>CM047811.1:80031583-80631583 GCA_026214975.1 Gentiana macrophylla
TTATTAGCTTTTTTACTTAATCGCTTTTTCAATTACAATTAAAAATATTAAATTATCTTTACCATTTCACTTTTATTACTTTTTTACCATTATTTTATTCATTATATTAATTTACTTCAATTCTTTTACCTATCATTTCTTTCTTTATCTACACAAATTTCAAAAAAATATTTTAACTTTCTAATCATTATCTTCAATCATTTTTACTTAATGCTAATCATATCTTTACAATTTTACTAACCATTTCTTCAATTACAAAATAAAAATATTAAATTATCTTTCACCATTTCACTTTATTACTTTTTTTACCATTATTTTATTCATTATATTAATTTATTTCAATTTCTTATCAATCATTTTTCTTTATCTACATAAGCTTTCAAAATATATTTTAACTTTCTAATCATTACTTCAATCATTTTTACTATATTTTATTATCCACTAAAGATATAAAATACTCCAAAATAGTGCTCAACCCAAAACAAACTAACCTTTTAATGTTTTTTTTTAATGTGGGTAACCCTGTTTTGTATTTTGTTGTTACTACTTTTAAATATTATTTGAAATGTTTTTTCGGCGAAAAAATGTCAACACATCGTTGAGTGATATTTTGTCACCATTAATCATAATACGAGATATATTTCATTGTGTACTATCAATACTCTTATTATTTTTTCTCTGTACCTAACACATGATACATTTTCTCACAACTATTGTTTTGAAATTTTTGACATGAGCTGATAAATGGTATACATTCATCCGATGAGAAAATCAAACTCTAATTATTGTATTGAAATCTTTGACATGAGCTGATAAATGGTATACATCCATCCGATGAGAAAAGCAAACTCTAATTTTTTACTTTTTCAAACGCATGGTACATTCGTTAATTTGGTACTTTTTCCACAACAATTGTCTTGAAATCTTTGAGATGTGTTGGTAATTGTATATATTCATCTGATAGAGAAAAGAAAAGTTAGTTGGTAAATGGTATACATTTAATTTACGAGAAAACAAAATGTGCATCATTTCAAATTAATAAAGAAAGGTGAGGGAGGGAGGCATTTATCTCACAGTAGCCTCACAGAAATGGAGTTGAAAAAAAATTCTGACTGGGCTTACAAGTTTTTTTAGTTATGTATTAGCACTATAATTTCAGTAGCTTTTAATATTCTCAAAAGGCACAGACATATTTTGCACATAAATTTCAATAAATATTCGGTTTACACCAAAAATTAATAAAGAAAGGTCCAAACAAGAAAACATGTATTAATGTTAATCCACACAAAAATAAAATGTTTTCCTGGTGTAAATTGTTTGCCTATTGCAGAAATCTTTAAGATGAGTTGGAAATGGTACATTCATCTGATGAGAAAACAAAGATTGTGCATTTTCAAATTAATGAAGAAAGATCCAAACATGATAACACACAACGTTAATCCACACAAAAATAAATGGAGGCTGCAGAATTCTTTTTTCTATTTTGGAAAAAGAGAAAACAACAAACAATTTCCAAAAGACAATGTCACCATTAGAAAGAGGTGAGAATATATATATATATATATATATATATATATATATATATATATATATATATATATATGTGTGTGTGTGTGTGTGTGTGTTAAGGCTCATGATGATCGACACTTCAATCTGGGTCAAGCCATGGTCCGACATAAGAGACGAAACGACACGCCTCCGACACACTTCCGACATCAGAACCAAACGCTGTCTACTGATTAAATTAATATTATTTAAAATTTAAATATCCGACACGCTTCGGCACAATCGCCGACACTCCCCGACACGCTACCGACACTTTCGACGCCTCCGAACCCAATTTTTTTAAAAATCTTTATTTAAGTTTTCTTCGATTAAAACGTTAAAATACACGATTTTCATTTATATAATAATTAAATAAAGCTTTATATGCTTTTTTATCGATAAACAATCATTTTTACAATAAAATTTTGCAGATAGTGATCTCATAAAACTTTTTTTTGATTTAATGGGCCAAACCGGCCATTTCCCAAGAACAATATCTAAAGGACTTTTCTTTTTGACATCAGAATGCCGAATATCTATTCTAGATATTTATAGAAATTTATGTAATAACTATCTTGCTTTCGCTAGTTTTTCCAGATGTTTATGAATATTTTTTTGATAAATTGAATTTTATTTACATTATATATATATCAAAGAGAAATTGAAAAGAATAATACTTGAAGAAACTTCAACTCGCTTATTCACAAGCTCAAGAAAAGGGTATAAATAGATACAAGCATATAAAGGTCCTAGCTAAGAAAGTAAAGTTACTGTGAGCCGGCTAAAGATTAAACGCCAGAAATGGCTATTACCTAATAGACAAACTAGAGCTTACTTTATTTGATTTTTGTGACATATTAATTGTTTATTCAATACAATTAATACGTCTCTTGATACATAAGTAACATGTTACAATGTAACGATTTATAATTACAACAATGTTATATAATATTTCCACAACCCCCTCAAACTGGTTGTATATGTCAATACAAACGCAAGTTTGCTACTCATCAATAACATAAGTCGTGGAATTGCCTTTTAAGTGAGAATATCGATTTTGGTCTCATTGAGGAACATGCCGGGTTGAAATGATCTTGGCATCAATCTTCTCTTTAAGGAAATGTCTCACAATATCCACATGTTGGGTTTTATCATGATGGATCGATCCTCCGCCATGCATAAAGTTGAATTATTGTCACAAAGAGTATGACAGATTGCCGGCGGGTCTCAATAAGGTCAAGAAGGACTCTTTTCACCATATAATGCTTCACAAATGCCCAAAACCAAAGGCTCCTGAAGTTCACCTTTCAAGATCGCTTCTAGAGATGTGAGTTGTTTTTGCTTCTCCAAGTGACAAAATTACCCCATACTTACGAGCAATACTGTGGTAGATCTTATGTCTACGTGGCAACCAAAATTTACCAAGATCGCAGTGCAGACCTTCACCGACCGTCAATAGACTTAGTGAAGTGTAGCCCTGGCAGTGAGTGGACTTCAAGTATCTCGAGTATTCTCAGACAAGATCCCAACGGTGCTCAGCAAGGCAATGCATAAACTGACCGACAAGGCTAACTTCATATGCAATATCAAGTCTTGTATGAGAGATAGATGATTTTCCCTACAAGTCTCTCGATATTGTTCCTTTCTTACAAAGAACATTACCATGTACCAAAGGATTACCTGGGTCTACTCTTAGATATAGCCGGTTTGCACTAGAATGCCGCTTTCTTCAAAGCCAGGTTCAAGATATACTTCATGAGACAGATATACCCCGGCCGCTTTTGCTATTTCCATGCCAAGAAAGTACTGAGGGAGCCCAAATCTTTAACTTGAAATACTTTGGCCAAACAGGTCTTCAATTGTTGGAGCTCACAGGGTCATCACCAAGAAGCGATGATATCATCCAAATAGACAATAAGAATGGATCTTTTCCTCGTTGGTTGTTTTGATAAACACGGTGTGATCTCGAAGTTGCATTGATGATATCCAACAATAATAACTACAAGAGGTAAGTTTGCCAAACCAGCTCTAGGGGATCGCTTTTGTGCCATATAGAGATTTCCTGTTGAAAACTTTCCTCGAGTGTGAGTGTTGGAAAACCAAGAGGTACATTCATATGACTTCCTCAAGTAGTGTCACCATTTAGAAAGCATTCTTGATATCCAATTGGTGGAGAGGCCACTGTTGGACAAGTTGGACAAAGAAGTGAGATCAAGACTGACAGTTGTTTAGCTTTGCCACAAAGTGCAAAGGTCTCTTTGTAGTCAAGTCCATAAGTTTGAGTGAATCCCCTTGCAAACCGGGCCTAGCTCAGATTTTTCAATAGTACCATCAAGATTGTACTTGATAGTGAACAACCATTTACAAATGACTGCCTTCTTTCCATGTGAGAGAGTAAGCGAGGTCCCAAGTATGGTTGTCGAGAGAGCAAATTTTCGGCTTTTAATAAACAAGATTCCACTTATCATGTTGGAGCTTCCTCGTATATTCTTAGATTGTAGTGAGTATCCAAGTCCTCGTGTAAACATAGCAAAAGAAGGTGACAAGTGATCATAAGACACATAAGTATGAATAGAGTGATTAGTGCATGATCTCTTTCCTCTTCCGACAAAGAATGGGTATGTCATCAATACGTAGAATTATTAGCAGGTCGTGAGGGCTCGTGAGGTCGAGGTTCAAGATCGCCGAGGTTCAAGAAGCTCAAAGAGGTCACCGAGGTTCAAGAGATGCCGCTCAGAGTCGCCGAGGTTCAGAATCACGAGGTGCAAGTGAGTCACGAGTATCGTGAGTCTCGCCGAGGAGTAGGTTGAGGGATCGGAGTGATCTCACCTCTCAATAAGGTTTCCATCCGTGGACTGCCTCAAGAGGGATTGTTGTAGTATTGGGGTTCTTTCAAAGAATTTTACATCCATAGAATTGTAAAATCTTTTGTCAAGTGGGAGAATAACACTTGTAACCTTTCATGTCTTTGGCATAGCCTGGAAGATGCACTTTATGAGCTTTGGGATCAAGTTTGCTTCGTGGTTGGGCATGAATATAGACAAACACAAGACATCCAAAGATCTTTGAGGCAAGTCAAGAATGAGGTGAGGACATGGATGAGTTGTCGCAAGTGTTTGAACGGGAGTCTTGAATCCTAACACTACTGGTAACCTGCTGATCGTGTATGTGGCAAGCATTATAGCTTCACCCCACATATATTTAGGTACACGTGTGGTGAATATGATCGATCTAGCCATCTCCAAAGAATCGATGTTTCTTCCTCTCAAGAACCCCATTTTGCTAAGCGTGTCTCTACACAGCCATCGTGTGAATAATCCTTATCATTCTGGAAGGTGCCGAGGTTGACTCATAGTATTCTGTGGCATTATCTGCTTTTAAGATTTTAATCTTAGTGTCAAATTGAGTGGATACCATATTATAGAATTCTTGGAAGATGGTTCCAACTTCGATTTATCATTCATCGAATACCACGTGATCCTGGTGTGATCATCTATGGCGTGACAAACCACCTCTTCCTCGTTATACTTTTAACTCTTGAAGGTCCCCATACATCACTATGTATTGTGAGTGAAAGCGTGGAAGGCAAGTAAGGTAATTTAGTATACACAGCATTTAGTAAGTTTAGCAAACCGACAAATATCACATCAAGGTCACCGAGGTTACATCCTTTAAACAATTCAGAAATAAAGACTTTAAATAACCAAAACTTGGATGACTCTAGTCTATAATGCCATAACATGATATTGTCTAAGGTTTGGTGCAGTCACGAGGCGCTTTCAATCTTCAATCTTTTGTCTTCAAAGTAGGTTTACCATAAATAGTCCTGAGCAGGTGCTTTAGCTCTCCCAATCATTTCCTCGTGAAGAAAGATCCTGGAAAATACACCGATTGTCATTAAACAAGACTCGCCCAATTTAGGTCTTTAAATGAGTCTACCGACAGGTATAAGGTTACACTAATTTTGGAACAAATAGACATCCTCGGCGTATATCTTATCAAGAAGTTTAACATTTCCAAAACCTTGTGCACATGAAATAGATCCATCAAAGAATCCTAATATTATGGGTTTGATGACAGGCCTAAACCGAGATATGAGACTCTTGTTACCACCATATATGGGACGAGGCCCCGTAATCAACAATCCAAGTATCATTATCATCGAGTAGGAGGTGGAATATACCTGCTTTTAGCATGAGTAGCTATGTCATGATAGAAATACTTTCCTTTGTTGAGCAATGAAGGCTTTGAAGGCAAAGAACCGAGCATCCAACCTGGAATCTTTGTTCCTTCTTCACCGACATGCCGCTCGACTCTCCTCGGTTGGTTTGGAGGGTTTAAAAGAGTTAGGCTTACCATGTAGTTTCCAAAGCAAGTGTCCTTGGTGTGATTTGTGCGCTTGCAAAGTGGTCACGAAAATTTTCCCGCCTTCTCGCAGGGTTCTTGTAAATCTCAAGAACTACAGAGAGCTTTGACCACCAACATTGTTGAGCTATCAAGTAGGGTGATCACAGGTTGCTTTGTAGCATTACTTTCCTCCTCGCTTCCTTATGTTTGACTTCAAAGAAACACAGATTTGAGACTGTGAGAGGTTTAAGAGCAAGAACTCTACCTCTAACATCATCAAGGGACGAGTTCAAATTCCGTAAAGAACTTGAATACCCTCTTATTCTCAATGATATTCTTGTATAAGGCAAAGATCCTCTACATCCTTCCATTGGTGAATTTCCAACATATCTAAAAAGGCCATGCCTTAGATAGTTGGTTGAAGTATTGAGTTACGATAGATCCCTTGCCTGCAATTTTGATTTGAGCTTCAAGATCATAGACTTCATATGTATTGTCCTTTTTGAGTAAAGGTCTCCTGGCATTGTCCTGCATTTCCTTTGCAAGATCATACATCGCTAAGTTCTCATCGATCTCTTTTGTCATTGACCTCGTGAGAGTGATGGTCATGACTTGGTTATTTTCTCAGATCCCATGCTTCAAACTTGGGGTCAGCCAAAGCAGGGCAGGTTTGGAGCTGACAAGTATCCCATCTTGCTCGCCTCGAGATATACATTTTCATAGATCTTGACCACAGCAGAAGTTGTTGCCATCAAGTCTCGTGATTTGTAAATGAATGGTTTTCAAGGACCCCAAATCACGAGGCACCTGGGACTCTACCGAGGTGAGGAAGCTTCAGATAACGAAGACATTCTTGATACGAGATGAGATTTTCCAAAGAGTTGTGGAGATTTTGCAAATGGATTCAGTGATTTTAAGTCTCTGATACCACGAAGAGAGTTTGAGAAAGTAATAATACTTCGAAAGAACTTCAACTTGTTTATTCATGTTTGAAAAAGGTATAAATAGATACAAGCATGTAAAGGTCCTAATAGTAAAGTAAAGTTATTGTGAAATCGCTAAGATTAAACGCCAGAAATGGCTATTACCTAATAGACAAACTAGAGTTACTTTATGACTTTTGTGACATAATAATTGTTTATTCAATACAATTAATATGTCTCTTGATACATAAGTAACATGTTACAATGTAACGATTTATAATTACAACAATGTAATATAATATATATATATATATATATATATATATATATTTTTTTTTTTTTTTTTTGCTTTGAAATTAGCCGTATCGCTGTCCGTATGCTGTGTCAGATTTGACGTGTCTGCTGTCTCATGGTTCTGGTAACATATCGCATGCGCTACCGATAACGCTTCTAAATGGTACCAATAATTATACCTTTATTCACCCCGACTCTCGCCAAGAGATGATAGATAAGCTCGTTATTATGTGGAATATTTGTTAAATGCCATGCGAGCGCTTCCAGGATCGTAATTCAGATCTATGTTATTTTCACAAGGTTTTGCATCGTTTTGTCTCGCTTTGTGTGTTTAATGTGACGTACTCTGGATCCTGAAAGATCGGAGAGTGGATCCGGATCAAAGAAGTACATCGGGCCGAGTGATTAAATTCCAAGAAGAAGCTTGCTGAAGAAAGAGAGGAAAAGTAGGCCCGGTAAATCGGAGGCTAGACCTGGTAAACCGGCCTTATTATCGACACGAAATCGATTCGCCGCATTATCTGCGCTTACAGTGCCTTAGAGAGTCTTAAGTCCTCCAAGCTCTTCGTTTCAGAATCTGAAAGGAATATTAGTAATGGTTAAGCATTTGTTTAATACAAGCTATAATATGTAGATAAAGTTCAACCAAATTTAAGAATTACTTAATTTCATTCACATCATAGAGCACTGAAATAGTCAATTGACAATGAAGAGTTGTGAAACTAAGACTGCACAAATTTGATGGTTTATCATTCAAGAACACGACAAAAGAAGAGACTTTGACCCAATGTGTAAATGCAATTTCAGGTTATTTTAACACTTTATTTTCACGCTGCGCTTCGGCACGACTGACATTTCTTTTGCTCCTTCATCGAAATTTTCCCATCGCTTATCAAATTTCTCAAACTCATTAAATTTCAACATGATTTCGGAAATTTCAACAAGCGCTAGAGTAAATTCAGCCACGCGAAATTTCAACAGACGAGGGGAATTTCAACGCGATTTAGGTAAAATAATGCGGCCTCGACCGACCGATTACGTAAATAAAGCAGTTAAAATAACACGAAAATATATTTTCTCACCAATAACAGGAACTGACACCTAAACAGACTTGCAACATTATTTCACAACAATGACCCACTAAAATGAATTCGGTCCTATAATCTTCAAGTGCCAAAAATACATCTATATCTATCTCTATCTCTATCTATATCTATATCTATATCTATATCTCTATCTACCTAAATATTAATTTGTTGAAATGATATGCTTACTCCCTTAAAGCCTCACACCATTTTTACACCTCATCATCTCACCACATCTTTTCACTTGTAAAAATTTGAAAAAACTTGAAAAAATCACAACCACAAGATTTTCTTGAATGTAAACACTGCAGACTTAAAGCCGAAAGAATCTATCATTACCCAATATTAAAAGGAAGGGAAAAAGCCGGAGGTGTGTACACGTATGTCAATTTGGTGCATTATGTGTTTGCCACGTACAAGGTTTGTCAAAGGTTATTTCCATTCTCATTTGTTAAAAAAAAAAAATTTAAAGCTGCTTTTTGAAGGCCGGAAAGGAGCCAGAGGTTTCCCCACGGCGTTTTTTTTTTGTTTATCCGGTGGAATATAGGGCGACTTGCCCGTACATCAGCCGATTAACGTCATTTCAAGGGGATTCTCAGTACCGCCACCCTAAAATCTTTTCAACCGATGAAAATTTTCTGTCAATCAAAGATGTTGTACCAAAATTGGGAGACTTTACCCATGTTGATGTCAAAAATCGTTGGCTACAGCCGATTAACCGTTGGTTTCTTTGATTTATAGGATAAAGGAGCTTGGATGCTGCATTGCAACTGGTTGACAGCAGAAAATGTCATTTCCTCTGCCTAAGACCTACATAGGTATGTATAATGGCATATTTTCGGTCTATTATCCATTGTGTAACAATTCTATTGTCTATTGTATAACAATATTCACTCTAATAGTCTTTACACTGGTTTGGCTGCCTTTAATGACTTTAAATACCCCTCATATGTTCAAAGCTTCTCATAAATTCATTATGTTTGTTCAGTCTATTGTCCATTGTGTAAGAATAAATTAGTCTAACAGTCCTTACACCTGCTTTGCAGCTCTTGATTGGTTTAAATATCCTCACCTGTTGTAAGCTTCTCACAGGCTCATTGCAAATTTAGGTACTTTCCATCTCTTCTTCTCTACCCGCAAAAGAATTACTGCATTTATGTTTGGTTTTCTTAGTTAACGAATGGTTTTGTGTATGTCATGTAAATGATTTGAAGTTGCTCATGATTTTGGTTGCTTGGTCTGTAGTTGTTTATTGTTCTTCTAATAACGGCAGCAAATATTGAGTCCTTTTAGTTTGGTTCATGTACAGACTCTATAGGCAGTAATAAATGTTTTTTCGTTTTCGATTTTGTTTTTATTGGCTTCTTTAAAACAACAATTAAGATTGAAGTCGTTATGGGTTATGTATAAATTTAGTGTTGCTTCATAATGTTGTATTTGGATGAAATTGAGATTCTGCGGTGTTTAAAAATAGTCTTAAGGTCTTTATGTAGTGTTGATTGTTGGTCATTCTAACTTTATGTATTGTTGCTTAAGTTTGAGTTATATATAGTTTATTTATTTATGTATTGCTTTTGGGATTTCAGATGGTGTGCATAGATGTTATTGTTGCATATTCTCCCCAAATCCTGCAGGTTTTAGGGAGATTTGTGTTTGCTGAAATATTCAAGATGATTAGTGTTCATATGATGGGGATAATTGTTAGAGTTTGTGTGGTTTACATGTCCTTCTAACACTTCCCTTTTCTTTCGATGTTGCAGAGATCTCAATTAGCAAGGCACGATATTAACTATTTTCCTTTCATTTTTTTGCAGCTGATGTAAAAGCAAGTGTTTACAGATTTCCGTTTTAAAAGTGAGTAATTATTGTTACTGAATATTGCCTTGCAACATCCAGTTCATTTGCTTAAAACACATCCATTTCTTCTTTTTTTCCTTTTTATTTTTGTTGTTGTGGAAGGGATCCAATTTGTTTAGTAGGAAGATATATAACTGTCTCTTGTATACTATCATTGATGGGTTCCTTCTCTTTATTTCTCTTTTTTGTTGTTTTAACTTATACACAGGTACTTGAATGTTGCGTAAAACCAAAACATGTGCAGCTTCTGAAGGAACCACAATGTGCTTCTCTCACGTGGAAGTTTTAGCAGCTCAATTATTTGAACCTCCAATGGTGACTGTACTTTACATTAATACATGAATTTGGTGCCTTTGGCTTCAGTTGTCTTGATAGGCATAAATTAGTCTTCAAAGTTTAGTGACCGAGTTTAGTGAGATAAGTTGCTTGGTTGAATTATTTACTTTCATCTTTCCTATGTTCCCCACTTTGTGTGTTTGACATAATTTGTTCTCTTACTTTATAAAATCTTACTACCATTTAGTCTAAATCAATAAAACTAAGATAAGCAATCAGTATAAGATCCTCCATTTTGAGGGTACCTTCCAAACATTTGGTTGAGTTTGTCCTGAGCAGAGTCTGGTCTCTATATGCTAAAAATCGCTTGATTGTTACTTTTGTTTGCTTATTCTTGATTTTCAGAAATTAATGGTTCGGATTTCTCACCTTATCGACTCCAAGTAAAATTCGCGCCAATGTTCATGGAAAAGTGCTTAGAATATTTGGAATATGATTATGTACCGTTCATGGTCTCTTATTGGAATATGAATATTTGGAATGTTCATGTTCGTGTTACGTTCAACAGCAGTAACAATCGATGAAGTTCCACTCAAATAATCGGAGACAGTGTTGTTTACTATGTAAAATAGAAGTTTTTTGCTACGATGGTGTGGTATTTGAAAATATGCAGGTAATTTGTTAGCTCTTCATCATGTTAAGTGATGTGTTATTATAGATTAAACTGGAACTTTAGAAATTTGCAGGAACTTTGTTATATCTTACATTAGATCTACTGTTGCCACAAAAGAATCAGCACTTGGGTGGCACAAAAAAAGGAAAAAATTTATATTTGTTTTAAGAACTGTCGATAACGACAAGTTGGAATGGCTCTGCCTAATGGTGAATCCACGTTCCTGGAAACTCAAGCTTTGCTTAAGTGGTTAGTGTAAGTGTGATTTTCTGTTATACGTATTTTTGGCAATCATGTCCTTACGAAGATAATTTCTGATGTTGTATTCTCTTCTCACCTTGAACTTGCTCTAGGTATACTAGAAATGCAAAAGAGATTCCACAACTAATCCAATACAAGGCTTAAAAAAGGTTGGCTTCCTGCTTCCGCCACCAATGGCTCCTGAAATAGTCTCCATAGGCAATGTGATTTCTTCTGCTGATGTGGTATGTAGCCTTTAGCTTTAGTTTATGATGGAAGTAGATAACAGGTTTTTCTTATAGTCTTGTTAATATTTGGAAGCATATGTGCTCTCAATGATGGGTCCCTATATTGTTGCTGATGTAATCGTCCAAGCCCACTTGATATTTTTTTGGGTGACTTTGTTGGGATGTCTGCAAGGTTCTGGTGTTGCAATATTTTAAGAAACAAATTAGGAGAGTTTGAAAATACATATCTTTGGGAATTATATATTGCATTGCACTCCTGGATACATTCTTCATATTTCATGAAGAGTGCATGTATGTTCTGACTTCTCTTTTTCATGATCACTTTCTTCTTGCCCCTGCAATATAGTATTGGTGCTATGTGGTGTTGGGTTCTCTCTTCAGGAATGAGGTGGTGAGATACTGTTGCAATCCTGCTGAGCTGTTAAGGTTTGATGTGATCATGGAGATAAAGTGGGCAACAAGGCCTCATTTTGTTGCCCGTCAAGCTTTGCTGCTGCTGATGTTTATGCACAAGACAATCTTGAAGTGCTGCTGTTGTTGGTGAAGATTGCTAAGAGCTGCTGTGTTATTTTTTTCCTTGAATTTCGATGTGATATGTTGGCTTTAGTCACATATCTGCTACGTTAGATGGCTACCACAACCTATCTATGTTTTTTTTTTTGAATCTATGTTAAATTTAACAGGTGCATATTCCACATCTACTAATTCTTTGATTCAACACTTTAATGGCAGTCGTGTCTTGCACGCTTTTATAGCCCTAGTATACAATATGATGAGAAAAATGCATAAGAATGCTCCACGCCTCCCTTTACCTTTAAATTGGTTTGCTCATTGGCTGTCACGTGTCAATTCACAAGTCATGCAATTGACACGCCATAGAGTGAGGTTTTAATGTTTATTTATTTTTTTATAAGTGATTTTAATGTTAAAAAAATTCTACTGTATTATATTTATATATACATAAAAGAAAACTGCCGTATTATATTTATATATATATATAGTTAAACAAAACTTTTTCAGTGTTTCTAACGTCCTGGAGCGAATATAATCCGGTTGCAATTACTTTTTCCGTTTCTATAAAAACAAACCATTTTATACTGTTTATTTATTTTCAACCCAAATCGAAACGCTTTTTAGCGTTAAAACCATTTTGCTCTGGTCGGTTGGCTCAATTTGATCGATTTTTCACGGTTTTCATTAACAAATAAAATTATCGATTAAAAATGACTACTTACCCAAAAAAACATCGTTAGGCTAAAACCATTCGTTTCTGGCCCGGTTTGGTTCCACTTTGTTTTCGATTTTTCACCGCTTTCATTAACAAATAAAATTATCGATTTAAATGACTAATTATCAAAAAAACATCGTTAGGCTAAAACCATTTGTTTCTGGTCCTGGCTTTGCAGATGACTTTGCTTCGGTTTTTCCAAAACAAATAAAATTATCGATTAAAAATGACTACTTATCCAAAATAAAAATATGGTAATATAAGTCGCTACATCAATACTACTACGCGATTGAACCCGAATAAACGATATAACAAATTATCTATATCAACTAATTCATACCAATCCTAAAATTGATCCCAAAATCAAAACAACCCATCCTCCCCCCAACTCCCAACCATCATCCATCATCCAAATTAACACACGCTGCTACCTACCACCGAATTTCTTAACTGCGCTAATAAGATAATAACTAATCGTATTTTTCTCATTTCAATTCACCAATAAACATTTAACACCGACACATTATTAATATCGAGCTTAACATCTTCCTTAAAAACTACCAACTACAACATTGAATAATTAACATAGAAAAATAACAACGTATTTCTTAAGACAAAATAGTCTTCAAATAGTTCCAATAGAAATATCAACGATTATTTCCGTAAGTTGGTGAGATAGATGAAACGAACTATTTTGGGCATATATTAGAAAATATCATGCTGTTGCCTCAAATATTTGGCCTCGAGAAAGAAAGATAACATAGTAGCTGTAGATCGCAAATCGTTAATCGATTCGTATGTGTGTGTTTTTTTTTTTTTTTTTTTTTTTTTTTTTTTTATGATATCGATTTATTGAAATAAATGCTTTGTTAGATATTTTTCATAAAGTAAATATTTTTATAATCGTTTGATACGAAATGTCGTGATTTAATTAACGTTATCGCAACGAACGGCTCGACTCGCCTGGTCACGCCAACTCGTAGGGTTAGGCGGCAACACCCTCAAACCTAAATAGATACATGGTGAAGGAAAATGCAAGTTAAGAGTTGGTGAATGTTTATATACTAATAATGCAATCATGGTTGTTTTGTGTTTTTTAAATGCAAAACTTTGATGTAGCTTTAACATACAGATATTACCACCATTATCTTTCACATCATCAATAATGCTTAATGCTTACAACGATCAGATTCCACTATTTTTCAGAATCTTATGATAGCCAAACTAATGTTTTTTTGAATTATATGACTTCATATTTATAAATAAAAATCATGATCAGATCATCTCTACGATCAGAAAAATATCATCCATTTATATTGTTTACGCTTTAACGGACACTAGTGTTACCTATTTAATGGCTTTACCTCTCAAAAAGAATTTTAAGATTTATTCGCACCACACTAAACCTACCATCGCACTACACTTCTATACTCTACACCACACCTAAAACATAGATTTTACCTTTATACCACACTAAATTTCTTACGCTTTCATTCTTTATTTACACCCATACTTTCTACCTTTACACCACAATTATTTCCACACCATTTTCATATTACAAATTGGTCATTTTCTTCTACAATTTTCTGATAATTATTTGTCATTTTCCTTCACCGTCGGAGCTTTCCATTTCTTCATCAGCCCCCACCAAACACCAGAAAAGAATATCTCAAACTTGCCTAAAAGGCAAAAGACTCTCTTCAAATCTTTGAATCAAAACCAAACAATTCCTTCCATTTTCTCACAAATTCATAAATCAAACGTAAAGGGTCCCAAAGTATGTCAAATAGGTCATCGGAATTAATGGAGGTCTTGGTTGAGGGTGCCCCAATTTGGCCGGAATTGGCTAAAGAAGAAGGCTGGCCGGATTCCGCCATTGGAGCAGTAGGGAGGGTGGTTTGGGAGGGATCCAGACGATGGTGGATGCCGGAAAACGGGGTCGCCGGAAAAATGAAGGGGGTTTGTATGAAAACCGGGGAAGAGGGAAGGGGTTTCACTGCTTTTGCTCGTGGAGTGATATGTAGAGATAAAGTAGATCTACTCCCGATCCCGAGCTGCATCGTCTTCTTCAGATCATGTCCGCCGGCATCGCCACCTCTCGCCGGAGAGGAGGAAGATTTGGCAGATTTTCTTTGTGGGTGGGGGGTTTGTAAATTTTTTAAGTTTGAGGGGAGATATGACATATAAAATTCTTGTGGTAGTAAAACAAGATTGACAAAAGTGTTTTTTTTTAAAACTTTAAAATGAAGGTGTGGTGTATTTTGATAGATTGTGGTGTAAAGAGTAAATGCTGTTTTTTTTTTATCAGAACAGAAGATTACTTGAGGCTTAGCCAATGCACATGCGAATAGCGCTCTCTAAAAGAATAAAATAAAATAGAATAACTTCAACCATTATGGAGTAAGAAAAAGTAGTATCAATAGACTTAGGTGTTTAAAAATTATTACATCATTTCCTTTGACAACGGCAAACATAGCACACTTTGAAACATGAGTGAATTGATTTGATCATTTTCACAAAGAGGTTTGAATATAAGTGTGCGACTAACCTGCAGAACGCTATGCATTGTGTAAATAATACCTTTAGAAATCGTCACTCACTAATAGCTTCACCCCTATGTCTGATGGATCTTTTACATGTTTCTGAAATCAAATAAGAGTCGACGCTAGTATTAGCATTAGAAAAAAATTGACAAAAACATTCATTCCCTAACAATAAAAAGGAATTCATATAGATGAATGCCTAGGTGGCAAAAAGGCTACTCCTACATTGTATTTAAAATCTAATATCCTTCCTTAAGAATAAAAATATGTATATATCAAATTAGACTTTGATGAAAATACACTACAATCATAGGGACACAAACAAAAAATTACATGTACCTTGGCGGGCGTATTGTCAATGAAATCATGAAAATACTATCCAAGCCAATAGCAAACTTCTTGTAAAAGCCATGAACTGAACCAAGCATTGATGCTCTTTAGTTGTTTTTCCTTCAAAATATCAAGCAAGACTCTCCTTAAAAAAAGGGTAAAACCCTACCCCGAGGGCTCCTACACCCCGGCCCTCCTCGTGACACAAGTGAGACATGAATCGTGATCCCTAAGAATTGGGACCACGCTATGCCCAAGTGCCAGTGATAAATTCGCCTTTCATGATTCAACCCAATGACTCAAAGAAGCGCCGCAATTACGCATCCAAGCCCTCACCAATTGAAGTTATGTCCAGGGACAAAGACTCTCCTTATTTCAACCTGTACATGAGTGTGTGAAAGCCACAAATCAATTCGATTGGTCTTCAAAATGTTGCAATTTATAAAAGAATGTTTTTTTTTTTTTTTTTAATCACATTCGATCAAATAATCTAAATAAGAACATTATTTGCTAATTTATAATATTATTTTTCAAATCATTTATAGCATATCTTGCATTTTAACTTTACAAACATGAAAATATGATTATTTTTTTAAGTATGAAGCAGTCGCTTCGTGCAATTTCGGGTGTGTAACATCGATCGAAACATCGTCAGTATCAGATATTAAATTTTTATTCAAAATTTAAATTAAAAACGCGGTCGCCGCGTGTCATGGGCGTGCGTTATGTCGTAAATGTGTCAATTAAAGTGTTTGCTGCCCATAACTGATACTATATAATAAAAATAATCGTGTTTCCGTTTTTTTTTTTTGATAAAAAGCAACTCACCATTCCATTTCGCACGTGAATAGTTTTCGTATATTCTAGCTTTTTAACATTTTTATTAATGTTGAATTAGGCTGTGAAATCGGTACATTCTTGGAGTTTTGTATATCAATTATACGTAGATAAATTTCAGGTTTGTATTAATTTGAACATATGTATATTACGTTTACATTTTAGTTTTGTATTATATTTGGTTGATATTTTGTAGTTTGGTACGAGAAAAAAAAATGTTTCATTTTTTATCATTGTAGCTCACAATGTGATTAAGAGAAGAATATTAATGTTACTAGCCAAAATCCCGTTCTATGCATAGAAATTTATAAATTTTAAATGTAGATAAATGCTGAGTATGACATTGCAATAAAACTAATGTAACTATGTGTTTTGCAACATTTCAATCAATAAATGATGAAAAATAATTTTGATAAAAACCCATTCATAATGCACAGGTTGATTTACTCATTTTTCTACCTGTTGTTGGTACATAGATATGATTATTGGAAATTTTATAATGGTTTATTATTAAATGACTTTGTTTGCGTAAACAGTCTTATTGTTTCAATGTAATGTAATGAAATGAAATTATGTATTAATGATTTGTCTTTTTTAGGTGGAATGAAATGAAAATAATGAAAATTGTTTGGGTCTGATAGTAAAGTTTTGTAAATTATTATTCCAACAAAATAAAAAATAAAAATCGACAAAACACGTGGTCTCATACCATGCCCCGCACCGCCTCACCCTACTACACAACCCTCAACCACCGTCACCAATCATGGCAATAAAACTTTGTAATTTGGTGTTTGTATCAATAATCTTACTACCAAAAACCAACATCTAGAATTTACACACCTTGACTAAGAAATAATTGTTTATATTGATTTGGATTGAGTGCATGTTCTAGAAAGTTCTTGTATGGTGGCATCAGGTAAAAAAAAGTTATTTTGTCAAAGACCCTTTCACAATGGTAAGAATTAAGATATACAGCAAACATCCTGACTCTCGACCGATTTAGTATTCTCCCGAACATCCCAAATGCATTACCAAGCACCCCACTGTTGCAGAATCCATTTCCTATTTATGTAACATTGTTTGACCTCCTTTTGCTAACACAAAATCAAACAGATTACGCTTTTGAAATCTACTTGTCTCGATTCACCCAACAATCAAACCAATAAAAATATAATTCAAACGTATCTGATCCTTAGATCATCAATTCCAAAATTGCTTTAGTTTTCTTTTTCCTACAAGTTTATAAAGTTTTCCTAACTTAAGTAACCATGCATGTAAATTGTAAGTGATAATGTTAGGAGAAATTCCTTTCCTGGACATCTCATCCCCAAGTACTTTCCTCCGACCAACATCTCTTTTATTATACAATCCCTTCCTTTATAAGCATATATAATACAAAACACAACATCAATGCCCAAACCCATGTCCTTCATCTTTGTTACCAACTCTATTGCTTTGAACATATCGGAGAAGAAAAAAAAAAACGGGAAGAAAATAGGTGAAATATATCCTTCTATAAGGGAACAACATATATCTACATCAATCACTTCAAAATAGCTGAGATAAGACAATGAAAAATGCATTGGATAAAGCTTAACACCATTGTGCAAAAGCCCATACACCATCTTTGCCCGTTTGATCATAACCTCGAACACTGTCCGCCAAGCCTCATTTGACCCTGGCCTTGTCACAGTAAAAAAAGATTGAAATAGAAAAAGATCAAGTGAAGAATCCAGCTGATAAAAATTTAAGCATGAAAATAGCATGAAAAAATATTTAATGTTGAATGAAGAACAATACAATATATGTCACATCCTTATCAAGCAGGCCAAATGCCTCGTGAAATTCGCGATCCGCCCCGCCCCCACCCCATCAACTGCTCCGCCATTGTTTTCTTATTTTCTCCATAGATGATTTATTGTGTTTGGGGGAGTATGTCCATAAAAAAGAAGTTGGTATGGGGAATGGAGAAAAGAAGAGAGGATATAGAACACGGGTGAAACACGAATACATAGAAAATGGAAAGAAGTAGAAAACTACTTCACTTCGTCCATGGAGAAAACATCGATACTCACCCTCGTCCACACATGCTAATCTCGGCGCCGTCCATTTCCCTCTCTTCGACAATGACACCTTTTCGTGAAATTGTAGAAAGCTACTTATGTCCTTCTCCCACTCTTCAACAGTGATGCCATAAATGTTAAGCGTGTAACAATTTGATCCATTTCCATTATGCACTTATCCTATCCGATCAAGATCAAGATAGCGGAAAAGTTTTCTTCCATGAGGAGAGCTTAAAATTTTAAATGGTTCCGGAAAAATATAGCCATCTCATTATGAAATAAAAGAAAATAAAATTGATACCCGTGATTCATGTAAGCATAACATGAACACAATAATAATTTTCTCTATGGTATTTTATAATAGAAATGCATTGCCCGTGATTCAAGTAACCATAACATGAACACAATAATGAGTTTATCTCAATATGGTACTTTATGACACGTTAAGTACTAATCAAACACTCATAGAGGATGAAACACATGATTGTAATTAGTAACATGCAAGAGAGCACAAAAGGTCAATAAATATTCTCAAACAATAAGTACAAAAGCAATATCACTGACATATGCTGCAAGAATCATTTACAGTATCCGGATTTAAACCACTTCCAAAAAGGCCGTACATAAAGTCTGATTTAAATCACTTTCCAAGAGAAATTGGTAAATCATGCCGCTGTATGGACTGACATTTTTTTTCAAGTCAAATATTTTCTGACATTTTTTTTCAAGTTCCCTGTCCAAATTTGGACGATTTCGTCCAAATATAGTCAATCCGTCCAAATTTGGATTCCTTTTCATCCCAATTTATTCACCGACAAAATGGATTTTAATCAATCCAAAATTGAACGCAACATCCGAATCATGATTTAATCCGCCTCTAAATTTGGACGGCTCGCCAAAATTTGGACGCATCATTATCAAAATCCGGTGGTCCTATACAGTTACCATAGGAACACGAGAAATAGTTACCATATCCTTGCAAGACAAAAGCACATGATGTAACCCGCAAGAACTCTTCCACCTCACTGCTTAGTGGTGCACCGCCACAAACTATTAGTCGAATCCGGCCGCCTAACCTTGCCTTGACCTAATTCCAAATGAAAAAGAGGAAACGAGTTAATTCAGAAGGGCCCACCTTCTAGATTTACTTCAAGAAATTGCATCTTAGATAAGAAGATATGTCAGAAATAGACGTTGTATATAAACCTTCCTGAATGCAAGAAGATCTCCCAATGGTGATGCATCTTTATGTTTGTAGCCTTGCTTCATCCAATTAAGTTTGCTATTTCCATTTTCAGCAGGAATAAAGAAAAGTTCAGTTCTTTTGTAGTTGCGTCCAATTTTTGGCGAATCATCCAAATTTGGACGAGTCATTACACTTTGACGGACACAAGGTCCAAATTTTAGACTTCGCTTCTTCCATTTTAAAGCGAGTGAATAGATTGGGACGAAAAAAGAATCCAAATTTGACGGATTGACTTTATTTGGACGGAATCGCCCAAATTTAGATAAATCGTAAAATATTCGACCGAAAAAATGTCAGACATACAAATCTGACCGATTTACCAATTTCTCCACTTTCCAAAACTCCTAAGAAAACCACCTTCCGAAAAGGCTGCACATGAAGTCAAACATTTAACCGGCATTGTATCCACTCTCATATGGAGTAATCAAACAACTTGAAACATATATTCAAAGAAATCATTCTGAATTGAACAAATTTTCTTCAAATGAAGCATATAAATATATGTATCTAAAAATGGAATAAATAAAAATCGTAACTGAGAAAAAATTACAAAGAAAAAGAAAATAATTACTCTGCCAAATGAAAATAGCATACCCAAAATGGAGTGAGCAATGGGAAACAAACCACACCTGTTGATACCCCTGCAAAAACAACCGCAAATAAAAATAATTGAAAAGAAACCAACAAAAATTTTAACTTTACCAGCAAATTCAATTGATACTAAAACACACCCTCTTTACAAACTCACGACTTACATGCCATTAGTTATTTTACCCATACCAACAATCGACAACTTTAATTTTCTCCTGACTTTAAAAAATACTAATATCAAGTTATCAAATTTGCTCTACTCTTAGTCGATGCTCCATATAAGATAAAAAATCATCGCGTTAGAGTTTGAAATAATAAATTATGATCATATTACCCACGGGCGAAGTCATGATTTTATCTTAGCGCATTTAATGACTTTATACCGAATTTGTCGCTAATTTGAATTAGGATTTTTATGGAACAAACTAGATTACATGTATTTTATAACAGTAATATTTTTTTCCTGATGAGGCTTAAATTTCCTTAGTCCCATGCTAAGATCCGCCTTGATATTACCTCAGACCGATTGCATGCAGCTGACTATGGTGGCTTGACGATCTCTTTTCATTCACCTTTACCACATATCGCTTTTGAATGCTTCATATTAAGGGAGAAGGGATTGGAATTGCTGCAAATTTGAAGTGGAGTGAGGAATTTGAAGATGATTTGGGGCGACTCTGTGCTGAGATTGAGCAGGTGTGTATGTTGTTTAAGCGATATATACGGAAGAGGTAGAAATTGGAACAATTGGAAATTAAAAGTGAACAAATAGTTTTTTCGAGAATTGTTGAAGGAGATTTTTGGAGATGAAGTTTGTTATCAAATTCAAATCATGGATAAAATTTTGACGTACTGGAGGAGATGTTGAGGATATATTTGTTATAACAAACCCTGGAGAAGACAGAGACTAGGGATGGTCATCCGCATATTAGGTTGGAAAAAAACGGAAAACAAAAAAGAAAAGAGAAAGAGGAGTGGCGTGTGTTATGGACCCCGATCCCCGACGGTACACAATGCACAGCTCACGGGGCTGTGACGCAAAACGGCGTCGCTTCGGTCTGAAACGACGCCGTTTGGTTCTGACCTTAAAAAAAATACAATCAAAATGGTGTCGCTTCGACCCGAAACGACACCGTTTCGGGTGCACAACACGGTATAGCTGGGGGCTGTACCGTCGGGGATCGCGAGTCAATAACGAGTTTAGGTCTTATTTACGGATAATTAATTTTATTATTGTTTTCAAATATCTTCCTATCTAAATAAGAAAGGAAAAGTGGTGGTTATGTGTGAATATATGTAGAAGAAATGTATTTAATTATTTTTAAAATATAAGCGCCACGATACGTCATTACCGCGTGATCTTTGTAGATCACGCCAAAACAATTTTGTTGACGTTATATGAAAATATTATAAATTTCTTAAAATAAATTCATTTCATAAAAATATATCGTTTGTACACGGCATGATATGATTATTTTCAAGATATAAGTTTCACTTATACGTCGCTTTTCACGATCTTATATCACGCTTAAAAATATTTTGGTTTGACGATTACATTTAAATATTAAAATTTTGAAATGAATTTTGTTTTGTAAAAACATATCTTTTCTTTTTTTTCTTTCCTATCTAAATAAGAAAGGAAAGGGTATGCCACGTGACACCCTCCCTTTTTTTTTTTCCTTCCTCACCGTATAAACCACCAAAAATAATCTCTTCTACTTTCATTTGTTGCTTTTTGTGTTTGGCCTTTTTTTATTTTTGGATCGTCTGCTCTTGTTTTGTGACATCAGAGTAGGCAAGAAAAGAAAAGAATTTAATTTTTTTTTATTTAAATTCTTTGAGTGTTAAAAGGCACCGGTTTATAGGAAAAAAAAAAAACGATTTAATGTCTTTTTTGTCGTCCCTCCGAAGCTTGATGAAGAAAAGAAGTTCGCGGGGGGTGGGGATGGTTCGGACACATCTTTTCTTCGCAAAGAATAAAATGATGCCATTGTCATCTCGAGAGCGATGCATGGCTGAGATTTTTTTTTAAATTTTGTATCATGTGAAAAAGGATGGTATGTTAGGGCTAAACAATTGCTTTCATTTGTCACTATGTGAAATGATTGACATCTAATGTTATATATAATATGTATGAGAGCTAAATTACATCCTTAACGGAATGATATTTTAGTTACACATTATTTTACTTAATAATTCTTTCTAAGACTTGATAAGTTAAAATATTTAAGATGAAAGACTTTGCCATTGCGTTCTTGAAATTCCGCTTTACTAGTATATATATATAGTATAGATGTAGGATAATTTTGAGTCTTTAAAGGCAAAATAACATTGTGATGTATTCGATAATTGCAAATATTCTAAGTCTTAAGACAAAGAAATAGTCGTGGTCAGAGACTGAGAGGGGCCCGTGTTAGGTTTAGAGTTATTTTGAAACATGTATTTTACCGTGATACCAAGTGGATAATAGTGATACATACATGTCACATCTACACATATCTACTGTGTATGAGATATTGAATAATATTTAATCATAGTCTTCCAATTAATATCACCCTAAAATACCTCCTGCACCATAATTCTTATCTCGGGTGAGTCACGGTTTTTCTTTTTCTTCTGGAATCTGGGTTTTGGTAGTCAAAGACAAGCATATTAAGAATGTGAGTTAATGTTTTAATTTGAATATTAAAATGACTAAAAAAACCCTTAATCTATAATTAATGTAATATTGTATTAATTCTTTCACTCATTAACGGATGAGATAGATGCAGAAATAACAAAATAAATATGATATTAAAAATATAAAAAACATTTTTTTTTAGTACAACTGATTCAATTATTTTTAGTACTTGTTTTGGAACCGAGGGAGTAAGGGCACTTGTAGCAGGTGTTCTATTAGGTGTCCTATATCTAAAATAGAAATAGAAAACAAAAAAGCCCAGTCAAAATATGACCTTGCAGATGGATATTATATAAAAATATTTAGATATGGTGAATAGTGTTGTTCTATATATGTAACAACACTATTCACCATACCTAAATATTTTTGCAGTATAATTTCCATCTATTGTAGATCATATTTGTATCGCTTTTTTTTTTTTCTATTTCTATTTTAGATATAAACACCTAAAGGGCAATTTAGAGTAGATGTTCTTTTAGGTGTTTATATATCTAAAATAAATATTTTAATGTTATAGATAAATGGATAGAAATCTTTGGTGTGGAGTGTTTTGAATTGAGATGTTGTATAATAGAAATATGTATTATTTTATATTATTTTAGTGGTGTAAATTAGACCATCTGGTACAAGTGCCCTAAGATAGTAGAAGAAACAAAAACAACAGTGAATTTACACAGAAATTGGAAAATCAGTCGTGTGTCGATCCGACACTTTGAAAATCGCGTTGTGCGCTTTTCCGACATGAAAAATCCGGTAACGTAGAGATCCTTACGCTCGTGACGTAGATATATCTACGCTTAAACGTAAGAAATGTAAATAACATAACCAGGTGCGATTGATCTTTCCTACGCTTAAACGTAGGTTGTCTACGCTTAAACGAAGTAACTCTACGTTCAAACGTAGAAACCTACGCTTAAACGTAGGGTAATCCAAAGAGATTTTTGAAATTTATCTCACGCCTGAAGCGTAATAAACTCTACGCTTAAACGTAGGGTTGATACGCTTAAACGTAGATTTCTACGCTTGACGGTTTGGAATTCAAAATGACATAACTATTCGCATTTGAAAAGTACCTATGTTAAAACGTAATTGAAACTACGCTTTGAACGTATATTTACTACGCTTAAACGTAGATTTTCTACGCTTTGACAATGTGGTAGATAGATATTAAACATGTTGTAAGGTCCTTGTTGAATATAAACCACATTAACGGCAATTTTCTCATTCACGCAGAGGTTTTGAAGCTTTGAAGCTAATATCCATTTCTTCATCTTTCAAGTCCATTTCCTCATCATTCAAGTGTTAAAATGGGTAAGTTATTGCTTAATTCAAGTGCTCAATGTGTGTATGTTATTTATATTGTAGTAATCATATGTTTAATACCAAAATGTGTGTTTTAAGTAGGTTATTTATGTAATGTTTATACATCTAAGTAGTGTATTTAAGTATTTTCTTAGGGTTCAATTACTAGGTTTTAGTGTAAGTAATGATATTTATTTAACCGAAATGTTTGTTTTGAGTATATCATGTTTACTATTTTTTGGAAACAATCTTTTTTAAGTTGATAATGATTTAGTTGATACTGACTTGAATCGTTTTTTTTATTTGTTTTAAACAGATAATCGCAACACTATGATTGTTGTCTCGTTCAACGGAGAATTTACATATGATTCTATCTATAACAGGTGGAATCATGTAAATGGATCGATGTTCTCATTATTTGTTCCAAAGAATATAGGATTGAATGCGTTATTGGATAAAGTGCATTTGAGGCTTGGTATTGATAGGTCTGATTCAAAGCTCAACCTAAAAGCTTTGTTTACCTACGGTAGTGTGGGAAATATACCACCCGATGATATCTTAGACGACGAGACCTTAAATGGTTACATCGGCGGCCTATGACAAGTAAGAATGTAATTTTTGTGTGAATGCCACACCACGGTGGAGGCAAACAATGAACCGATAAATGAGGAGGATGATGGCATTGATTTAAATGATGAGGATGATGGCATTGATTTAAATGAAGATTGCAATGCCCGGATGATAACAATACTCCGGATTACAAATTGGAAATTTCCTTCTCCGGTACAGAACTTGCCACATATCCAAATTTTAATCCGTTCGAGCAACAATATGGATGTAGTGGGTATGAAAACAATGTTGCTACACAAAGGCTTGGTGAAGCTTCGGACCAACCGTTTCGGTATGAACCAAGTAAGACCAAGTCATAATCACAAATCATCCTTCAAGTAGTCGTAATATTGTCATAAATACCAACCACACCATTCGTTTCAAGATCCTCCTAACCAACCTTCAAGTAGTCGTGTTCCACCCATCCAATGTACCATATAATATGTTTGGTGGATCAAGAATTAGTTTTTTGGCTTCTCCGCTTTGCACCTCAAATACAAACCGATCAAACCGGGCAGAGTTGACAACAATAATCGGTGCACGTGCTAGGGCAAGCGCGTCGAGAAGATTATTCATGAGGATTCCCATTTGAAGATGATGATTTACCGAGGTGTTTATCCACCGATGCGTTACATATGAATGACGTGAACGAATTGTTCATTGGGAAGAAATACGATTCAAAAGAAGATTTTAATTTGAAAATAAAATCGCATGCGATTGCGAACAATTTTCGGATGAGATTGGGTAGGTCGGACACACGTTGCTTGTATTACAAATGTCTTAACGATACATGCAAATGGCATGTAAGGCGAAAGCAGGTGAAGGTGAATACAGATGTCACACGTACATTTGAGATCACAACGTTGAATGATGTCCATACTTGTGCCTCTCGAATTCGGATAATGACAATCGACAAGCAACACCTATTGTTATTGCGAGTCCGCTAAGTCGAAAAATGGAAGAACTCGCAATGAGTATAAGCCCGCATAAATTATGGAGGACATGCTCACAACTTACGATTGTACAATTGACTTATGACCAAGCATACCGAGCTCACGAGATGATGAGAATGATGGTGAGAGGTTCACCGACGGAGTGTTACAACGCGATACCCTCGTACTTGTGGATGGTGCGTGAGGCCAATGAAGGACCTATATTGACTTTCGACTTGATAATCTGGGAAGGTTCGACGGGTTGTTTCATGTCTTTGGGAGCAAGCCGTCGTGGGTTCAAGTATTGTCGACCTATTTTGTGTGTGGACGCAACTCATCCGAAAACCCGTTTCTCCGGACAACTATTTATTGTCATTGTTGTAGATGCCGGTGACCACCTATTCCTCAGAGCCTTCGGTATTGCTTTGAAAAAGAATGCAACGATTCATGGGGGTATTTCACGAGACATTTGAGGTGGCCATTGGAGGTATCCATGATGAAAAGTTGAGCTTTATTTCCGATGGACACCAGGCTATTAGAAATGCGGTTGGTCGTGTATTTCCGATGCATATCATGGTGTTTGCTATCATCATTTAAAAGGCAATATGACCAAAAAATGGAAAGATCACGGTTTTTGTGAAGATACATTCTATCAAACAAATTATGCATTCTCGGAGGCCGAATTTCTCCGAAAGTTCGCTCGATTAAGGCACAATGTCTTGGCGCATATAAACAACTTGAAGAAATAGGTGTTGAACGGTGGGCGCGTGCAAATTTCTGGGAAAAGATACGCCTTAATGACAAGCAATTACGCTGAAAGTTTCAATCTGTGCGATTAGAGGAGCTCGTCATTGGCCTGTTCTTCAGCCTCTTGGAATTCATTAGAGCTACAACTGCAGAGATGGTATAATGATAGACGTCGGCGGCGCTTGATTGTGCGACTATGTTAGCACCGGAGATCGATGAAATAGTGGCTTGAATATTACCGCTAGAAGGAAGTTCGGGTTAAGCTCATTAACCCCGATGAATTTGAGATTCATGGAAATAACTTGCTTCACGGGGTGGTAAATCTACGAGAGAGGAAGTGTTATTGTGGTTATTTCCGTAAAATGGAAATACCGTGTGCATGCATGCTATAAGCGACGCAAGATCACGCAGAATTAGTCCACCCGAACTCTGTTCACCGTATTATAGGTCAATGTTTCAAAGAGATTTACATGGCTAGCATATATCCAATTCTAACAGAGAGGATTGGGATGTTCCAGTCGGTAAGAAACATGAAAGTCGGAGTGCCTAATATGAGATATGCTCACGATGCCAGTGGAGCACCAAGAAGAGGTAGAATTAATACCACTAGAATCCTTCGAATGGAAACGTCCAGGCCATCGTAATGTGTGTAGCAACCAGAAAACATCCAGGACATAACAGAGCTAGTTGCACGCAATACCGGTAGGATTGTTATTAGAATGGATTGTTATTAATGGATTGTAGTAATGATTGTATTCGGTTATTAATCGGTATCAAGTTTGTCTTGCATTACACTACCTCAGAAAACTAACATAATTATTACGGGTTTACACACAAGAAAAAGAGTAAACAATAAATGATCTTCAATATTTAGTAATCACCACATTGAGGTCATTGTCCGTAATGAAATCATACAACCCGCTTAAACGAACTTTTTCATTTCACTTCTTAAACGAAACCGCCATCAAGAACTTTAAAGAAACGATCATTATCCATTTCAAAGAGTTTGAAGGTGAAGAAGTGTAAATTGAAAGGTGAACAAGTGCTTCTCTTTACACTACTTAAAAGAGTTTGAAGAAATCATTTAAAGGGCTCGTGATTTGTACAACAACAATAATTGCATGTACCACACTAGTACCACATTCCCTACGTTTGAAAGTAGAAAAATGTTGCATTCCCTACGTTTAACCGTAGAGAATGTTGCATTCCCTACTTTTAAACGTGAGAATGTTGCGTTGCTACGTTTGGGCGTAGGGAATGTTGCATTACCTGCGCTTGAACGTAGATAATGTTGCATTCTCTCACGCTTGAACGTAGGGAATGTTGCATTCACCACGCTTGAACGTAGGAATGTTGCATTCACTACGCTTGAACGTAGGAATGTTGCATTCACTACGCTTGAACGTAGATAATGTTGCATTCTCTACGCTTGAACGTAGGGAATGTTGCATTCACTACGCTTGAACGTGAGAATGTTGCATTCTCTACGCTCAAACGTAGGAATGTTGCAGCCATACATTTATATTTAAAGAACGATCATTATCCATTTTAAGTTGAGTTGTTTTTAAACAAATTGAATACTCATCAAAACAACATCACCAAAAATATAAATGACTACCAACATACAACAAAATACCAAAAATATAACATACACCAAAAATTTCCCAAAATTAACATACACCAAAAATTCCAAAATTAACATACACCAAAACAATGTTTATACAAATTAGTTTACAACTGTACTATTTGATTAAAAAGTTGGACATAAACTTTTTTCCGGAACAACGGCATGTTCTTATGATGGAGGAGCGAAAAATCTTCCTTGTGCAACAAATGCTCAATGAATTTTGCCGTGTATAACCCACAATCACCCCTGTATAAAATGGATAGTCGTCGAATAGTGTAGATTGTATATAATGTGATAAATAGTTAAGTTTATAACACTTACGGAATTGGCATTTGTGGTACGCCTTCTACTATTTTCACTTCCAAAGGAGGCTTCGCGGATCAACCATTTTGGGAGTTGACATAATCGTGTCTCGCTTAGTATCATAATACATATAACTAAATTTTGACAATGATATAATTTTTACCTGTGGAGAAAATGGAGGAGGTGGATGAGATGGATGCCACAGAGGGTAGTCTCAAAAAAATGTGGCCCATTAGTATCATAATATAAACAAATAAATTTATCGCATAAAAATTTGACAATGATATAATTTTTACCTCGATCTCTGGATAACAACGTTTGCATCATCCCTTCGAGTTCAAGAAGTATCGTCCCATGCTCATTCTCGACGCCGAGCCACCTGGCGAATTTCCTCCTTAAGCTCATTCAACCCACTATCAATCCTTCTCGTCGAGCTCTATAAAGGCCAGCAGCCTTCTTCCTCTTCATCGATTGGTCATCTTCATCCTCTAGCATCCGAACGGCAGGAAAGTGTGCGGCACGCGCCGCGTGAAGAAGAGGCATGGTAATGAGCGGGATTAAAGTAGGAGGTGTTGAAGCGGGGTGATCATTGTGTAGCATGGGTCGATCATGTAGCAGTCGTGGCGGATCGCCGTGTAGCAGTCGTGGATCGCTGTGGTAGCAGTCGTGGATCAGCCGTGTGGCAGTCGTGATCGCTGTTTCAGCGAGGACGGGCGTGCAATAAGCTGGGCGATTGATCACACGTGGCGGCTCGTTAATCTCGGCATCCACCATGCCCCTACCTAGCATCAATCGCCTATCGCCTTCCTTTGCGCCGATACCCTATCACACGACTCTGCAAACAATGTATATTACATTACAATTAAGAATAACAAAATGTTTAAGATAACCGGATATAATTAAAAGACAATAACAATGTTTATTAAGCTTATTACCTTATCCGCCGCCGCTAATCCTTTCCATCGCGGAGGGGTAGTTTTGCAACTCCATCTCAACATCCGAGGAGCTGCATTAGATCTCTGGGGTGGCCGCAATAAATAAAACAAAGAATGTCGGGGGTCTCGTAAGCCCAAAATCGTAACGCATGTATAACCCCTGTGACGGTCACCCCGCCTGTGGAAGGCCCTTTGTATGTGTTCATCAAATGACATATCTTCTTAAAAGTCCGTCCCACAAATAAGTGCCCCATGGATACTTGTTTATGTCTTCTACATTCTCCACCAAATAGAAAGCGAACGGGTACCCTATTGGTCTCATCGTGACCCATCATTATCCCGTTAATAAGGTAGACTAAACCGACACGTTGGAGAACTTCAGATCCTCCCGCTCATCCAATAACCACTTCTCAATATCCGGTATGGTTATCGGTTTATTGTCGTGAAAATGGATGTGGCCGTATGTCCCTCTTCAAAACACCTTGAATAAGGTTGGGGATCTTCCGGGAGATCACCAAACGGTAAACCGTGATCATCTTTGAACTCCTCCTACCGAATTTTGCAATCGTACCACCGAATCTAAATCGCAACTCATTAGGCATATTCGGATATATAGCCTTGAAACATACATATTGGCGGACTCTAGGAGAACCGCCATGCTCGTAGACATTTGAATAAATTCTTTAAAAACCCCATTTTTCAACGTGTCTTCAAATCCGATCCTTTTCATGTGGATCTCGAGAAGTTGCGTGAGCTTGGACTTTTCCTCTAAAAGTCCATGTCAAATTTTCCCTTACCTTGTATACATCAAGTACTATGAGGGCCAACCAAATCATCAACATGAACATATACATTGTAAATAGGATATATATACTTATACACACACACAAACATATGTATATATACTTTTCCTTACTTACTTCTATGTGTGTTTGTGTATATATATATATATATATATATATATATATATATATATATATATATATATATATATATATATATGTGTGTGTGTGTGTGTGTGTATGTGTGTGTGATATATATATATATATATATATATATATATATATATATATATATATATATATATATGTGTGTGTGTGTGTGTGTGTGTGTGTAGTGTATATATATACATATAGATATATGTGTATATATATGTACTTATATATGTATTTATTTACTCCAATATGTATATATGTAGATATATATCTATGTGTGTGTGTATATATATATATACACATATAGATATACTATATATATATATGTGTGTATATATATATATATATATATGTGTGTGTGTGTGTGTGTATATATATATATATATATATACAAATAGATATATGTGTATATATATGTACTTATATATGTAATTATTTACTCTAATATATATATATGTGTAGATATATATCTATGTATGTGTGTGTATACATATATATACACACACATACATAGATATATATCTACATATATATGTACATGTATATACCCATATATAGACACATATGTATACATATATATACACATATAGATATATGTGTTGTATATACACGCTAAAATGTCTTATCATCTCTTTTTGTTCTTTGAAACATCGTTGTTTTGTGTTGTGTTCTGCTTTGTTGTAACATTAAGGGGGTAAGAGAAGAAGATAATATGGTTTTACCACGCCATAGAATACTTCATGATGACGAGGAGAACAGAGAGGTCAGACGGAGCCGGGCGGAATGCAGGACCTTATATTTTCAATCTAAAGGGTGCCTCACTTCCGGTGAGGATTACCAGCCGCTTGGGGACAAGAAAAGATGCTCTATTGAGCGACCTAATGAAATTTTCTACGAGCTACTTACCAGGAGCCCCATTACAAAGCCTGGAGCTTAGGCATGACACAAATGGATCGGAAGGAATCGAAAACACCCTAGGAAAGCATGCAATTCTAAGAACCTCATCAAAGCCGAGCGTACTCATGGAATTCACCCAAGATATTGATTTTGGATTTTCAAACAACATGTAGTTTGTTGTTTGTTTCAATTTTTTAATTCACATACTTGTTAGCCATAATTTCAAGGGCATTTTTATTGTTCCCCATGTTAGCCATACTTTCAAGGGGCATAATTAGGTCATTAGTAATACTACTATCGTGCTACCTTAAAATGAAAGCAAACATAAATCACAATCAAATAACATATACATTATCAATCCCAATGTAACACCGCATACATGCTTCCATTTCCCATTTTTTCTATCAAATTCAATATCATAAATTACACTACATTATTAAATCAAAATTATAACACTATCATACATATTCTCACATATTAATAATTTTACATTAATTTACTTCTAAAACCTATCATACATATCATTACACTTCATTTTAATAGAATTAGCCCCATTAATTCAAATCGAATAGCAATATGAAAAACATATACATTAAATTCAATATAAAGTACAAATCAGAGTTTCCTACGTCCAAACGTAGACAAGATACGCTCGACGTAGAAAATTCGGATCTCTACGCCCAAACGTAGAAATATTACGTTCAGACGTAGAGACTCGGACATCTCTACGCCCAAACGCATAATGCATCCTTCATACGCCCAAACGTATGAAACTTCATACAAAAACCCAAAAACCCTTCTTAAACCCAGAAAAGACAAATCATACAATCACAATCAATGGATCAAGGACCACCACAAACTATATATTCGAAATCATGCACATATTATAGTGAAATCAAGCACATACTAAATTTAAAAGCTTCGACATACTATAAAAGAATATTAGGAAAATACATACCCTTTCGCTTTCAACCGCCATTGCACTTAGAGAGATTGTGAAATTCGACTTCAAAAGCACTCAAAACTTTCTTGCAAAAATCGCACCAAAAATCGCCAATCGCCAATGAGAATTTGAAATGGGATAGAAAGAAGGAAGATAAAAGGAAATGCATGAATTTGAACCGCTTAAACGTAACAAACTCTACGCTTAAACGTAGAAACCCACGCTTAAACGTAGCTAATTTCAAAATATCCCGCTTGACTTTCCCTACGCTTAAACATAGGTCTTCTACGCTTAGACGTAGATATCTCTTACGCTTACACGTAGAAAACCTACGCTTAAACGTAGAAAAGGTCAACCGCAATGTTTTGTAAGACTTAAACTTATCTACGTTAAACGTAGAGAACCCTACGCTTTTAACGTAAGGATCTCTACGCTTTACCATAATTTTCATGTCGGAAAAGCACACAACTCGATTTTCAAGTGTCAGATCTGACACGGCCTGATTTTCCAATTTCTGGAATTTACATATGAAAGTGGTTTGCTGATTCTCTCACACTAAAGTCCTATCTCACTAAAACTCCCCTCCGGATGTAGAGCCCCGCACATGTCCACTTCCGCGCCGGCGGCTTGCTGCCAGGCGTCCGCCCGCCATAGTTCTCTTTTTTGTTGTTGCTTTGTTTTGCTACTCCTTGGCTTCAGCAGACTCTCCTCCTTGTGCTTTCTTCCCAAATCGGCGATGTTGAGTCATGCACCTTGCTTTGGGCGATCTTGTAGATCGGAGCTTTGTTTGTTGGGTCCGGAAGTGTCTTGTTATGTCTATGGATATAGTCCTTATCTCATCCGCCTCCTCTCCCATTTTGGGGTCGGCCGTGGTCCTTCACTTCAACCCGTCAGTGGCATAGCTCTCTTCACACCTTTTCTGCAGGTATTTGACTTGTATGCGGTGGTAGGAGCTAGATTTGTTGTCGCCTTGTCCGGATCTGAGGTGAGACTGCCGCGTGTGGCCGGCTTCGCGGTGTTTGGTTTGTTCGCTTGTGGTGGTGCCTTCGCCGGTTCCATTTGTTCAAAATTGTAGTTAATATGCCTGGGAATTCAAGATGACGAGGAAGGCAAGGCAAGCACCCATCGGAATAAGATGCATTTGTCTCGGATCGAGAGGACTTAATTTCGACAAAAGTTTCAATCTTCGAGTTAATATGCCAGTCTTCAAGAAGACACCGAAGGCAAGGCCCTCATCCCCACGTAGAATAAGATCTCATTTGTCTCGATCTTGATCCAATCTAAATCTGCGACCTTTGACTCAATTTTGGCAAATCGGTTTTTATTCGGAAGGTAATGTTCAGATCTGTTGTTATTTGTTACTCTTGTTTTATATCAATGAAAAGTTCAAACCTAGAAAGAAAGAATTAGTCTTGGAGTAATTTCATTGTTCAATTTTTTCTCTTTCAACTCCTTAAATTGTCCTGCCTAAGTTTAATTGCGCTTTAGGAGATCAAGACATAATGCACTGTAGTTAAAATTTCAAGTGTAGGTTTGATTTCCGGCTTCTTGAAGTATCTCACTGGTAATGAAGGTTCAGATCTGCTCAAATCGATCTCAGGCTCGAGATGTTTGAGTGGTTTGAATTTTCTCCAATTTTGCTCTGGTTCTTTGGTAAATTGCGATTCTTTATTGCGTTTTAAGGGGATACATGGTGAAATGATGTATTGGATTTTCATCGAAGCTGTGTAGGGCTGTGTTTTGACCATTAACATAAGACTACACATTGACCATTGACCATTGACCATCGACCATTATAGGGAGAAAATATTCCGTTAATAATTTTATAACATATATTCTGCTAAGAGTTCTATATCCTAAATGCTCATATTGAATGATTCTTTGATAAAAATGTGAAAATTGTTTATTACATATTTTTGATCCATTGATGATGAAAACTATCTTGAATAATATGTGTGCTGTGTCATGATTTTTGTGGCAAGTAATCTCATAAAACTAATATGACATTTCATTGAAGCTTATCAGCTAAAAGAGTAGCAAAACAAGGCGATGATTGGGGAGGAAATAAAGAGGGTGGTGCACTTGAAGCAGCTTGGTACAGTACTTGGTAGGTAAGTATTTTCTTTTTCTTTTTCTTTTTTTTTTTCAAAACAAGAAGAGAAGACTACAGTATGACGATCTCAGCCCAGAAAATGGGGTATTCTTGATGATGATACTTGGCACGATTGTTGATGTTTGGGTGCTTCACTAAACTTTCTTTTGCTGCATTTGGTTTGCATTTAGACAGACCAGATTCATGAGGCTGTTAGATTAGTGTAGTGATTAATCATCACATTCTTCATTTTTCCGAGTCTTCATCAAACTGAAAGAAAGGGGTCGAATTTCTGTTTCTGGAGTAATTAAATGTTTTCTGGGTCTCCTTGCACCCTTTCAAAAAAAAAAATCTCCTGGCTCTTGCCATTTATTTTTCCCTCTTTTTCTTTTGTCTTTAAATGTATGTAGATAAATTTTATTATAACTATAAGACCAATGATTTTTGGTAATTATTGAAGATTATTGGTTCGTCTTTGTAGAATAAATAAATGAGAAGAATTCATTAAGCTCTATGTCAGCAAGTTCGAATTAGCTGGAGAGAAGCAACGATCAATAGCTGTTGCTCTGCTGCGTATTGTACAACACGTGTAATCGATCTATACAAGCTACTCATTATCTTTCATTCTCGTTCTGTTGGGAAGGTTGGTTCCGGATTTCGCTTCAAGACTTTGCTCTGGGATTGCAGCCGTCGCATTTTCCATTAGGTGAGTGCTTTTGTGTTCTTCTATGGTTGCTCTTCTTCCTCTGTATTTTTCTTCGATTTCGCCGATTGTTATGTGACTAGGTCGTTTGTTTACCTAGATGTTCTTGGATTGTGTTTCTGCTTCAGATATTTGGAGTAAAAAGAACATATATAGGTGGAATAAGGTGAAATGATGAAGGCATAGGTGATTTCACTATTTCTTTATTTATTTTATTTCTTTCACTGCATCTCCGTTTTTCTGTTGTGAAATATATATGTTCCCGATTCAACTTTCATCCCCTTCATTTGTCCACCCAAGGTGAATGACCTGTGCTTTTGCAGATGATTCTTGTTTTGTTGCTTTCGTAAAATTATATTTCTCATACCGTACAAATTATGCAATTACAGATCTTTATTTCAATTTTCTGCAAATTATTATGTATTAATTTTAGGCTTTCAGGTGATAAGTAACCTGTGGTAAGTAATCTCTGTTCGCATTTCGCATTTCTCACCTCAATTTGTTTTAGACTGCACATTTGCAGAAATTAGAGTAATTGAATAATGAATTTGCAGATATTACTATAATGAGTGGCTCAAATCTCCAGAGACAGCTTGAAGACTAATGCTTATATGTCAACTTTCATGAAAGGTAAGTTGTTTTTGGTCTCTAGCTACAATCTCTAAACTAAAAGTACTAATGTCTTTTTTGGACAAGTAGACAAAGGTAATGCCATTGGTTTTGGCCCCCAAGCCCCAAGGAAAAAAAATTAACACACGGGTGCGGTTAACACAAACATTACACTATCAATGCACACACACATTAAGCTATCCCCTTCCCCAATTTCGTTAACTGACACATGTTGAAATGCATAACCCAGGCACGTCTGGAGGCTCCCAGGACCATGACCAAGGCGAAAACTCTTACCAGACAAACCAACATCCTCAACACCGACGAAATGGAGACTGAATCTACTACCGAAGAAATCGGGTCACCAAGTGACGCACGATAAGCCCCCTTAAAAACCTGAAGCTCAAGACAATGAGAATACCATCTTACCAACCACTACATAACAAGTAATGAAAAAATATATTCGAGGGCAACGACGGTGCTGCGCACGGTGTCCCCAACTAGTAATAATAATATACTAATATAATATTACTGTTTATCAAATCGCACAAATATCCTCTTTGCAAGTTTTCTCTCATTTGAGGAAGCAAAGTAAGAAGAATTGGAGTGATGGGGCAGCAATCCTTGATCTATAGCTTTGTGGCTCGAGGGACTGTGATCTTAGCAGATTTTACTGAATTCACCGGCAATTTCACCACCGTTGCATCGCAATGTCTCGAAAAAATTCCCTCTACCAACAAGTAGTTGACCTACAGCTGCGATAGCCACACCTTCAACTACCTCGTCGAAGATGGCTTCAGTGAGTTTTCATTTCATTCTCGATTTGATGCTTTTTATACAGCTTCAATCAATCTCACTCACATACGCTTGATCCAATCTTCTCATTGTGTTGTGTTTGGGTCGCGTAAATTTGATATACATTTCTTTGATTTGGCTGTGCATTGTCCTCGGATTGGCTTGGCTTGGCTTGGCTTTTTTCAACTAGATCTTTTTGATCTACTAATTTGTTTCGTTTCTATCGTTCCCTCGGATCCTGATAATCTCTTTTGTATGTTAGATATGTCATGCAGTGCCAGTGCTTGTGTGTAGATCTCATTCTTGTGAGTCTGCTTAATTTCAAAGATCCCTATAATGCAGATCCTTTGCGTCAATGGTTTGGAGACAGTTGTGACATTGTTCTATGTGTGATTATGTCATGCAGTGCCAGTGCTTGTGTGTAGATCTCATTCTTGTGAGTCTGCTTAATTTCAAAGATCCCTATAATGCAGATCCTTTGCGTCAATGGTTTGGAGACAGTTGTGACATTGTTCTATGTGTGATTTTATCAGTCTCTAGATGGATCCTTTAGCTTTTACTTTGTGGGCTTTAATTTTGTCTGTTTTGTTATCCCACAGTTGATTTTGTATGATTTGCATTCTGTTGCTGCATCCGTTACATTCAGGCTTTGAACATTCGTCTTGTTGGTCAAATGGACATCTTAATCTGTGGTTAGATGTAACTGGCCAGTTTCCAAGGAATAGATTCCTCATCACTTTTATGCATATTTTTCGCAAACGGCCTGAATCGTTTCTTTTCCATTCTTGCCTGGCCTGTTTCATAGGGGAAATAAGCACTTCCCCCCTCCCCCGTACGTTCATGAGGTTAAAAAAGTCGGTCCCTGCTTCTAAATGCTCTTTTTCTTGGGCCATTTAGCCATTTTTTCTAGAATTTTATTGTATTTACTTCTGAGTAGTGGCTACACGTATTTGATAGATGTGTAAAGCTCAATTACTGCTTGATATCTTTAAGGTTTCTTGCATATCATTTTTGGTCTATTAACTTGTTTGATGGAGCCATGCTTTATTTGCATCTTTATATTGGTTTTATGTTCACCTGAGGAAGAATATTTCGCATTTATAAGGCTTCTTTACATGCATACACAAAGACACACGAAGAGAGACATGTATATAGTATGTATTTAAAACATCGCAATAAATCTAAGACATGGTGATGCAAATTTTATTTGTAATATGTCAACATCTGCAGATCAATGTGGCCCACTGATTTAACTTGTGAAGTGATTTAGTAATGTTGTATCTCTCGACTTGTGTTCTTCTGAAAATCAGTTTTTCTAGATGTTCACTTGTGCCATCTGTTGTGGCCTTTTAGATGAAAGACATGTCTTTGCTTTATATTCTGTATAGTCTGCTTGACAATATTCGTGCTTTCACTCTACAGCATACTGTGTTGTTGCTGCAGAATCTGCTGGTAGACAGATCCCGATTGCTTTTCTTGGGAAGATCAAAGAAGAATTTACCAAGAAATATGGTGGAGGAAAAGCTGCTATTGCTGTTGCTAATGGTCTTCAAAAAGAATTCAGGTAGTTTCATCATTTTAATCTACCGTCTCCCCCCTCCTAAATTTAAGAGTAAATCTTAATGATTATAGTTCTGTTTCCATACCTGTCTGACAATCATGAACAATCCCAAATTGAAGGAACAGATGCAATACTGTGTGGACCACCCCGAAGAAATCAGCAACCTTTCCAAGGTGAAGAATCATGTGTCAGAAGTCAAAGGAGTAATGATGGAAAATATTGAGAAGGTAGTTTGGCATGAACCTTATGGTTAATTGTGTTTCGTTTTCTAATGTGGATTGATATTGCACACGGTGTCAAGGTGGATTGTTATATTTGAATGTCTTTTACAGGTTCTTGATCGTGGATAAAAGATTGAGCTGTTGGTTGATAAAACTGAGAATCTCCATTCACAGGTACATGGATATCATCAGTTGTTTCTTCTTCCTTTGTTGAGCTAAACAATGTTTACATGCTAAACCGAGCTGGAAAAAAAATCTGTAATATGTATATTGGATATGTAGCTTTTTCTCTGCACTTTACTTGACTCCAAACTAGCGTCCTTCTGGATCCTTTTTCATATCCTTCTTAAATGGACCTAAAATGTTTATAGTATGAATTCACCATGCATACATAATTATTTTATAAATATTTATAGTATGAATTCATTACACATAACCATTTTCTCCCAAATATTTACATAAACATATTCTCCCACACATGCCATTTTGAGCTGGTTCGAAACCTTGAAGTTTTTGACCCCTTCTGTCCTACTCACCGTTGTTCTAATGGCATAAAGTTTTACCAAAATGATTTAAAATTTTCCAACTCATCCATTGAGAACATCTTAACAAAAAGATAATACTTACTATCACGTTTTAGTCTTTGCACAAATATCAATTATGCTAAATATCACTATGACAATATTATTTTTCTAGTTCGATAAGCATATGTTTTAGTTGCTAGATGTTAGATTAAGGTGAAAAATGAAATTCTTATGTTTATTTGGTTTTGAATTATGTTTCATAAGAATGTGTAACATGTAATTGTTGTTTAATAATAATCATTAAGTATGGCACATGATTACCATCGAGTTTAATTTCATATTTGTGTAAAGACGATCATTTGATTTGAGCATGACATAACTTTATTTCACACTCGAATGGGTAAAAATACACTATATGTTTGTGATAAATAATTTATGAAAATATTATTTAACTAAATTAAACAACAATACAAACATGTAATGAAGAAATATCAAGCGACAATATTACTTATATGTTCTTTCAATCCAATCGGGTCACTTACGAGTGAAATATTACTTATGTCACCGATGCCCCACCTATTATGTTATTTTATTATATGTAATTTTATAATAAAGTATTTAATATATTGTATATCATGTAATGGTTACGATATATGGGTAATGATTATAAAGAGAACCACACTAACACCTATATCATTATTAACCCTTCAAAAGAACCACATTAACGCTTGCATCCTTACATCCTTTATTGCTCATAAAATAGAAAACAAAAATCCTTTGGTCAATTAGATCAAGATGAATATATAGTTCTATTAAAATTGTATGACATAAATTATGATGGGATTTTTTTTTTTTAAATTTATGTTGGATGTATTAATATCAAGAGATATCATTAACAATTATGAATATTTGTGTTCACAAAATATTTAAAAAGATTCAGTCGTCATTTGATTATATTTGACATGCTCATACGTCAAGATTACATTTACTTGAGTATAACATTATATTGTGATAGGGTGTTTCCAAGGCTCAAACCCCTTACCTTTGGTCGGTCACACAGCGACATCATTTACTGTTGAGCCATGGTTTAGCCTAAAACACAAGTGCTTATGTTCTCACTTTGTCATAGGTTATACTGAATTGATATAAATCCTTGATATTTTATTTTCTTAAGAAATAGCTTAACTTGCTATCCGAATCTGGTCCTAAAATTTACTCCAAGACATCACTTTTTACTATTTGGCGATCAAATTATTCCCGCACCACAAAAATTACTCCGCACCACGATGATTTTTTTGATGTTGATATCGGTGTCACTTGGTGTTGATATTGAACGTCGGTGTCACTGACGTCGGTGTTCAAATAAAGAACACCAAAGTGACACCGACGCCCGGTCAAAAAAAAACATTACAACTTAGAAACGTTAGACCGCCGATTTTCCACCAACGTTGATGTTTGAATACCGTCAGTGTCAGTGCCACTGACGTTTATTTTCACCAGAAAAAATAATCAAATAATGGGTGCCAATAGTAAAAAGTGGTGTGTCAATCGAGCCACATATTTTTAATTACTCTTTTTGGGAGAAAGACGCCCACACTTTTAACATAGCCATGAAGTTATCTTGACTTTGTGTGGCACTTCGTCTTGTCTTATTTTTGCAGGAATTATAGAACACATTATTTATTATAGAGTTCAAACAGTGTGTTACATTTTAAACATTTTGGGCCTAACCATTTCAAGCCCGTTTACCCTTTACCCTTTACCCATCCGTCAAACTAAACCTAAACCTAATACGCAAAACCCTCAGGCGATATCCTCCTCACTCTTCTCTCCTGAAGCGTTTCTCTTCCTCAGCAGAGGTTCAGTTTTTCTTAAGTTAACTCAGTTTGTAAATTAAGAATAAAACTGAACTATTTTATGTTATGTCTATTGTTGTAGATTGTGTTGCGGATCATTTGGCTGGGTTACTTTTTGGCTCCGATTGGTTATATTGTGCTCTGATTTTTGTTAAGGTTTGTTGCTCTATTTTTACACAGCCTCGTTGTTTGACTTTTCTTTTACTTTACTTTAGTATACCGTGCTAGTATCATGATTAGTTAAACTCAAGTTTGTCTTAACTTTCTCCTTGGATATTCTTCTTTTAATTTGATTTTGTGACTGGTTGGGTTTAAGTTAGGTGTTTTACCCTATGAATTTCAGTAACAGTTCATAAGCAAATTGATTCTGATACCAGGAAGTAGAGTAATGGAGCTTCATAAGATAACAAAATCCCATGCATTTGATTACTTCATAGAGCTTTTGGCATTATACGTATTTGGAACATAGAATAGTATGAATATGTGGGGATTAAGTTACAATGTTTGATTCTCCAAGACCCCAACATTTAATTTAAGCTTAAATGTGTATCCTTTGCTTAGTTTTGATATTTAATTTGGTGTTACTCTTAAAATTTTGCTTGTTTTGAGGTTAGCATCAGCTTCAATATTCGTTGTTTTGAATCCATTACTTGTGATTCTTGGGCTTGATCAGTATGTTTATATTTATTTTTTTGAGCTCCCATCGTTTGATGTTTTTGCAACTGTGTTGTAAGTATGTGGAACAGTGTATATTGTGTGTGGTGACGATGAACCTTAATAGCTGATAATGTTTTATTCTTCAAGTGTTAATTCAAGGTTTTGTCCAATCTTCTTTTTCTTAGAAACGATATATGTCCTTACTATGGTTTTAGTTTCATGTGTTTTTTGCTATAAAGTAGTGTGAATCCTGATGACTTAAACTTCATGTTATGATCACTCAAAAAATATATAATACTCGTAAAAATGATCGTCTACATGTTATTATATGAAATGCCTTTCTTTTTACTCAACAAAATAGTTGATTGTCTAAAGGTTTTTCATGCACGATTGTCTAAAGGTTAATCAGCTGAATCGGTCATGTAATCAAACGATGACTTTTGTTATTCTGGTAGTTTTATAAGCTTTGTTGTAACGCTGAAAGCTTCTTTCATTTGATAGATCCATGTTACGAAGAATCGGTCTTTTGACTGAGAATTGGGACTAGCGACAACACAATGTTTTAGCCGGTCCAACTCCTACTCAAAATGCAGGCACATGCTGGGCCTATGCAGTGGCCGCTACGGTCGAAGGAAATTCAGGGTATCACCAATCTTGCTCCTAGTGTTCAGGAGCTGGTTGACTGTTGCCTTGCTGGCGTGGAACTAAAAGGGATCCCTTACCAATGCCCTTAAGTATATCAAGCGTTAGGGAATCTGTTCTAGTGCTGACTATACCCAATATCCCCGAAGCCTGAGGCTTCTGCAGAAGGTGTGATGATAAAGGCGCCCGCTGATTACCCTATTTCACCTGGACCACCCCGAGGCTTTTGCATGAGGTGCGATGATAAGGGCATGAACCTCCATCCAACCGTTAAGATAACGAACTTCAGGTTCTTCAGTTATGTGTCTGTTAATGATTTGAAGGCAATGGTGAAGCAAAGGCCGGTAGGCGTGTCCATCGGTGTTGGCCCGCGGTTTCATAGGTTCAAATGGAAAGGATAACCCGAAATGGGTTATATCGTTCGCGGGACAGGAATAGAGGTATAATTGGGCATTCTATGGTAGTTGGCTATGGAACCGAAAACGGAGTTCCATATTGGATACTCCGAAACTCGTGGGGGCCGGACTGGGGGAAAAATGGGTTTGCGAAAGTTCATGAAGATGTTGCATCTTTATTAAGTCTTGTCGCGTATCCCACACACGCCTTCGTTATGCCACCGACACCGCAGTTACTTCTCCCCTGTTGGCTTTAATGTTGTTGCTTTTTGTTGTTATGACGAACGTGTTGGCTTTAATACTTTTTTGGTTGTACCTTCTAAATGTTTTTGTTTTGGACGTAAACCCACCCCATCCCACTACAAACTATTTCGCTGTTATGTTATCAGGTTAATCCACACAAAAATAAATGCCACCCTTACAAAGAGGTGAGGAACATAACAACAAGCAGAAGTCATAACAGCGAAATATTTGTAGTGGGATGGGGTGGGTTTACGTCCAAAACAAAAACATTTAGAAGGTAAATTACAACCAAAAAAGCATTAAAGCCAACACGTTCAGCAAAAAGCGCATTAAAGCCAACAGGGGAGAAGTAACTACGGTTGCGGTTGTAGCATCTTTGTTTAGTCTTGTCGCGTATCCCCACACGCGCCGTTATGCCAAATAAGCAACCGCAACCGTAGTTACTTCTCCCCTGTTGGCTTTAATGCGCTTTTTGCTGAACGTATTGGCTTTAATGCTTTTTTGGTTGTAATTTACCTTCTAAATGTTTTTGTTTTGGACGTAAACCCACCCCCCATCCCACTACAAATATTTCACATTGTTATGACTTCTGCTTGTTGTTATGTTCCTCACCTCTTTGTAAGGGTGGCATTTATTTTTGTGTGGATTAACCTGATAACATAACAGCGAAATAGTTTGTAGTGGGATGGGTGGGTTTACGTCCAAAACAAAAACATTTAGAAGGTACAACCAAAAAAGCATTAAAGCCAACACGTTCGTCATAACAACAAAAAACAACAACATTAAAGCCAACAGGGGAGAAGTAACTGCGGTGTCGGTGGCATAACGATGGCGTGTGTGGGGTACGCGACAAGACTTAATAATGATGCAACATCTTCATGAACTTTCGCAAACCCATTTTTCCCCAGTCCGGCCCCCACGAGTTTCGGAGTATCCAATATGGAACTCCGTTTTCGGTTCCATAGCCAACCACTACCATAGAATGCCCAATTATACCTCTGTTCCTGTCCCGCGAACGATATAACCCATTTCGGGTTATCCTCCCCCTTGAACCTATGAAACCGCGGGCCAACATCGATGGACACGACTACCGGCCTTTGCTTCACCATTGCCTTCAAATCATTAACATACACATAATTGAAGAACATGAAGTTCGTTATCTTAACGGTTGGATGGAGGTTCATGCCCTTATCATCGCACCTCATGCAAAAGCCTCGGGGTGGTCCAGGTGAAATGGGGTAATCAGCACTGGAACATATTCCAAAGCATGGGTAATGCGTCCCCTTAGTTCCACCACCAGCCACGCAACAATCAATAAGCTCCTGGACGCTTGTTGATATGCTGCAGATGTATTCTGTGCACATCCACATTATAGACTTATAGTACAGTAGATTCTTGGCAATTTTACTGATATATGCTGTAAATACTTAATGTGCTATAGTTTCTTCGAGTGTTTAGTGAGGTAGGTTTTCATTATATTATGAATTAACTGGGAAGGTTGTTGCGTATGCTTGTGTTGAGGTAATGAAGTTGTTGTCTTGAGTTTGTTTCTGATTTATTGGAATAGTTACGTAAATGTCTGTTAAAGAAATGAAAAGATCCATCGGTTCATTTTCCTTGGCCCACATGGTATGGTCTTGCAATAAATTATCATTTGGAACAGCACATTTTGGATGTTACCCACTTATAAATTATATATGTTATGGTCTGGAAAATGCTGTAAGTAAATCAACTGAATCGGTTTATATCTTTCATTTAATAATGGCACAAAGAATAACACAACTATGTTTTAGCTGTTCCACGTCCTGGTCAAAATGGAGGCACATGTTGGTCCCATGCCGTGGTGATCAAAATGGAGACACATGTTGGTCCCATGCCGTGGCCGCTACGATTGAAGCTAGCTTGCAAATTCAGCATATCAACAATGTTCAAAATGGAGGCACATGTTGGTCCCATGCCGCTACGATTGAAGCTAGCTTGCAAATTCAGCATATCAACAATGTTCAAAATGGAGGCACATGTTGGTCCCATGCCGTGACCGCTAGGATTGAAGCTAGCTTGCGGATTGAAGCTAGCTTGCAGATTCAGCATATCAACGATGTGGCTCCTAGTGTCCAGGAGCTGGTTGACTGAGGTATAGACAAAGAACCTCTTAGACAAAGGGAAAGTATGTGGCTGGGCTCATGTAGTTGTGGATACTGTTGTTTCGAAGGATTTATAATGTGACTCCCAGTGTCCAGGAGTTGCTTGGTTAGAGGTGGAACAAAAGGGGGAAACGGTGTTGCCTCCATTCTCCAATCCCATTGTTCGGGTAAATGATACCTAGACAAATAGACAAAAACAATCAGTTAATTTGCAAAACAAGTTTTATGGCTTATTTGGGAATAACGAGGCAACAGACAAATAGGGTGTGACACTGGATATTCTTCTAAGCATGAGCGCTGAGTCTTAAAAAAATATATATATTACCAAATTAAACAAATATAAATTACCTATAATTCGGACTACATCAATGTTTGTTTAGTCGTTTTTGAGTAAAATCCTCCGCCGTGGTCATCTCCATAGCCTTCAACCATATAGTTCCAAAATGTATAGACGATAACTTTAAATATGCAGTTATTTACCGGAAACATGCTTCAAATATTTAGTCTCTTTGACCGAAACCAAAACCTGCAAGGTGAAAAATAATTCATCGTAAACCAACAAGTAAATAAAATAAAATAATAAAATATTATGCATAGCTATAGCTAGTTATGAATCTTAGGATGGGGCTAAAAACAAAGGAAGCTAGAAGGGGTTCAATGGCGTCTTTGGGTATTGCCATTGAACCCTTAACTTCATCATATTACAAGTAAGACATTGATCTCAAGTCAACGTCATGTAAGGCCATATGTAGAGTATTCCAGTGCTCCCGTGATACACGGTGCGAAGTCGAAGACACCAGAACACGTACATTTAACGTTACAATAAACCACGTAAGTTTTTACACGTTTGCTTATGATATTTCAAGGTTTCGATCAATAATAATAATAATAATAATAATAATATCGTATTTGGAACACAATTTTATTAGAAGTTTGGATAAAAAAATAGAAAAGAAATATTATTACAATAAATAGTCTAATAGTTAGAATATTTCGTTGTAAACAAATACCAAATACTTTGGTGCACTGTGTGGCCGAACAGAGCATGGGAATAGTTTGTGCCAAGAAGAGAGAAAATAAAAATAAAAATAAAATAAAGAGTGTTTCCATAATTTTAGTCACTTCAATTAAGTAATAATTGAAATCAAAGATTAAGCGTTGATTCGAATTCTTGGTATTTTTCACCATTAAACGCTTCTAACATTATAACAACCAAATCTCACATTACTATAAGTCATGAGCAAGATTTAATGCTATTAACAACTAAAGATTTGGTTGAAAACATCTTTACCTCAATCTTTTGGAGCAAAGCTGAATCCAAACAAGAATCTTCAAGGAAACACCAAGAAATCTTCAAAATACTTCAAGAAGATTTAGATCCATAAGCAAAGCTCCAAGAATCTGAACAACCGACTTCGAATGTAAAATCAAAACGAAGTTCTACGATCATTATAACCTTTAAAACATAAAAAGTTAAAAAAAACTCAAAACACATCTAGATCTAGAAAATATATTTTCGAAAGTCTTATCCGATCGGAGTAAAAATTGTATTAAAATGAAGCTCTCATCAAAGGAAATATTTTGGTGTAATTGGTTTGTGATTCTAACGGTCGGATTGATCGGAAAGGCAAAATTTTTATGTTCTTTTCTTTTTCCCTCACCTTTTTCTCCCAGAGCTGCCGACCCCTCTCTTGAAATCTAAAAATGAAATAAGGTTTTAGGGTTATCTATCTATCTATATATGTAAAAGAAGATAACGTCAAATTAAAAGATAATGATGGGTAGAAGATCAGTTCAAGTTCAAAATATATTTTATCTCTTATTTGAATTCTTTTATTTGACGCATATGGATAATAAGCACACGGCTCTTTGTGCCTATTTAAGATGTAGGAGCAGCACCTTTCTGTATCAATAAAATCATACCATCTATTTATTTTCATCCTTTATTTTATTTTGTCTTTCTTCATGGTATCAGAGAAAGGTTATGTTTTTTTTTAGTATTTAGTAATTGATCCACAAATTACTAATTGGTCGACCCCATGGCTGGCAATACATCTCGAGGATTGTCTAGTACGGCAAAATGGGATGATCCCAATCATCATCTCTACCTTCACCATTCAGATCAGCCAGGAGCAATTCTCGTATCACAACATTTGGACGAGACAAACTACATGACATGGAAAGAATCCATGTTGATGGCCTTAACAGTCAAAAACAAGGCCGGATTAGTAGACGGATCTGTGAAGGAACCCGATGCAGAGAATGCCGATGAGTATCAACAATGGAATCGGTGTAACAATTTAGTTAAAACATGGTTGCTTGGCTCAATGTCAAAAGAAATAGTCAGCAGCGTAATTCGATGCAAGTCGGCTCGTAAAATTTGGGTTGAATTGCAAGAAAGATTTTCTCACGTGAATGTGGTTCAATTATACAATGTTGAGAACGAAATCCATGCATGTGTTCAAGGAAATATGTCGGTTGGATCATATTTCACAAAATTAAAGGCTCTGTGGGATGAACTCTACCTTATGTTCATTCCCACAGTATAGTTGCGGGTCTGCTAAGGAAGTGGAAGCATACCTAGAAACACAAAAGACAATGAAGTTTCTCATGGGCTTGAACGAGTCATTTAGTGGTGTTAGAAGTAACACACTTTTATTAGATCCGGTACCTACAGTTAATAAGGCTTATTCCTTGGTGCTTAGGCATGAAAAACAATCAGCTGCAGTGAATGGAAATCATCAATCAACAGCAGAAAGTTCAGCATTTGTCGTTAAATCAAGTGGTTCAGGCAAGCAGGATGAACATAAGTGTACAAAATGCAACAGAACCAACCATAACACCAGAAATTGTCGAGCCCACCTCACATGCAACTTCTGCGGAATCAAAGGGCATACAGCTAATTTTTGCAGAAAGAAAAGGACGGCTGTCGAGCCCACCTCACAACTTGGCCTCAAATCGTCCAATGAGAAGAAGAGCTATTCCCATGGTGGATTAACCGAGCAGAATCAAGGATTCCCTTTTTCAACTGATGAGTGTAAGAAACTGTTGGACCTAATTAAGCCCAAATCAGCTACAGTTAATCAAATTTCTATTTCTGAAGAGTCATCAGGTAAAGTTTTTTCTTTTTCAATGGATAAACACAATTGGATTCTCGACAGCGGGTGTACCGATCACATGGTTTCTAACCTTAATTTACTCAAATTTTCCAAACCTGTTCTAAGTCGATTTGTCACCCTTCCTAATGGTACAAAAGCTCCCGTCACCCATGTTGGAAACTTACAATTAGATCCATCTTTTATTTTGGAAGAAGTTTATTATGCACCCAATTTTAATTTGAATCTGATCTCGATTAGTAAACTAACCATGCAAGACTCTTATATTGCCATTTTCCTAAAGAATGCTTGTTTTATCCAGGACCTACGTTCGGGGAAGATGATTGGGACGGGGCTTGAAAAGGGAGGCCTCTATTACCTCAAACCGACCACAGACAAATCGTGCCATCAAGCAACACTTTCTAACTCCTCCTTATGGCATCAACGCCTTGGGCATCCTTCATCCAAAGTGATGCCGTTATTTCATTTTTCTGAATTCAAAAATAATCATAGTGATTCATGTTTAGTGTGTCCTTTGGCGGTGATCATAGTGATTCATGGTGAATGGATATATTTAATCAATTTGTGTGTTAAATTTCAGAAATGTCAACCAGTGCGGCTCAGAATGGTGCTGATGGTCAGACTCAGCCTTTGGCTATGGTGCAACAAGTGCCAAATCGAGGTGTCTTTGCTCTATGAATCAAATGAGGGCCGGAAAAATTCAATGGCTTGAATTTTAAGAGATGGCAACAAAAGATGATGTTCTATCTCACAACTTTGCGTATGGCTAAATTCCTAACCGATGATCCACCAACACCGGAAGCGGAAGGAGAGCCGAATCAAGATTTTCTGTTTGCCATGGAGGAATGGAAACAATGTGATTATTTGTGCAGACATTATGTAATGAATTGTTTATGTGACTCATTGTATGATGTTTATTGTGATAAAAAGAGTGCAAAAGAATTGTGGGAGGCACTAGATAAAAAGTATAGAACCGAAGATGCAGGTACAAAGAAATTTGTCGTTGGTAGGTTCTTGGAGTACAAGATGGTGGACTCTAGACCACTCATGGAACAAGTGGAAGAATTTCAGTTGATTCTTCACGAGATTCAAGCTGAAAAGATGGAGCTTAGTGAAACTTTCCAAGTCGCTTGTGTTATTGAGAAATTACCAAATGCGTGGAAAGATTTCAAGAATTACCTTAAGCATAAGCGAAAGGAAATGAGCATGGAAGATCTTGTTGTTAGGCTTCGTATTGAAAATGACAATAAGAAGTCTGATAAAAGAGGAAATTACTCTCAGAATCTTGCAAGGGCCAACGTGGTAGAACATGGCCAAAGCTTGAAAAAGAACAAGTTTGTTAAGAAATAAAAAACGGGACCAAAAGCTAAATTGGAACCGAAAGGTGGCATTGAAAACCTAAGTTCCAAGGAAATGTTTCAATTGTGACAAGATTGGTCACAAATCTGGCGATTGCAAGCTACCAAAGAAGAAGGTTTGAAGCAAATATTGTTCAAGGCATGGAAGAGATTGATCTTTGTCTTTGTCGTGTATGCAAGTGAACATGGTGGATTCAAATCCAAGAGAATGGTGGGTAGACACAGGAGCTACAAGGCACATATGCTCTGACAGGGAAGTGTTTACTAAGTTCGAGTCAGTTCAAGGTAATGAGACTTTGTTCATGGGAAACTCGGCTACTTCTGATATAGTTGGAAAAGGAGAAGTGATTCTGAAGATGACTTCTGGCAAGCATCTAACTCTGAAGAATGTGCTATATGTCCCGGATATTCGCAAGAATCTGGTGTCTGGAGTGCTATTGAATAAGAATGGCTTCCGTCTTGCTTTAGAGTCCGACAAGTTTACTTTAACTAAGAGTGGTATGTATGTCGGTAAGGGGTATGCATGTAATGGCATGGTCAAGTTTGAATGTAATGGTCATTAGGCCAAACAATATCAATAATAATATTGTTTGGTTCTCGCTTACTTGGTTGAGTCACCTTCCTTATGGCATGGTAGACTAGGACATGTTAATTACGATTCCTGCGTAGATTAATAAGTCTAAAATATATCCCCAAATTAAAATTGATAAAGAACATAAGTGTGAAACTTGTGTTGAAGCGAAATTAACAAGAGCGTCCTTTCAAAATGTTGAAAGAAATACGCAACCACTCGAACTAATACATAGCGATGTGTGTGATCTTAAAATTGTGCAATCGAGAGGCGGAAATAATTATTTTATTACCTTTATCGATGATCGCACTAAATATTTCTATGTATACTTTTTAAAAGGAAAATATGAAGCGATAGATAAATTTATTCTATTCGTATAAGAAGTTGAGAATCAACATGGAAAAAAGATCAAAATACTCCGAAGCGATAGAGGTGGTGAATATTTGGCACCACTAAGTGATTTTTGTGTCGAACATGGGATTATTCATGAAATAACCGCGCCATGGTCACCACAATCGAACGGAGTTGCTGAAAGGAAAAATCGAACATTGAAAGAAATGATGAATTCAATGTTGTTGAGTTCAGAGTATCACTAAACTTGTGGGGAAGCTATCCTTTCTAGCAATTATCTTTTAAATAAGATACCCCCGAAAGAAACAAGAGAAAACTCCTTATGAATCGTGGAAAGGTAAACCACCTTCTTACAAATACTTGAAAGTGTGGGGTGCCTTGCAAAGGTGCTCGCACTACACACCCAAAGTAGTAAAGATAGGATCAAAAGCGTTGATTGTATATTCATTGGATATGCACACAAATGATGAGTGCTTATCGATTTCTTGTGTATAAGTCGATAATCTGAAATACATAAAAATACGATAATGGAATCGAAAATGCATCATTCTTTGAGAATGTATTTCCGGCTAAAACAAATGAACCTAGTTCATTAAAGCGTGTTCATGTTCGGATCACCCTTCCGAACAAGTAAATGAAGAAGAGCCAACCGAGGTTGAGCCAAGAAGAAGCAAGAGGTCGAGGACCTAAAAATCTTTTGGTGAAGATTTTATCACTTATATGATAGAGACAGATCCTCAAAGCTTTCAAGAAGCGGCGACTTCTTCCGAAGGTCCAATGTGGAAAGAAGCAATAAATAGTGAAATAGACTCTATATTGCAAAATCATACTTGGGAGTTAGTTGATCTACCTCAGGAAGTAAGCCACTAGGATCAAAATGGATCTTTAAGAGGAAAATGAAATCGATGGATCTATTGATAAATATAAGGTCGACTAGTAATAAAGGTTATAGTCAAAAAGAAGGTCTTGATTATTTTGACACATATTCTCCAAAGTGAGAATAACTTCCATTAGGATGGTACTTGCTATAGCCGCTTATGCGTAATTTAGAAGTACATCAAATGGATGTGAAAACCGCTTTCTTAAATGGAGATTTGGAAGAAGAAATCTACATGGAACAACCTGAGGTTTTCTAGTCCAGACAAGATAAGAAAGTGTGTAAATTGGTTAAGTCCTTATATGGCTTAAAACAAGCACCAAAACAATGGCATCAAAAGTTTGATCATGTTATGCTTGAAAAAGGGTTCAAAACCAATGAATGTTATAAATGTATTTACATGAAAGAAACAAAAGATGGCTATGTCATCTTATGTCTTTATGTGGATGACATCTTGATAGTTGGTAGTAATGATAAGATGATCAAATCTACCAAAGATATGTTAAACGCTTGATTTGAAATGAAAGATATGGGTTTAGCAGAGATGATATTGGGAATTAGAATTACAAGAAATTTTAATGGTCTCATTTTGAGTCAATCTAATTATATTGATAAAATCCTGGAAAAATTCAATAAATATGACTCAAATGAAGCTAGAACTCCAATAGATCAAAGTCAACCTTTGTTCAAAAATAAAGGTGAGGTGTATCTCAATTAGAGTACGCAAGGATCATTGGAAGTCTAATGTACTTAATGAGTTGTACTAGACCGGATATCGCTTACATTGTTGGCAAGCTAAGTAGATATAGTAGTAATCCGAGTCATGAACATTGGAAAGCTATAGTGAGGTTCTTGAGATACTTAAGATATACTCGTAAGTATGGCCTTCACTATACAAAAGAACCAATTGTTATAGAAGGATATACCGATGCAAATTGGATTTGATTCAAAGGATTCAAAATCCACAAGTGGCTTTGTATTCACGTTAGCGGTGGAGCCGTGTCTTGGAAATCTTCCAAACAAACCGTGATAACCAGATCCACAATGGAATCTGAGTTTGTGGCATTGGATAAATGTGGAGAAGAGGCAGAATGGTTGCATCAATTCCTGAGGATATTCCTCAATGGCCGGCTTGCTGCCAGGAATATGTATTCATCGTGATGACCAATCAATGATTGGAAGAGCACGAGAATATAATGTATAATGGTAAGTCTAGCACATACGCCGAAGACATAATTCCATTAGACAACTACTCTCAACCGATACGATTACCTTAGACTATGTTAAGTTAGAGGATAATCTTGCGGATCCGCTAACCAAAGCGGTTAAATAGAGAGGTAGTTGCTAAATCATCAAGAGGAATGGGACTAAAGCCCATGGAATAAAACTTTTATGAAGGAAAACCCAACATTGTAGATTGGAGATCCCAAGATCTTGGTTCAATGGGAAAACCTAATTGCCGAAGTAAAGTCACCGTGGGGGTAACCTCAAGCTCATTCCTAAGATGAAGAAACAAAGTGAGATTGAACGAGGATAAGCTCACGAAGAGCTTTTAATGATTTGTGTAAGAAGAATATTTTGAGAAAATTCGAATTACGTAATCACCTATGTAAGAGAGAAGAGGGCCGCTTCAAAGGGAATTGTGAGGCGCAATTCTTAAAACTCTTCTTGAACCAGGCAGATGTCCACGGCCAAAATGGACATAACCGCAAGAACCTATGTTGATAGGTAGATGCGATTATGGTTGATATGTCATCATTTACATCAACGGCAGAATAGTTCAAGGACATCGCGTCTACTAGTCACCAAGAAAGTAAACATATTTAATCAAGGAAGGTTCAAAGGGTCACACCTACCTATCCTATGCATTGATCTACCGCCGAACTCTCAATTTCATTCTTAGAGCCTTTGCTAGGGTTTAAACACTATTCCATTCATGTGGGGGATTGTTGGAAAATGATGGTTAAAATGGATATATTAAATGATATGTCATATTGGGCCTATTGGGCCTAAGTGGTGAATGGAAAGTGTTAGTAATAAAGGGAAAATTGGAGAAACCAATTTCTCCCACATTGGAAGGAAGGAAGGAAAAGAGCCAACATATATATGATGTTGTATTAGTGTAGTGGTAAGAATTTACCAACTTTATAGACCGTTCTCTACGCGCGGGCGCAGGGGGGTGCAAATCCATCCGGATTTCAGCTTGAACTTGTGTGCGAGCTCGCGTCCTGCGGACACGAATGCAACTCGATTCAAAGGCTCCCAGTGAAGGTTACTGCTGTGCTTGTTCCATTTCCTTGCTGTAATGACATTCATTTCGAAATAATGATGCTGAGGCTGTTCATGTTTTGTATTCCATCAGTTCCCAGCTCTTCTCTGCATGATAAAGCCTATATAAACAGACTTCGTGAAACGTTTGCCCCTGTAGCCAAAATGGTTACTATTCGCCTTTTACTTGCTTTGGCAGCTTTAAAGGACTGGCATTTACATCAACTCGATGTTAATAACGCCTTTCTCCATGGCGACCTAGACGAAGAAATTTATATGTCTCTTCCACCTGGGTTGGGACGAAAGGGGGAGACTCGTGTTTGCAAACTTCATAAATCAATATATGGTTTAAAACAGGCATCGAGACAATGGTTTTTTAAATTATCTAATGCTTTGAAACATGCAGGTTTTATCCAATCACAAGCGGACCACTCTTTATTCATCTGAACCAAGCAAGACAGCGTAATTTTCGTTTTGGTTTATGTCGATGACGTTATTTTGGCAGGAAATAACTTGCTTGAAATCGAAGCTGTGAAGTATTCTTTGGCCAAACAATTCAAACTAAAGAATCTTGGGCAGTTAAAGTATTTTCTTGGTATCGAGGTTGCAAGATCACGAAAAAGGAATCGACCTTTCACGAGAAAAATATGCTCTCGAAATTCTTTAAGATACGGGATTTTTAGGGGCAAGAACATCACGATTTCCTGTCGAAGAAAGTATTGCTCTCACACAAAACGATGGAGAGCTTTTGCCCAATGCTTCGACGTACAGGCGTTTGGTAGGCAGATTAATATATTTGACTGTGACCAGACCCGATCTTTCATATGCAGTAAACATGCTCAGCCAATTTATGGACAACCCAAGGGAGCCACACCTTGAGGCCGCACACAAGGTTCTGCGATACATTAAACTAACTCCAGGTCAAGGAATTTTATTACCATCCAAAGGACAATTGCAATTAAAGTCCTTTTGTGATGCGGATTAGGCCAGATGCAAAGACACCAGAAGATCTATTACTGGGTATTGCGTTTTACTAGGTGAAGCACCTATATCTTGGCGAACGAAGAAACAAACAACGGTGTCTCGTTCTAGCGCCGAGGCAGAATATCGGTCCATGGCTACTACTTGTTGTGAAATAACTTGGATAAAAGGCATTTTAAAAGATTTAGGGGTAACACACGATCAACCAGTTCAATTGTTCTGTGATAATAATGCAGCCCTACACATTGCTTCAAATCCAGTTTTCCACGAAAGAACGAAGCACATAGAAATTGATAGTCATCTCGTGAGAGAAAAAGTGCAAAGTGGAATGATAAAGACAATGCATATACGAACTGAAGATCAGCCTGCGGATTTATTTACTAAACCTCTTGTTACAAGGCGTTTCGAGCACCTGCTAAGCAAGTTGGGTGTCATAAACATACACTCCAACTTGAGGGGAGTGTAAAAGAAGATAACGACAAATTAAAAGATAATGATGGGTAAAAGATCAGTTCAAGTTCAAAATATATTTTATCTCTTATTTGAATTCTTTTATTTGACGCATATGGATAATAAGCACACGGCTCTTTGTGCCTATTTAAGATGTAGGAACAGCACCTTTCTGTATCAATAAAATCATACCATCTATTTATTTTCATCATTTATTTTATTTTGTCTTTCTTCAATATATATATATATAGAGGTTTGGTTAAATTCCCGTTTTGCCCTCACTAAAAGTTAAAACTTTAAAATACCGTAAATATCTTTTAACATTTATCTTGATTCTATTTAATTTATTAAAACATAACCTATTAAAATTATCAAGACACTCGTAAAATCGTAAGAAGACTTTTATACTCCCTAATAAAGATACGGGATATCACAACATATGCCCAAGCAAACAGTGGTAGATCTAGAAAATTGTTCAGCGGAGTCCAAAAATGTTTATAAAAGTAAAAAAATAATTTAACGGGGTCGATAAATTTTTTATATAGGTAAAACTTAATATTTTTTTGTTGTTTTAACAGATCCGTAGACCCCTGTAATTTTTTATACTCCAGCAAGCACGAGAGTGAGCACCTTAATTATTAGCGGGAACACATGTAGAAAAATATAAACAAGGATTGAAACAAACTAGAAAGAAAGGTTTTTTTCTTTAATATTTCGAACTTGACTCTTATGGCTGTAAAGCCTTACATTTATAGTTAGATTGTACCCTCTAATTTATTCAAAAGAAATACAAAATAGATAAAGCTTGGAATACCAAATAAATTGAATAAAGCTTTTATCTTCTTATAATTGAATCAGATTATCACTATGAGAGAATTGGTGTGCTCTAGGTTTCTTTGCCACTGGACACATGCCGGCTGGACTCTTGTATTTCCAGAGTTTGATTGTGATCCTCTTCCTTATTCTCCTCTTATTCCTCATGGATCACAAGGTATATTCGAATATTAATTTATCTTCTGTTTGAATTTGGTTTCATTATCTAGTCTTTGAGCATATCCTTTTCTTTGTGTTTTGATTTTCCTCGCTGCATTTGAATTTTGATGCTGATAATGCTGCATTTGAATTGTTAACGGCTAATACCCCATCAAACGAGGCTGGGACTCTGGACTACGCCAAGTTTGGGCCGTAATTGACTGAAATTGAGTGTGAAATGGAGGTGTGGATAGAGTCATGGAGATGGGGGATTCAGGTTCAGTGGTCTGGTGTTCTGTGATTGGTTCTGATGGTTCTAGTGATACTGGTGGTTCTGATAAGGGTGCTGAAGGAGGATCATGGATCTGAGAATTGGTAATGATGGTTGGTGGTAGCCATGAGTCAAATATGGACAGGACATATGGTTTGTTGATGGCAGAGGAACTGTTTTTGTATGGAAGAATGGTTTCATCAAATTGAACATGCCTAGAAATGAAGAATTTTCTGGTTGTGGGGTGAAAGCACTTGTACCCCTTGTGTTGGTTGATGTACCCTACAAACACACAAGGAAGAGTTTTTGGGTCAAATTTGTGTTTCTTCGAGTCCCAGGTGTAGGGATAACATTTTAGTGTGGAACTGATATTGCACAGTGTCAAGGTGGATTGTTATATTTGAATGTCTTTTACAGGTTCTTGATCATGGAGAGAAGATTGAGCTGTTGGTTGATAAAATTGAGAATCTCCGTTCGCAGGTACATGGATATCATCATTTGTTTCTTTTTCTTTTTTTTGATCTAATTGATGTTTACGCTAAACCGAGCCTGAAAAAATCCGTAATATGTATATTGGATTTGTAGCTTTTTCTCTGCACTTTACTTGACTGCAAACTAGCGCCTTTCTGGTATCTTTTTTCGTTAAATGGAACTAAAATGCTTTAGAACACATAGTCTAAAATTCACTTTTACTCTCAATAATGCTGGCTGTATAGTAATGAAAATTTGTTGGACGGGATAATAAACCAGGATTATCACGAGGAAAATTCGATGTTTTGTGTGGGGGGAGGAAATAGGATGCATTTGTTTTATGCATTTTTTCATAAATCCAACACCCTTGTATCTCGTATTCGCAAAGGTCTACAAGTGTATTACAATTACACAATTAGAAGCACAATATTTTATCATTGAAGGTGATGATTTTCTGCACACTCCTCTTTTTTAACATATGCCAGCAGATGATGATCTGAATGTGAAGAAATCGCAAAACAAGAACTCGGATGAACCATGCAAAAGACAACGCGCTAACAACAGCTCTGACAAATCAACAAACTGGAGGATCTAGCCATAACGACGATAGCAAGTAAGAAAAAGTACCCTATAAAACTTTTCGGAGCTATTTTGAGTGAATCTGTCGAAGAAGAACAACCCCGCGAAGAAATTAATCCTTTCCAAGGAAGATATTGAGTATAAAAAGTATACACAGTAATATGTGTATAAATAGAAAGTATACACAATAAAAGGGTGAACTTCTCAATATTGTGTATACTTTAGCATCCTTTCAAAACATCTGTTGCAGCTATACATGCTCCAGGAGAATACTAGCCAAGAAAAGAAAAGAAAAACAATTACCGGAAATACTAATGCAAGTGTTGTTATACATAAAAACCCGGATACTTCTATTTGGTAACGTATCTCGTATCCGATATGTATCCGACATGGATACGCATACGCATCGGATACATAGTATACACACACCTGAGGCACTAAAAGTTGGATATATCTTTAGGGATTTTATATGTATACATAGTATACATTCTGTTATTTTATGTGTTTTGGTAGTTATTTTGATTCCATACTGATTTAGGCCTTTGCACAGTTTACCATAACATGCTCAACAGATTCCTCATGACCATTTTCCACATTAAAAACGGGAGGAAGAAAAATTACTATTCTTCAGCCTTTTAGAGATATTAGCATGACAAGGAAGAATGCTCTTAAAGCATTTCCAAAATAAGTGTTTTAGCTTGTTAGGGATATTCAGACCCGACAAAGACTTCCAGAAAAAGAACAGAAAAAACAGAAGTCAAAGGAGTAATGATGGAAAATATTGAGAAGGTAGTTTGGCATGAACCTTATGGTTAATTGCGTTTCATCTTTTTTAGTGTGGAATGATATTGCAGAGTGTCAAGGGGGATTGCTATATTTGAAAGTCTTTTACAGGTTCTTGATCGTGGAGAGAAGATTGAGCTGTTGGTTGGTAAAACTGAGAATCTCCGTTCCCAGGTACATGGATATCATCAGTCGTTTCTTCTTTTTTTTTTTTACCTAAACGTTGTTTACGTGCTAAGCCGAGCTGGAAAAAATATGTATTCTGTATATTGGATATGTAGCCTTTTCTCTGCACTTTACTTGACTGCAAACTAAAATGTTTTAGAACACAAAGTCTAAAATTCACTTTCACTATCAATAATGCTATGGCTGTATAGTAATGTTGACTGCAAACTAAAATGTTTTAGAACACAAAGTCTAAAATTCACTTTCACTATCAATAATGCTATGGCTGTATAGTAATGAAAAATTGTTGGCCGAATATTAAACGGGGGTTAACACGAGGAAAAAAACGTGATAAATGCTTTCTTGGTATTCTAAAACGACAAATATGTCAAAAAAAAACAATTATGTTATCCTTTTATGTCTATAACTTGGTGGTGAGAAATGCACTGCAGGCGCAAGATTTCCGAACACAAGGAACAAAGATGAGAAGGAAGATGTGGTTTCAGAATATGAAGATAAAGCTAATTGTCCTGGGGATTATCATTGCTCTGATACTTATCATTGTCCTGTTTGTGTGTCACGGTTTTAAATGTCATTAATGCCGTTGTCCACCGCCATTTTCTTAGGCTGGGAGTAATCTCAAGGATTCATTTAATTGCTGACAATAACATTGAATTGATTGGGTATTGTTCTTCTTTTTTCAATCTAATAGCATTGTATTTTACTTTTTGAGTAATTCTTTCTTCTTTCTTCTTCTTATATGTTATTTAAAGGAAAACAAGGATATTGTTATTATGGTAAGTGAGGAATAATAATAAGCTGTGATGTGGTTTGATTAATATGATGCTATTCGAATGGGAATATATTTGAAAGACTAGTTTGATAATATTTTGTTTTCTTTAATTTTGGTATTGTAAGAGAAAGTGTTTAATCTCTATCTCTATATGTACTATATTAAAAGACCCAGTTGTTTCTTACATAAATGTTTCTCCTTCGGGTGTTTCCTAAAAAAAAAAGAGTTTTTCTCCATGATTTAATAAACCAATTTATTTAATATTTCCAATAAATAATAATCATCATTCACGTTAAAATTATTTCAATTGATGAAAACTAGATATCTTCTAATAATATTAAAAAGCAATAATAATACGTTAAAATTCTATCTTTTATCTTCTATCGAAAACTAGATATATCTTCTAATAATATATTAATTAAAAAACAAGTCATCCTCAAAAAAAAAAAAAAAAAAAAAAAAAAAAAACAAGTCACAGCAAGCACTTGTGTTTCAAAATACTACCATAAATAATACTAGCAATCAAATCAAACAAGATAGGCACCGACCGGGTATGCAACCAAACCAAACGTGTGAGTCAGGTTGCGGTGCATTTTGATGCACCCATAGACTCCCAAACGCGGACCATATGAGTTCCGGAGGAGCCAATACGGAATCACTCTATCGGTGCCATATCCTATCAGCACCATAGAATGGTTTTCAATACCATTGTGGGGTCCTCCTGAGAAAAAAATCCAGTACTTAGGATATTGCCTCCGCTCCCATACAATTCAAACTGTGGACCGCCGCAATGAGTGTTCACTACTAGTGGCCTTTCCTTAACCGCGGCCATCAAGTTATGCTCAGAGATGTCAGTGATTCTCTGGATATTTCTTATCTTCACATTTGGACGGTAGTTTCCTTGATCATCACATCGTTTGTATGAACCACGGGCTTCGGCCGTTGAAGGATTGAGCGGATAGACATTGTTGGTAGTGATTCCAAGTTGTATATAATATAATTAAAGGCACTCATAACTTCTCCCCCATTTGTTCCTCCATCAACTAGGCAACAGTCTATTAACTCTTGGGTACTGGGAGCCACATTATAAATGCTTTGAATTTGGAGGTTTCCCTCAACAGTGGCAGCGGCAGCATGTGCCCAACAGGTACCCGACCTTTGATAAGGAGGTTCACCGTCTAGAACTTCATATCGCCCCCAGTCCCAATTGACGGGTAAATGAACGTTACGCCTTACCATTGTTACACCTAGATGAGCATACACAAGAATACACGGTCAGCAAATAGACCATTACATCACATTTATCCAAATAAATTCAATCACTACTGCCCTTAACTCTTTCAATTATGAGTAAAAATTAATGGAAAAAACACAAAGAATAAACATATATCCACAATATACAAAACGGATTCAATCTGGAAAGAGGTATACAAAAGAAACTGAATCAATATTGAAGTAGCTGTCTATATTGTTGTTTTACTAAACAACAACCTGCTGTAAGAATTTTTTTTTTATTATCAAAAGAAACGTATGAAAATACATAGGTTAGCACATAAACCTTATAAAACCAATAACATAACGTGTATGCTAAGTTATTTACTGTATTCACCACAACAGAACAACATACAAAGACAAAAAAAGGCATGGATATGATCAAACACCACATCATGTACCATTAGCTTCCATTTCAATAGGCAAGCTAATGGGAAGGCGACGGTAGCTGTTAGTAACCTGCATAAATAGGTTACTTGAGCCTTAAAAAGAGAAGATCCACAGCATGCTGCACAAATGCTCAGATACACATGCTTCGCAAAGAAGAATACATTTATCTTTCAAATGACTAACACAGCACTTAGGACTATGAGGGAAGATTTTATATCATGAAGTGTAAATTGGTTACAAGGGACAGGAAAAACAAAGGTATTAGAGCAGATACACAAGCATAGCTACAATCAGAAATGACAGTATCACAGGCATAGACAAATTAACAGGTGCATTTAGCATCCATGCAATTGTCTCCTACTCTCCTTGTTAGATATAAATGAAAAGCTTTATTTAATCTCTAAGAAAAGAGTAAACTCACAAATATTACAGTATCCTAGAATACCAAAGCATAATCCAGAGATAAAAAAAAGGAGTTAGTCTGCAGGGTCTTTACACCTCAAATGTTTCAGAACATATTAAGAATGTGAAGTACATCCTAATGCAGTTCATGCTGATAAATCAACAACACACAATCCAAAAAGCAAACAACTTAAGAACCTCAATTAATTCAAATACATACACAAACAGAGCCAGCAGAAAAGTTAAGAGAATTGTTTGCCAGGAAAGTTGAAACTTCTTTTATGATTTCAATATCTCATTAAAAGCTATGGTATCATGGATATGATCTAACACCACATCATGTACCATTAGCTTCCATTTCAATAGGCAAGCTAATGGCTAATAATACTGGCTAGGCTGACAAAAGTAACACATTACAAGTAGACAGGTATTGATTCCCAACCAATGAATACATTTCCAAATCTTGACGACAGGTAGATAGTTTGATTACAAGAGAAATTACCTCTGGAGCAGAGCAGCGGCGATGAAGAGAAGAGTTTATGACATCAGAATTAAAAGAACCTGTACAATGAAAACCAGATTGACTTAGAAGTCTATAAAAATCAAAAAAGATATGATAACAAGAGATCCAAGCTCCAAGAAAAATGGTATATAGTTTGATTACAAGAGAAATTACCTCTGAAACAGGAGCAGCTGCGATGAAGAGAAGAGTTTATGACAGCACAATTAAAAGAAACTGTACAATGAAAACCAAATTGATTTAGAAGTCTATATGAAGTTAGTATTATTTTTTAAGTGGGTGGGAATTTGTCCCTCCAAAATTTTATTTTTTTTGCAAACGTCCCTCCAAAAATTTAAGTTGGGATTTCACCAAAAGAGAGTATATATTTTCTCAACAAAAAAAAAGTGTATATATATATATAGGGTTCTATTGGCACCCCTATTTTTACTGCTGGCACCATATTACTCCTGACACCACAAAAATTACTTCGGCATCACGATTATTTTTAATGAACGTAACGTCAGCGTTGCTAACCAAAGTCAGTGACACTGATGTTGCTGTTCAAAAGTGTCACTGACGTTTACATTATAAAAGCGTCACTGAACAGTAACGTCAGTCCACTCACGTTGATATCGAAAAGGAACGTCAGTGACGCTGACGTTTCTAGTGTGGTGCCGGAAGTAAAAACAAGAATATAATTGTGGTGCCAGAAGTAGAAAAAAAAAATTCAAAAAAAGGTGCCGATAAAACCTCTATATATATTACTAGTAAAATTTTGAACATGATTTAAATCAGCACGCTGCAAACATTTGTACCCTCCTCAACAAGTGTTTTGTTGTAGTTTTTTAAAGTGCAGATTAAAAATAACGGGTGGCATCCCACTAAACATTCTAGTGACATCACATAAATTTGTACAATGTGTATATACTCAAGACACCACCACATGTACTAGTTACACCAAACCTAACCTGCTACATAATCCATATCGTTTTTATTTTTAACAATTTTCTATAAGTATAAAATTACCTTCAAAATTTAAAAAATACAAAACCACACCTCAAAATTTAATGAACCCCTCTCACGTTTTATGATTTTTTTATTGGGAGTCAATGGAGGTTGAATTAGAGGATCAACTGCCACAAAGTCGTTCCTCTGTCCGGCCGGAATGAATGACAGGAAATTGAAACAGTCAAACCTATGTTTCCACCACTACTACATTGTCTACTGTACCAAATCATGTAGGGGAAAAGGTCTCATGTGACAATTGACTTTTCGATGGTCGATTGTACCTAGGCGGGTTTAAAATGAAGAAAAGCTTTCATCATTTGCATGCATAGGCTATAGCCATACTAATGTGTTCAGACCCTCCATGAACTCCTCCAGAGAGTGCCTCAGATTTAGAGGTCACATCTGTTGAGGATAAAGAATTGTCGTTTGACGTTCTTTCTTTTTTACGGCTATAAGGAATCGAACCCCTGACCTTACCAGGTAGTGCAATGCCTTTTTACCAGGTAGTGTAATGACATTCTGAGTTAGAAAGATTTGAAATATTGAAAGTTCACAGATGAAACTGATCGATTTGATAGATTACGGCTCAAATACCATGTAGAAAGTGAGAACAAGGTATAAATAGGAGAGAACTAGTCCCCCACGGCTAGTTAGTAAAGGAAAAGATAAATAGGAGAGAACTAGTCCCCAACGGCTAGTTAGTAAAGGAAAAGACTGCAGCAGCAGTGGATAGACACTAGCAAATTACCTTAAGTAAATTAGCAGTAGAAGCGATTAAATAAGACAAACGGCTAACTACATCAACAATAATACTAAGGAGACTCTTCACATTCTTTACTTTCTACGTATAGCTTTGATGATGGCTCCATAGTTGATGTAAATATTGTTTATAACCTTCAAAACTCACAAAAGGTCAGAACTTTGATAAAGTATATCAAGTGTGTGGTGAAGATGATAACCAACTCACCTATAATCAACAACACATTTATTGTGTGAAAGAAAATTGACCTGGTTACATCTTCACCACACACTTGGTACAAGTGAACTAGTGATCTTTGTTTGTTAGTACTTAGTAGTCTATGGATTTGGTGTGTTTTATTTGTGTATGTGGCTGTTAATTGGCAAGTCATGTGGCTGTTAATTGGCAATGTGGCTGTTTTATTTGTGTATGTGGCTTTTAATTGAATGAAAAGTAAATAGGTGGAGCCGTGGAGGTTAAATCGGGTTAAATTTTGATTTGCGAGTGTTCACCTGTTTATAGAATGTAAAGTTATGGTGTTAATGTTTTCACTGTTTTAACCAATTGTTTTGGATGATGATGACACTGACATTGACGAAAGAGTGGATGGGGAGAATAGTGATGAGGGGACGGGACCGATGGAGCTTATTAGTGATCGTGATGAGTGATGACCGATGATTACTTGAAAGTTGAAACTTGTTTTTCCTAATGGCTAATGCCTATCTTTTATGTCATTTTGTGAACTCTAGCACTAGTATTAGTCTATTAGATTCCTTTAAACCTTTTGAAACCGGAAACCTTTTGGTTGATTGGTTAACTATAGTTTATCGGTATTCGGTAGTACTTGTTTTGTGTGTTAAAAGTTTAAAACTTGTTTAGATGACATTATGTGATCTTGTTTGTTGACTTTTATATATGTTATAATCTAAAGGGCCAAAAAAATAAGTTCTACGACTCTATTGCACGCCTTGCATGCCGAGGCGCCGCCATGGCGTGCGCCATGGCGCCATGGCGTGCGCCATGGCGCCATGGCGTCGAGGCGCCCATGCCACGCCTCAGCCCCGCCTCACGCTTTTACAAGTATGGGTACAACCTAGCGATAATCGTTACACCTTAACTCTTCTCCGGAACTTTTTGACCAATTGTCGTCAACAAAGTGAGAAAAAAATAGGGATGGAGACTGTTCGTATGGAAAGAATAATATGATGATGATGATGGTTAGAGAAGATGGAGATGTGAAGCAGGTGAGAGAGATGGGGAAAATGTGTAGTGCCATATGTAGGAGTTAGGTTAATCTCTAACTTTAACAAATTAAAGGCTCATATTGTAATTATTTATGTTGGAGTGGAAATAGTTTATCACATGTGATGTCAAAGTATAAATGACATCCATGAAACTAAAAATGTGGTGCCAATGAAATTTTTTAAAATACAACCGTTGTATGAAGATTGTACCAAGTGGCATGCATTACAACCATTCATTTTTAACCTTTCACACACGATAAAAATGTATTATGTGAAAGAGAGTAAAAATGAGAGGCTATAATGTATGTCACTTGGTATAACTTTTCTACAACCGTTGCACCATAAAATCTCTCGGTGCCAATAGTAGATTTAAAATGTCCATAAAATAATGTGGTGCCACCTAATTTGGGTGTCAATGTAGATTTACTGTGTGGTGTAACTAAGGTTCCGTTTGTTTTCGTTAAGTTTTTTTCGGAGTTTTTTTATATCACTTCACCCATCATATCTTACAATTCTCTTACCAATCATTTCTTCAACTATAAATAAAAAAATATTAAATTATCTCTCATCATTTCACTTTATCAACTTTATAACCTTTTTTACCATTATTTTATTTATTATACTACTTTATTCACCAATCATTTCATAATCTAACAAATTTCAAAAAAACCATCTTAACTTTCTAATCATTACTTCAATCACTTTATCTAAAAAAAACCAAAAACAAAACTCCAAAAAAAACTTCAATCCAAAACAAACGGAGCCTAAATGTCTCAATTTTTAATATATATATATATATACATATTAAAAAATAGCTTTATTACATGGTGTCCTTAAATTCTAAAATTATCGGTGTCGCCTTGAGTTGTGTCAGGCATCGTATCCATGTACCATGCTTCTTAGGGAGAAATTTTATGGTGCAACTGTTGTATGAACGTTGTACCAAGTGCCACATATTATATCCTTTTATTTTTACTCTCTTTCACATACTACGTGACTCCGTCTATTGCATAAAAAGTTTTTTTTAATTAGACCCTAGGGCGCGAACTATTGACTACTTACTTGAATTTATCGTGTGTGAGAGATTAGAAACAAGAGACTCTAATGTGTGTCACTTGATACAACCTTCAATACAACGGTTGTAAAAAGGTGTGAACTTGTTCAGAAGAAAGACTTAAAGAGATATGCTTCTGAGGTAACTCATGGCACAAGATGGTGAGTAGTTGCTGGACTCAAGGATCTCGAATAAGAAATCAAATGGGAAGTAATTTACTAGAAAATTCATGATTGGAGAAAGGCATAAAAGGATTTGGACTTCAAGCGTGGCAAACCGGAATGTAGCGTCTTGGTGCTTGTTCATATCTGCAAAATAAACTATAATGTTAGTCTCACAAACACCTTTCAAAAAGACCTAACTCAGGGGGAGATCAACTCCGGGGATTAACTTCTAGAACATAAGAGTCATAACTTATCATTGTCTTAGCCTTGGCCCTAAGTCAGGAGGTGAAGGTTCTTTTTAGGCGGTTAGAGTTGATATTTACTCCAGGTTTGTCGTTATCGACTTGTGCAGCCCAAAAGAAAAGAAATTTGCGCACAATCAAAAGATAAAAGATTTAGGTACTGGAGTTTTCCAGGTGATAGCAAAAGGTTAGAATTTTTGGATGTCAATAAGTCGGTCAAAAACAATTATTGTTGCCGAGTGCAGAAGCTGTTGGAATTTCCAGATTTGTCAACGCTGATGTGAATTGCAGATTGAGATCAAACAAAAAGTAATTTGAACTTGATTCTAAGAGGAAAGTTATAGATAAAGGTGTTATCTGCAACATATCAAAAATTCAGGTCATTTGAAGATGTTTAACCTATTCAAAACAGAAGAATAAGTGAAGGTACTACTGTGGATTTTCTGGACAGAGTGTCCGGCATAACATGGATTTTCTGGACAATCCATAATAATTATCGAGTTGATGTAAAAAGAGAAATTGTAGACAAACCAGTGATCCACTATTCTAAAAAATTTCAGAATTTTTGGAGCAAGGGAAACTGTTTTACATGAAAGGCAAACACAGGAACAAAAGTATCCGTCCGTGTTGGATAAAGTTAACTTCAAGGATGATGAAGTGTATTAAAGCAACAAACTTTTAACACCGGGGGTTGAATTGAAAGAAGCACCTGGAAAAGTTAGAATTGTATATGGAGTTCGTGTGGAACCCATATCGAGCAAAGCTGGGTCAAAGAATTTTGATAAGCAAGAAAGCAAGTAGAAGTGGAAGGAGAATTTGAAGGATTTGTAGAGTCGAATCAGATATCGTACTCTACAAAGGTTGGCCAAGTCAAAAGTAGACTTTGATATTGACGTGTAAATGAAAGTGGAAAGATCACGATAGGAAGTGTAAGGAAAAACCAACCAAGAGAACCTCAACATGAAGGTATAGGCATAAGACTCCGATCCCAAAGCTTTACTTAAAGGGTTTCGCTTGATTCTAGATTAACATGGTTTGGTGTAACGGCTTCAACCTTATAGGGTTCCTTGCTTAGCGGACTAACTTAAGAGGGTTTACACCTAGAAGATCTAACTCCAAAATTCTCATCGTACGTTTCTAAACAGAACTAGACCACTTCTCAAGAGTTTACGTCCTATGCAGCGGTGTTACTTGCCGCTCTGATACCAACCGTGACGCCCCTGTCCCGGATACCGAGTCATTATCCGGAAAAGAATGCCTGGCACGCATATAATTAAATTTTAATCTAATTATACACGTAAGCCTTACGTAAGCAGACATCAGAGAACAAGCGGAAGACAAAACGACTGACTCGGGTAACTGAAACAACTAATAAACAATCGAAAGTAACACAGGCTGCGACTAATACATCATCAAAGACTTATTATAATCATCAAATACAAATGTATCCGTTATTAAACGTTGTCTCCATCGTTGCAAAGGACAATAGAATCTATACCCATTAGTAATTGAAAGTAAAGACATGAGACATCATCTCAGATCATCTCCGGTCACTCACCTCGGCTGGCCTCAAAATGACACAAAAAAAACACCACCTTCTCGGGGTGGGGACAAGAGAGAAGAGGAGGTAAGTACGTGGGTTAAGTACATACGTACTTAGTAAGGGGTAGAAGAAACGGTTACAATTAAAGGCAATACATACAGATATATAACATGAAGATCTTCTACAATCACTACCACATAGGTTTATAACAAAGAGAGCTCACTCACCCTCTACTAGCTCCAGAGTACATCCTTGCACAAGTAAGGTTTTGTTACATCAGTATCAAAGGACACTGCGCATGGTGAGAAATGCACAACAACATGGGCGGCACCACTCATGGGGGCACAGACTCATGATCCATGTGGGAGTTACACGTAGTCCCGTAGGAGCGGTAAGGGTCCCATGCTTCGATGTCAAAAATGTGTCTCACCAATGATATTGACGTTTTAGCTTTTAGACAACCACATATGTATTTACGAGTTACGTTCTAACCACCTGATTCATTCAGGTAAAAAGGCCTCCTAAGGACTTCTAGTCCTAGACATCTAGTTACACTACTTAGCACGTTGTAAAAGAATCATTGACTACTAAGTCAATGTCCCACAATGCCTAAACAAAGTCTTCCGGTGCTCCCACCTTCTCCCCGCAGAGGGTCTCAGTCGTGGTGCGATTTGATACCAAGGCTACCAGAAGTCGATGTTAGACATTGTCAATTAACATATAATGTTCCATAAGAACCTATGAAGCACCGACACTTCAATTAGGTCGCCGTGCGCTGTGTCCGACACATTTTCAGCCCGACACGCGCCCGACACGCTCCCGACACGTGTCGGAAACGTGTCGCTCGATTAAAATAATGTTAAATTCAAATTTTGAATTCCGACACGGTCCGACACGCTGGGGACACGCTGGGGACACGGCCCGACACGCTGGGGACACGGCGGGACACGGCCCGACACGTTGGGGACATGCAAGGGACACGCAAGGGACACGTTGGGGACACGGCGGGACACGGCGGGACACGTTGGGGACACGGCGGGGACACGCAAGGGACACGGCGGGACACGGCGGGGACACGCAAGGGACACGGCGGGACATGTTGGGGACACGTAAGGGACACGCAAGGAATGCAATCCGTCCTGCGAATTGGCATCAACCTACGTCTATGTTTTTTTAATAATATATATATTAATATACATATATATATATATATATATTAAAACGTGTCGGCGGCGTGTCGTTCCCTCAAATTCGGAAAGTAACCGTGTCGCCGTGTCCAGAAATGTGGTCGCGGCGCCGTTCCCGTGTCCGTGTCCGTGCTTCATAGATAAGAACATACAAACCATAACATATTGTACACAAATACTATCCAAACAAGATGAATATTGTCACATTAAATAATATATTGGAACATAAATATCACTACTATTATCTTTACTGTTATATTCTTATCATTATTATTATATATTTATTTATTGTTTTATCAGTTGCTTTCCCAGAACTAAGCAAAAGGCGGATGAATTCCTTTTTTTTTCTTCCCTTGGAGGCCATCGACAAAAGCAAACCTGTTTCTTTTTAAAAGCAATAGCAGTATAGCTAACTCTTTTTATTTTATATTATTTATATACTAATATTCCATTTTGACGGAAAAGACAACTTAAGAATATTTATTGTCTCTTTCCCCTCCGACGCAGCAGCAAACAGTCCATAAGCAAAATACATACGTGCAGAGACGCAAAATCCAAACAAGAAACAAAAATAATACAACAAAAAATCAAAAGGAAAATAGAAATAATCACAACCGTAACATTATTAAATCACCCAAAATTCGTTTAAGAACACCCCTTACCTTTGCAATTCCAAAAGCGATTGAATGCCGAAACGGATAGTAAAAAGCTTCAATCCTCGATTCCAACAACTTCTACGAATCACCTACGGTAATTGACCATTACACTACGATTAGGAAACTCTTCTAATCCACAAAATCTCAGATTTTCTCAAGAACATAAACGAATCTAGATTAGGGCTAGGAAGGAAAAGCTTACCGAAAAAAAAGAACGGCTAGTATCGAAACGATCGTCTCCTCGCGGTGATCAATTTCTTCTACTCTGATTTGCACCGAAAATCAACCGTTACACCCCGAATTTGAAAAACAGCGACCGACCCTTTTTTTTTCTGTACATCGTCGTTCTCTCTTTTTTTTCCCAGAAAACTTGCGTGAATAGTATTAGGAAATATTCTGATTTTCATTTCCTTAAATACTTAATCAAAATAATTTCCAAGTATTTTAGTTAAATCCTATTTAATTAAAAAAAGGATTAATAATAATTAGGTCGTAGTGAATATACCAAATTACTATTTTACCCTTTCTGAAAATTCGGGGTGTTACATTATTACTATTCTGGTCATCTAAAAAAAATTTGTAATATAAATATATATGTATATACACACACATATATATATATGCATATACACACACAATACGCATATGCGTGTATATATATAAAGAGATGTATGCATATATATACATAAATACATATACCTATACATACATATATATATATATATACACACACGCACACACATATATACACATATATATAGACATATATGCGTTTTTTGTGTGTATACACACACACACACACACACACACATATATATATATATATATATATATATATATATATATATATATATATATATATGTGTGTGTGTATATATATATATGTGTATATCTATATACACACACATATGTATATTGAAAATTGTTAAATTAAGTAATTTTCAGATTTCAGATGGAGAAATTGCATTTGTAAACATCCCTATTGTGATTCAAACTAATTGATCTCAGGACTTGGAGAATTGTTGCACAATAGTTAAACTTTGCTTTGAATCTCTTTGCATACTTGAGTACTTTGTGACTTAACTATATCATTTTCCCATATAATATAAGCAAGTAATGTAAGTCTTATTGACTGAGATTTTGTAAACCTATTTTCTATGCATTCTAAGACTAACTTGAGTCGAAAAAGGGGAAGTATATCTCAAAATGCAGTGTTTGGAAACTTACAATTCATGGCAAAAGAACTGTCTTTACTGGATTTGCAGGCATGTTAAAGGACAAGAAAACAAATTTGAGCTGACAATTGAGTAAAGACCTTTGTTCACTCATTTTTCAATAAATTTTCACATGTTTTCTTTCTTTTCCATTGCTAATTAATCCAAAGAGGATCACCTCAAGTCTAACAGGATGGAATGCGAATGCGAAGGTAAAGAGTGGAAACTCACCCACAAAGTTAACTTTGAGAAATCATTAACATTGTCATCGCCGCCACCATGATCTGCATTAAATCTCTGCCAAATGATACATGCGTTAGTTAAGTGATAGAGCTACTCCCTCAAGTTGGGGAGTGATAGAGCTACTTCCTCAAGTCTACACCTCAAAGGTAGTAGTGATTAAATTTATTTGGATAAATGTGATGTAATGGTCTATTCTTGTTTATGCTGACCGTGTATTCTTGTGTATGTGTATGCTCATCTAGGTGTAACAATGGTAAGGCGTAACGTTCATTTACCCGTCAATTGGGACTGGAGGCGATATGAAGTTCTAGACGGTGAACCTCCTTTTCAAAGGTTGGGTACCTGTTGGGCACATGCTGCCGCTGCCACTGTTGAGGGAAACCTCCAAATTTAAAGCATTTATAATGTGACTTCTAGTACCCAAGAGTTAATAGATTGTTGCCTAGTTGATGGAGGAACAAATGGGGGAGAAGTTATGAGTGCCTTTAATTATATAATGCAGCTTGGAATCACTACCAACAACGTCTATCCGCTCAATCCTTCAACGGCCGAAGCCCGTGGTTCATGCAAACGATGTGATGATCAAGGAAACTACCGTCCAAATGTGAACATAAGAAATATCCAGAGAATCACTGACATCTCTGAGCATAACTTGATGGCCGCGGTTAAGGAAAGGCCACTAGTAGTGAACACTCATTGCGGCGGTCCACAATTTGAATTATATGGGATCGGAGGCAATATCCTAAGTATTGGATTTTTTTCTCAGGATATGGCACCGATAGAGGGATTCCGTATTGGCTCCTCCGGAACTCATATGGTCCGCGTTGGGGAGTCTATGGGTGCGTCAAAATGCACCGCAACCTGACTCACACGTTTGGTTTGGTTGCATACCCCGTCGGTGCCCATCTTGTTTGATTTGATTGCTAGTATTATTGTCATCGCCGCCACCAATCTCTGCAAAATGATACATGCGTTAGTTACTATTCGCCGCCACCTAATATTAGTTGGCAGTACCGCTGACCCTTGTTTTAGCCTTTCTTGGAGTCTGTTTTTAGTCTGGTTTAGACTTAGTTGTGGGCCGACTTGGCTCATGATTTGTCCATGCTCTAAGTCTGATTTATGCATCTGTTATGTGTATACGTCTGATGGCTTTGTAATCTTGATTAGGCATCAGGTTACCATATGTTTTGCCAAGTCTCTGTATCATGTTTGGAACATATAAAAAGACCAGACCGTCTTGTTTTTATAAAAAGATCTCTTATGATCTTTGATCTCTTATAAAATTTCAGGGGATAGTGCCTTCAAGGCTTACTCAATATCAATCATATACAACAGATGAAGTTCTTAGAAATTATGTTAAGATTGACATTTGTTTGTCATACTCTTTGAATGTGAGCTTTTTAACTTTGACTTTTGGAGGAAGAAAAATATAGCTTAGTAATTGACCACCAGATCCGACTAAGTTTTAGCAAAACAACTCGAATTTCCAAAGCATCAGCAAAGAGATGTTACAAACTTCAAACACCAGACAACTCCGATCTCTAAGTGCTGGTGTGATATGGTCTAGATCTATATAAAGAATGGTGAACAGAGCTCTGTGAACAAATGATATAACCAAAAATACGCAGAAATAATGATATAACCAAAATAATACACAAGAAATCCTTTGAAAATACAAAAGCACAAACAGATCTGGATTTAGAGAGCTTTGCAGGATGATGGTTTAGCTGCTTTACTTACCGGTAGCATGAAGGAGATTGTGATTATGAGAATGATGGTTTAGCTGCTTTTAATAATTAAAGAAACATGAGAATAAAAAAACAACGCATAGTCACAAGAACAACTACCGGTTTTGCAGCAAAATTCAGCACAATAACACAATCGTTCTTCCCCCCCACCCCATATCAGTTACGACATGGCACAAAGAAAGAAAGGAGGAGTGATTATTACCGATATACCGAGCCAACAATTTGCTGCACTAATTAAGACGAAAAAATTGCCAAAAAAAATTCTGTCTAAATACACAAATAGGCTGGAAATGATGAAGAATTTGAGTACTTTTAATTTACTGAAACTATTTTGAATTATCTTGGGAGATCTAGAGGAGAAAGACGAGATACAAGAGAGATGGAGTTTTAATGGAGTTCCTCACTTTGTTAATTGGTGGTCTCTATTCTGTGGATCCATCGGGGATTATAAAGGAGATATTAAACTGGCCTTTGACCGCTGGATAAGGAAGAGGAGATGAAAATTGGCGACAAAATTGGACCGAGACATGAGAGCAATGGCTATGGCCCAAGGCATTTGGGGGTGGTGGCTGACACATTTTTAATATTATTTTAATTTTAAACCTTTACTTAAATATTTTCTGCACAATAGCTCAAAGGCTCACTACTTAAATGTAAGGCAGGCAACAAAAATATGTATTTATGGGTAAAAATTTATGGTTAGCAACAAATCTTCTGGTGAAAAAATTGTTATTTAATAAAAATACATTTACTTTTTCTTAGGACTTAGTGCACTGGAGTGGTGGTGAAAGTGGTTAGACAGCCTTCCCCCTCCACCATATAACCTCCTACAAGGTGATGTTTTGAGTTATTGTAGATAAAAATTGTAAAATTCTTACAGAAAAAGTTTTTTGAAGGGTGAAGTGCAGGTCATTGGGGATGCTCTGAGAGTGGGTTTGTAATTGTATAGTACACCCGTGATACTTGTGGGTTTGTAAAAAGAAGTTTTGTAGAAGACTTTAAGTTATCATGTGGTATTTTCATACAGTATGACACGCCACACGCCAGATTTTCCGAGCACATAATTTTGTTTTCTGTTTAAACTGTGTGGTTCTGATCGTTTCACCTGTTACTTCACCTCAAATTTTTTCACCACACAATAACTTCCCTTATAGTATACCCGTGTTACGGGAAGTTCGGGGACTCCCATATCGGGAGCAGCATACGTGACACATTCTTAACCACATATTTTCGTTTTCTGAACGAAAACCGTGCATCCCGTAACGCGACAAATGTTTACTCGCCATATGGGAGTCTTCGTGTAAAAATCCCCCCGTGATACACGTGGTTTGTAGAAATGCATAGATTAATAAAATTATTTTTTAAAAATTCATGTTTTGGAATATGAAAATAAAATACAAAAATTAAATTTATGATAGTGGCATGTTTGAAAAAGATGCATTAAATGATACATTGATTGATTTTCTAAATAGACACTTCTTATTAGACAATTCATTTTTAAAAGTTAGATACTTTTAATTCAAAAAAAAATAGATATTTTTTGAGGGACGGAGTTAGTACCTACCTGTGGGTTTGTAAAAATAATTAAATACTATCTTCGTCCTAATAAATATATATATATTTATATGATAACATGACTTTGATTAAAAAATCATGCTACATTTTAGATTTTATGTCAATATTTTTCTCTGATTTAGCTGTTCAAAATGTTGTAGACTATTATCAAAAAAAATAAAAAATAAAGAATTGTAGCGAAACTTGTTTTCTTTTTGAAATATGGAATAGATAGGACATGCCAACGTGACCCGTGAATAAAGAGAAAGGAGTGAAAAGGACTATCCGTGATTTTGAAAAGACAGAAGCAATTATCTGGAACCCGATCTCCTACGGTACAAGGAGAGCGATACAGATTGTTGTACATCATTTTCGTCTAAATTTTGGACTGGAGCACCATTTTATTTTATTTTTCGGTCAAAATTTTATTCACTCTCTTCCCGTCCAAATTTGAACAGATCCGTCCAAAATTCAGACGAAAACGGTGCACAACACTTTATACCGCTCACCTTGTACCGTTGGGATCCGCTTCCCAATTATCTAGGCACATCAATATTAAGTCATTATATCCTATATTAGAAAATTTTAAGCCTTAATAGAACGAGTCTTTGATTTATTTGCATTTTGAGTTTTTGTTAACCTGAATATTTCGGGTCAAATCATGACTATAGTCAGGAAATATTTAGACACATATTGTATACTCGACTAGAATCCTGACTCGTCGAGTATGTATAGTGGTTACCGAGAGCAGCTAGCGCAGCAGGGCAACAAAGCAAGTGTGAAGGCATTGGTGTTCTGCTAGGGCAACATAAAAGTGTGTGGGATGTACCAACAGAATATTCAACTATCATTTCACCCTTGTATGGTGATACTAATTACTATACTGTTTTTTTTTTTTTTTTTTTTTGTTTAAACTCAGTGATAAAAAGAATAAGAGTGTTGTAGTGAATGCTTTGACTTCGAGGCGGAGTTTGGCAGTTCAATACTCTTTATCGACTTGTCTATTTTAAAATGTTTTAAAATACTCATTAGTTATGGTGTAGTAAAAACATCATCCAAGGCATACATTTATATTTATATACGTATTTAACGGTGAGATTAAAAACTATGATATCCTTTTAAATTAAGGAACTAGATGATATAGCCGTTCTCTTAAGAGATTCAAGAATAACAAATCATTGTTTATTGGGAAATTTAGACCTCTAATCTTTTATTATTCTTCAATTTCTCGAACCTAGCTAGTATCTTTCATATTAACATTATTTGGTTCCCTAAATATTTATTTTTAACACTTTTAAGACACTTTAACATATGACCCACCGGTGGATCTCTTAAGTGTCCAAATAATGTAACAAGAATATATTGTTAGATGACTAAAATATCAATATGAAAAAAATAAGAGTTATTTCTGCCACAATATGAAAACATATGGGAACAAAATCATCAAAATTTTCATTTTTTTATCAACCAATAGGAATGTGATATATAACACATACACTAAGATTAAATGTTAGACGTTATGCATTCATTAAGTGTAAAAAAAACGTGTAACAAGAAGTAGAGACAAGACCAAAACTATCATATATGAAAACTATAGAGTAATTTTGAGGGGGAAAAGCAAGGCCAAATATAATTATTTCGGAAAATTCTTAGGTAGAGAATCTCTATTAAACTCGACTATCAGATGTATGCCACGTGTATAATCAAACAAAACAATTTTATTTTTTGTCTACATGGCGCAATCTGACGGACGGATATAACAGAGACCTCCTACATCACAATTACCCAATTATTTCCGTCTAATTTATTCCGTTCAACTGAACAAGAATGAAAAGTACACCATGTGCCTTTCAAAAGGAAAAGTACATCATGTGACAAAGACAAACCCATATGAACATATTCTTTAATTTTTGCAGTCGGCCAGAGAAAGACAAGTAAAAAGTGGTCCGTATCCCGACCCGACAGACTAGTGAAGACGTTAATCATGGTAACTCAGCGGTCCCGTAGATGGGAGGACCAAGACCTAAAACTTATAAGGAGTCACCAATTATTCATAATTAGCTCACACACTGCAGCTGTTGAGAATCAATTCTACGTTTTTGATATAATCTGTTATCCGAAAACCAACTAACTTACACACGTGAGTATCCGTATATCAACCTTATTTGCTCTTAAGGTATAGTACTACGGTAGATAAAGTCTTAAAGGATGCCTTTTAATACAACTACTTTAACAATGAATATACCTAACATTTAACCTATTGAAAGTGAATAAATAAATAGTTCAAGTTAGATATATTGTATCATCCCATGGCCGAAAAACGGACAAACATTACTAATATATATAATGTTGAGGCATAATGCGGATATACATTATTAATTAAGATATAATGGGTGAGATATAACAATGAGAGGGATATTTAACTCATTGTTGTTATCATTGTTGACATGATGGTTTTGATAATGAGAGCTGAAATGTTCGTAAAACCCAAAAAAAAAAAAACAGAAGAAAATGAACGACGAGTGAATATTATGCAAAAGTTGTTAAGCCTTAAAAGTCATTTTGACATTGATAGCTAAAGCATTGGTGTGGATTTTGTAAATTACTACTTTTGTCACATTTCAAGCTTAATATATTTCTATTAACTATGGAAATCTATGTACAAGGAATGAAATATTTCAATCCTTTTTCAATGGGCTTGTCCCTGTTATGCGTTCTTTTTTAGGTTCTTGCAGGTTGTAATCGGAATCGGCTTCAGCACAAAAGACTAAAAACGAATTCGGATGTCACGACGGAAAGATGCAAACACATTATGAAGAAACAATAATATAACACAAACTTTTCGCCCCAACTGATCTTTAAGCCTCATTAATGACCAATGCCTAACTGGCAATACTACTACTAATTAAGACCTGCATTTATACGCTAGCATAACACAACAATCTTGACCATTCCAAAGACATTTCTTAATCAGTTCCTAACTTAAAGTTGTAGTCATATTCATAGATTATTACAACTAAGAAATAACAGTTGCTTACTTAATTACAACTAAATAAGACATTACAACTACGTAAGACATCAAATAACAGTTGCTTACGTAATTACAACTAAATATGACATCAAATAAAAGTTGCTGCCTTCTTAGCGCCTTCAATATTGGTAGATGATGTTGCTTTCTTAGTGAAGTGATCCAGTCCAAGCACGTTGAAGACAAAGCGCTTGATTGGTTTTAGCGCTTGATCCTAATATGGTATCGGAGCCATAGGTTATGAGATCGAACCCTGCAAATGAAACCTCACACTTGAGATTCAACTTTTCAGATATCAATTATCCACGTTCGAGCTCAGAAAAATCAAACTCATCACTCCGGCATGGCACCACATTATAATTGATTCAAGAAAAAGACGAGACACGTTTATACATACCATACCATAGAAAAGTAGTAAACAAACTTTTTTTTTTTTAGGGGAACAAACTTTCTTCTAAGCATCAATTCATCTCTCAAACATGGATTCTTGGAATGAATCGAAGCAAAATCCCAAAATAATTGATAAATTGTTGCAAAACTTGATATAAGACAAGTATGCATAGCCATATATCGCTTCTTTCTTTCTCGGGAAATTTTTGCCTACTCTGTCCTTACGGATATACTGTAGCTTGGCTCAAGGAGTCAAGGAGAACCACTTAACAAATTCACTATCTTTTTTATAAATAAAAAAAAGACGTCGAGCCTGCTAAAACGTTACTTTTTAGACGGAAAAGTTCAAACCCACCAATCTCCTCTTGATGTGAATTTCTCTCTCTGGCAACTTCCGAATGGCGGCCATATCACCTTTCTGGGATACTCATCGGCGAACCAACGCTTCAGGTATTCCCTCTTTTCTTCTTCTCTATTGATTCTAGTATATATTTTTTTCTTCTTCACCGTTGATTTTAGCATCTCTTCTCTTCGCCGACGTACCGTAAAATTATTCAACAGAAAAGTTTGAATGGAACGGGAACATTGTATTCGGTCCTAATAACAAAATTCTATACCAGAAAATCCCCTTCAACAACAAACCTTTGACCCTTAAATGCTAATTCTTATGGTTCATAAACATTATTACTATTTCAACTTTCGGTTTTTATTTGAATTACACATGTGTACTAGTTAATTTATGAGGGATATAAAGACATTTCAGTTCACATATTATACCTACCCAAATGTGGTCAGAAATACTCGGGTACATACCCTAGTAGTAATCCACTAGGGTCTAACATGGCTCCCAGTGGAGAGGCCAGGTTCAAACCCCGCTTGAGGCATAGTTTAGAATGAGTGTGTGTGTTTATTTCGTCTCAGAAAAAAAATGTGGTCAAAACAATTTAATTTATTCTCACCTGAAGTGGTCAGAAAAATATTACATGTTCGGTTTATAAAAATGGTGTGATACGTTTTAGAAATTTTCATGGGGCCGTAGTTATATTCTGACTTGAAATTGGAACGAAAAATGTAATTTTTTTGGCACGTAAAGTGGTTTGTATTGTTTCTCGAGCATATATAATAATGACTATTTATTCAGACCAAACATTGATCCGGAAAATATAATATTCTTGGCCTATAACATGGTCTGAATAATATACAATTTCTGATTCATATAGGGTCAGAAGATATGCATGTTAAATGTCAAAAACGACCCTCATCCTTAACATGTGTAAAACATATTTAGTGTAAAAAGACGGTCTAAAAAAAAGCGGGACAGACTACCGTAGTGACTCCGATATATGGAGCTTTTACAAAGTCCAATAAGAAGTTGACACGTGCCCTCTCTTTTTTTTTTTTTTTTGAGACTCTTTTTTCAACCGGTAGTGCTACATCTACTACAAATACCTCCACAACATCATCCACACCACACATTTAGTCAGGACCCACAAAAAAAAAAATATTTCTCTCTCCAATCTGTGGACAGGATCATCCACTACATCATCCACTACACTTTTGTGTAGTGGACATAGCATTTTCCTTTTTCAACTAATAAATTCATCTTAATTATAAAAAAAACGACTCTGATTAATTATTTTCTTCCCAGTAGTATAACGAAATGGAAAAAACCGTGCCCGTATTTCATTTCAGTTCATCCCCAAATCAAATATAACCCTACTCTCGTCTCTCCCACTCAGCAAGCTGCCTGATAAAACTCGACGCCGGTGGATCGTGATTGACGGAGTGGAAATTTTGACATTTTGCTAGATCGACGAAGTATTTATGGATTTTGTTGACAATAAGGCGCTTTTTCATCTCCTACTTCCTAGGTTTTCCAAATGTCGTCGGAGAAAACAATGCTGGTCCGCCGCACGCTATAGCAACGGTATATCTTCTTATTGTTTCTGGGTTTTTTTTCATCTCCAAAAGGCCTTTGCAATATTTGGGATGGATGATTTGCAGGTTTTAATGGAATTAACAGTTGTGGTGGCGTAACGTTTTATGATTATACCCCATTTTAAGGAAGGAAGCTATTGTGGTTTTGTGGATTTGTTTGCTTAATTTTGCAAGCCAAACTATGTTTTTCGTTGGTTTTTTCTTCGATAACATAAACATGATTTTTGATTCCATTTTGTTAATTATGATGTTGAAGAACTAAAAGAAAAATAGTAAAAATGATTTTTTTTCCCTTTTGTAGATTCCTATCTAGTAACCAAAATTGGATGTTTGATCATGGGATGTGCTAGAATCAATTTGTTGCTGCTCATTGGATGTATGAGCATAGGTGCTAGAATCAATTTGTTGATCATAAGCTTTTGGGGTTTCTAGTGTTGTTGTGTTTTGGATATGCAAGATCGATGCCCTCTCAGGAAATTCTCTTTTTGTGAATGTGCCCTGCTATATGATTCCCTCTTGTGAATAAATGCCCACTAAAAGTTAGTTTGGATGAATTCGCTTTCTTATTGTTTTGGATCCATTCGGCTAATATGTATTGGGTGTATTTTGGTTTTTTGTAATGATACTCTAATTTAGGTTCGCTCCGTACCCTTTAGTTCTCATCATCTCTGTAGATGCATTCTTGGTTACGGTTCTCAGATATTATGTTTTGATACTCTTATTTGTCCTTGTAACTGAAACGACATCTCAGAACCATATGCCGCTTTATACATGCAACATGACAACTTTTATTAGAAGATCGGGATCTTCAGCAAATCCATGATGGTTTGATTGAGTTGATAACCAAGAAATTGTCTATTTGGATTCAGATAAAGAAGCAACTTTTATTGATTGCATTGTACCTTGTGAAAGTCTTTAATATGAGGGATGAAGATGAGCTTTAATTTGAGGGATGAAGATGAGCTTTGTTACTCAAATGGAGTTTAACACTTCTTAGTTAATGTGGTTGTAACTTGTAAGATAACAAACGGAGTTTAACAGTTAATGTGGTTGTAAGTGTAAGATGTAGTTTGTGCCGGCTCCTTCTAATGAATTGATCATGTTATCCTACATGGTTTCCAAATGATAGACCTTGTATTTTTTCTTGGCTGGTTTTTTAGTGTATATAAAAACACTTTCTATGTGTATTTACAATTGTATTGAAATGAAATATAGTGCACATTTGGTTCCGAGATGTTCAGCAATTTTCCATTATTCAACAAACAGGCCATTCGCACAGGTCATCTCAAAATGTTTTTTTTTTATACATACATAGTTGTAATCTCATGTCTGCCTGGATGGAGTATATCACGGCTCTACATTATAATCAATGAGTCATACATAATTATCAATAATGTAAAAACATGTTATGCCACTCATTGTGTCTGGGTTCTTATGACACTAGAATTACCTTATCAAATTACATCATTCAGTATAAGTGGGGGACGATAAGTGATAAATGAAATAAAACAAAACCATCATGCCACAGAGTATTGTATAAAATCAGTAGCCAAATTTGATCATTATAACATTTACAAGACATAACAACTAACAATTAAAAAGTGCTCCAAAACACAGACAACCGATGATCCCGTTACACTAGTAACCCGTAGGGTCAATAGTTCAACCATCCTTGCAAACTCAAAGCCTCAGCTGTTAACCATATACTACTTCCGTCCTAAAATGTAAATCCATTAATCTTTTTGATTTTGTCTTAAAATATAAGTCCATTTAGATAACCAGGGAAGCATTTATTTCATTTCTCCTTTTACCCTTCATTTATTATTTATCCCCTCACTTTCCACTACTTATTTTAGATTTTTTCAATCAAAATTAATGACACACAACCAATTTAACCAACTTTTTTAATCTGTGTGAAAAACCTCAAATGGACTTACATTTTGAGACGGAGGTAGTACATCATGTTCTTAAAATAAATCATAATAATGATAAATTAAAATAAAAAGAATCATGACTTCTACACAACTTTCTAGTCTATCCTTATGCTAGAAGCTTCAACCTATCCTCTGGATATGGCCTAGTGGTGAGGAGCTGGGGTGTTGTAATGACAGTCCGGACCCTAAGCTGGAGGTCAGAGGTTCGATTCCCGTAAAAGGGGTTGATTTCCGATGGCTAAAACTTCAGCTTGATGGAACTAAGATGACCACTTGACTTTAAGCTCTGGGCTCCTGATTAACCTCTCCTCGCATTCCTGTGGGATCGGGGGCGAGGGGGTCCTCACGGTTAGGGTTTAACTGTTTTTTAGAAGCTTCAACCCTACACCAAATATATACTGCGCCTTTGGTATTCGAATCTTCACGTATGCGTAAAAACCCTAGAAGTATCTTACTTTCGAAGTCCAACCCCTTTGCTTGGCTGGCCCAACAACAATACATCAGGAACTCATTCGCAAAATACGAGTTAAAACCCATGAAAACATGCCACAGAGCGTAACCTAGTGGATTGAAGTACCAGAGAGATATTTTTCTGCACATAAGAGGATCGAAGAACGAGGAAAGACCTCCAACCGAAAAAGTAGCCAAATACAGTTGTGCAAGCCGTTTTTGTAGATTTGTCATCTGTATAAATGTAGTACATGTACATTCTGGTGGACCAGAATCCCACAATGAAACGGAGCAAGGAATGTGCCAGTGCCAGTGCCACAACAAATATTAGAGCATAGAGGAACAAGAAGGTTGGCACTGTCCTGCAATATTGCCAATCAGGAAAGTAGAGGATGCATATATAAAGTAGCAATTCCCACACCGGCCATAGGAGTTTCATCACCTTGTTGTTGCCTACAAGCATGTTAAATTATTTAGTTACTAGCTCATCTGGATTCTGGACATGGTAATACATCAATTAACACAACAAAGGTGAAGATTAATACAAAGTTATATATGGCATGGAATTGTTCAACAGAGTAGCAAATAAATAGTTTTACTATCTTAGTTCTACAACATCCTAATTATCAACCTCAAGCGAAATAACAGTTACTGAGGAAAAATGGAATCAAAAATCAATTTTCTGTTACCGAAGAAAAAACCGACGAAAAACATAAGTTTGGCTTGCAAAATTAAGCAAACAAATCCACAAAACCATAATAGTTTCCTTCCTTAAAATGGGGTTATAATCAAAAAACGTTATGCCAACAAAATTGTTAATTCCATTCAAACCTGCAAATCATCCATCCCAAATATTGCAAAGGCCTTTTAGAGATGAAAAAAATAAAAATAAGATGGTATACCGTTTGATGATAGGTGGGCCCATTGGGCCGGGTTATCCATAATTGTATCAGGCCCAAAGTTAAACAATCAAGATAATGGATCGGCGAGCGGGGACCATAAGTCTTGACTGAATAGTCGAGAGGAGCAGGGGCTCCATCATATCTTCTTGTGAAGCATGCCTCTAGACGTAATGATCGCCTGCACGCGAAGTATTTCTAGACAGAATGCTTGGCTAAGTGCAGCGAAGACCAAGTCAACATCAGTTCAACCGCGTATAAACGTGGGTAGACCCTACGACCAGCAATGTGCAGAGATAACCGGTGATAACTTCCCATCACGCAAGGAAGAGAATCACGATCTACAACTATATATGGGACACCCTGAACTACGAGGGGGACTTGATTCCAGTTTATTACTTAAATTGGATACGTGGCGAGCCTTTCTCTCGAGTTCACCCAAATTATACCCAAATATCTTTGTTCTTGTACGATTGTCCTAATTAGAATTACCCAATTACCCGTTTGTAAGATTCATACCACATCACCGTTGTTATCAGCGTCTTTAATGACCGGAGGCAGCCAAGCATTGTTTCTTCCGACGACATTTGGAAAACCTTGGAAATATATAGGAGATGAAAAAGCGCCCTATTGTCGACAAAATCCATAAATACTTCGTCGATTTAGCAAAATGTCAAATTTTCCACTCCGTCAATCACTATCTCTTGCTCTACTTCGGTATCAAACATTAAGCAACTGTCTATCGATCTCTTGCAACTGTTAGTTTGTGTGAAGGTTGTTGGTTCCTTTTTGCCTGGTTTGTTTGTTTTGTTTACTGGTTGTAAAGAATGTGTGTGAAATTGTTGCAAGTATTTTGCTGATGTTGTGTCCCCAGTCCCAATCAAAGAACTTTGTGAAATCAGGTTTCTTATAGTTGTCTTATATGAAAAAGAGTTATATGTGCTAATGTGCATGGTTAAGCAATCTCTATCTCTACTATATTAAAAGTGTGAGTTTGTTTCTCCCAAAAGGTGTTTCTTCCTAATTATTAATTTATTAATTAAAACTACTATATTAAAAGTGTGAGTTTGTTTCTCTAAAAGTGTTTCTCCCTAATTATTCATTTATTAATTAAAATTAAAATTTTTAAATAATTTACAGATAATTAATATTAAATGGATAAAAATACTGCAGTAAAAGAATACGCACAAGAAACACAATATTTAATATTTTCATAAAATAAAACAATTTAATAATTGCTTTAAAAAATAAAAATAAAAACAATAATTCACGTGACATCCTATTCTTTTTCTTTTTGAGCGGACGTGACATCCTATCTAATGCTTATTTCAATTCAATAAATAAAATAATTAAACATGTTAATACTAAGAAAAAACAGATAGAAAGATGTTCATCAACGCTGTCGTGTAGATGTAGAAATTCAAATGACAAGATATTGATATTTCATTGGAGCAACAAAGTTATCTATTGTGATGTTTACGCGGTCCATTTAAAAAAAATAAATATAAATATATAAAACAGAAAAGTAATCAAGATATCTATTCTGATCACATGACCGAAATTACATCAGAATATCAGATGAGACTTAGTCTTTCATAAACCCTCTATTTAAGTAATGTATTACTATGTGTATAAATATGTTGGATTAGGCGATGCAATGAATAAGACATTGGAGATTTTTTTTATTTTATTTCCTCGAAACCGGATAATTTACTAAGAAAACTTTGAAACTGTACAAGCTGTACAAAAGCTAAGACAATAAACACTACAAAATTTGTAGGCTAGCAAAACAAAACTAATCGAGTCCAAGATAATATAAGTTCAAGGCTTTATGAACAACTTCAGAAATAAAAATCATCTTTTAGGGTCGGTGTGCGTCACTACCAAGCCTTTCTTGGTTACGCCAATACTAGATGCTTTGAATGAGTTCACTGAAATAGATATCTCCATAATTTGATGGTATCGTTGCATACATATTCACTTTAAGACACCTCTCGAGCCACTCAAGAATTTCAATAGTCAAGGTAAAATAGGTCCATTGTTGCCACATTTCTCCATATATGGTATGTTTGTTAGCTGAGAATGGAATGATTTTCCATTCCATTCCAATGTTTGTGTATGATTATGAGGTAATGGAATGCAATGAAATTTTATTCCAATGGAATGAAAAAGGTCCATTTTCATTCCTTCCGAAAATGGATGGAATGCGATGGAATAAAATGAAAATCGACAAAACACGTGGGTGATGGGTAAGAGTGGGTGGGTGGTAGGGTAAGGTAAGGTAAGTGATGAAGTAGGGTAGGTAGGGTGGGGTAGGGTAGGGTGGGGTAGGGTAGATGATGGTGGAGTAGAGTATGTGGTGGGGTAAGGTAGGTAGGATGCGTAGGGTAGGGTAGGGTAGGGTAAGTGTGGGGTGGGTAAGGTAGGGTAGGGACGGGTAGTGGATAGGGTAGGGTGGGTGATGGGTAAGATAGGGTAGTGGATAAGTTAGGGTAGGGTAGGATATGGTGGGGTTGTGGTAGGGTAGGCGTGGGGTGGTGGGTAAGGTAGGGTAAGGGCAGGGTGATAGGTAGGGTATGACGGGTGATTAGTAGGGTAGAGTGATGGTAGGGGTAAGGTAGGGGTAGGGTAGTGTAGGGTGGTGGGTAGGTAGGTGTGGGGTGATAGGTAAGGTATGGTAAGGTGTGGTGTGTGTATAGTAGGGTAGGGGTAGAGTGGGGATGGGTGGGGGTAGGTAGGGTAGAGTGGCGTGGTGGGTATGGCAGGGTATGGTGATATGGTTGGTAAGGTAGGGATGGTGGAATTGTGGGTAGGGTAGGGTAGGGTAGGGGTGGATGATGGTGGAGTAGAGTAGGTTGGTGGGGTTGGGGGTGTGGGGTTGGGCTACCCCACCCACCCTACCTAACCCTACCTTACGCCAACTAACCTATCTCTTCCATCATATCATACTTTATAAACCATATTATACCCTATCTTCCCTACATTAATCCACTATCCTACCCTACTCATTACTAACATGCCAAACGCAGAAATGGAATGGATTTATTTCATTCCATTCCATTCCCATTATTTTATTACATTCCATTTCATTCCTGCATTACAAACATGCCAATATAGTTTACCCAAGGCCAATCCATCAAAGCGTGCATGCTGGATTCAAGGAACACACCACATTTATAGCAAGTTCCATCGTCAATGATATGCCTTGAAGATAAGAGGTCAGTCGTAAGAAGAGCACCCCGTTGTATTTGCCATAGTAAAACATTGCGTTTAAGAGGGGCTTTAATAGACAATATTGATTTCTAGACACATGTACCAGGTGTTGAGGAGGGTTCATGTCAGCTCTAAAGTTCAAAGTATGCAGAGCTTATTGAATATTTACCGGAGAGGGCCGGGTTCCATATGATAATGTCGTGATCAATGAGATCGAAAGCATTCCGGAGAGTGTTTGTAACAAAGCAGATGTGAAGCCATATAAAGTAGCATGTGGATTTGGGTGCATCGAGAGGTGAACCATAATTGTGTCTTAAGATCTGCATTCATAACTTACCATGCTCAGTAAGAAATTGCCATGAAATTTTAGCCAAAAGCGTGGTATTCATGTCTCGGACAGTACGTATTCCTAGGTCACCAATAGGTTTAGGTCGACATATGGATTGTCGTGCTACATGGTGTAATGTTATCTTCTCCATATCTTGGCCCCAGAAAAATATCATTCCAATTTGTCCATTTCATTCCTGGCAGAAGCAGGTAGGCGAACACTTTTGATGTGGTAATAAGGGGTCGTGGTGAGAACCATTTGCGTTAAGATGACTCGGGGCCGGCTTTAGAGAGAGTGGAGGCTTTCTAAGTCTGTAATTTTGATCGGAATTCATCTGTAATTCCTTGAAAATACTTCTTAACCCGACCATGATGCAATGGGACGTTAAGATATTTTTCAAAATAGAGTGTGGGACATACCGAGTTTTTCTACGATGTTATGTACCACTAGAGTTTCATGTTGGGTGAAATCATAAATCTTGATTTAGAGATACTGATTTGTTGCCCTTTATATCACGAAAAAAAAGGATATGATGCAATCGATTTCACGCGCATGGTCAATGGTTGCTTCCGAGAAGAGAATGAGGTCATCCGTAAAGAAGAGATGGGAAATTTTCGGCCCTCCACGTGAAACATTAATCGGTTTCCATTTCCCACCAATAATGGATTGATTGATTAAGCAACTCAACTTGCATAACAAGTACGAAGAGATACGGAGCTAAATGATCGCCTTGTTTTAGTCCATGATGAGGTCGGAATCCTTGAAGGGGGTATCATTCCAAAGAATCTCTATTGAAGTGCTAAATAATGTGAACATGATTCGGTCGACAAGACTATCATTAAATCCCACTAGATGTAGAATCTGACGAAGGAAGGACCAACTGACCATGTCGTAGGCCTTTTCAAAATCGACTTTGACAACCATGATCCACTTGTTGCCATATTTTTTCCTCATAGTGTATAAAACCTCTTGAGTCGCAATGAAGTTGTCTAAAGTTTGCCTGCTAGGAATGAAGGCATTTTGGTTGTTGTCGATAATTTTGTTGATGATCAAATGCAGCCGATTTGCAATAATTTTTGTGATAGTCTTGGTGGTGGCGTTCACAAAAGCTAGGTGGCGTAGCTGAGAGATATATTTGGGGGGCTTAACTTTCGAAATTAAGGTGATGAAGGTCTGGTTCATATCTTGTGGAAAGCTATTTTCTTGGAATACCTTGGTGATCCAAGCTGTGATAGAGGGGTCAATTGTGTCCAGGTTCTTTTAGAGCTGTTAACGAGCCGAGCCGAGTCGAGTATTGGCTGTTCGAACTCGAGCTCGTTAAGCTCATGAGCTCGTTCGAGCTCGTTCGTTTGTTAAACGAACAAAAAATTCTGTTCGAGCTCGGCTCGTTAGACATATTTTTTGTCTTTTGGCTCGACTTTGGCTCGAATTCGGCTCGAATTCGGCTCGAGTTTGGTTCGTTAGACATATATTATAAGCATATAAGCATGTTCGTGAACATTATATAAGTATGTTCGCGAACAATAAGCATGTTCGCGAACATAATAAGCATGTTCGCGAACATATTCGAACGTTCGCGAACCAAGCTCGAGCTCGGCTCGTTAAGCAAACGAGCCTACAATCATGTTCGAGCTCGGCTCGTTAAGTTAAACGAACAAACGATCACGAACACTAACGAGCCGAACCCGAGCTTGTTCACGAGCGGCTCTGTTTGTTTAACAGCTCTAGGTTCTTTTGATAAAAAAATCGGGAGGAAGCTATTTTGTCCGGTGATTTTCAGGATCCCATTTGAAAAATTGCAGATTGTACTTAACCGGCGGAGAGAACATGCCTTGAGGAAAGAGGGTCACTGGTTCTTCAATATAAGGATCCATAAATTATTGCCGAACCATAGCATGAAAGGATTCTTTAGCATGGATCCATGCCCATTGGAATCTAGCAGATAATGAATATTATTCTTGCCTCTTCTTCGTTTGGTGGAAAGATGGAAATATTGTGTGATACGTTCACCGTCCTCAATCCAACTAAGACGCGATTTCTGGTGCCAATAAATTTCTTCTTGAGATAGAATGTCTTCGTAATCTTGCTGTAATTCTTTGTTCAGCTTAGTTAAGAAACCTAAAGGACCTTTTGAGAGAATGTTGGACTCTCTCAATTCAGCTTTACATTTCTTTTTCCGATAGAATACATTCCCGAAAACCCTTTTATTCCATTCTTTGTCTTTGAAGCACAAGTATCAATACCTCCCTGCAAATTATTGCCAGTAACATTCCAAGCATTAAGAAGAACATTATAAAAGTCATTGTGTTTCATCCAACAAGCTTGTAATCAAATGAGCATGTCAATATAGTCTATGACATGTATACTCTCTACAGCTAAAAGGATGGGGTGGTGATCGGAATGCAAATGAGGTAGATGGTACACGAAGGAGCTAGGATATTGCCACCACCTAGAGTTCGACAAATCTTGATCCAACCGATATTCAATCGCATGAGTATTCTATAAAGAGCTGGACCATGTGAAACGTGGGCCATGAATGGTAGTTCTAGCAAATTGGCCATGTTGACGAGCCCTCGAAGTCCGTTCATAGAACAAGCCTCGGATTACATAGATATTTACATATCGTATATATGTGGACAATGCTGTTATTTCTTCTACTCCACGTAGATATTTACATATAAATTCAGATTTCTATATAATATCTACATTTGATTTCATATATTTAGATGGTTCATATCAATGTTATTCTTTATAACATTTATGCATTTCATTAACACCAATAATCATAAAAACACCATGAAACACATTTATCAAATATCAATGTATCCAGTAAATAATATATTGCCGTGAAAAAGATGATTTTGTAATAAACAAGAGTAATATATTTATGAATGATTATTATCTTTAAAAGAATGATAAATGTATCAAATAAATGTATCCACACTTTTGAAGTAGAAACAAAATGCAAATGTGTTTTATAATAATTTTATTTAGTGTGTTTATATTTAATGTGTTAATACATACTTGATAAACAGTAATATTTAATTTTATTGTTAATTTTGCAATTTTATGAACTTCATTTAATAGATACACGTGCAACGCACATGTATTTTACTATTTATAGTAAAATGCACTGTTTACTTGAATTGATTGCCATATAAAGTTTATTTTATTTCACTCACATGGTAAATTAAAGTTGTTTTACTTGAAATTCATATAAAAGCATCCGAATTCCAAAGATTCCATTAGTGCATCTGTGTAAAACGGTAGGAGAATTTTTTTTCAAGCCTCCGATCCAAAAGAGTGGGTGAAAGTGAACCTGACAACGAAGCAGAGATCGCCTTTTAAACCGAACAAATGGAAATATATATGGAGTGAAGCGATTTATGGTATTTGGATGTGGCGAAATAAGATCGTACATGACAAAGATAAAGAAAGGCCACCTGCCTTTGTGTTTATATCGACTATCGTGGAGCGAGCAAAGAATTTACGACTTGCGTGGGACATAGAGTAGAATCTCTTTACAAATAGTGCCTTAAGTTTGACTTTTGAGATTTTCATACGATTGTAACCTGGCCGCACCTCCTTTTGAGGATTGGTAATAAAATGATCTCTCTTAAAAAAAAAAAAAAAAAAAAAAAAAAGAGAGCTACTTAATGATTTCATTAGATTAGTATATAGAAGATATATAAAGCGCGAGCAAAATTGGTCGTCCAACTTTCGTCGTCCAATTTTTTTATTTTTTTCATCCAAATTTCGTAAACGACGTCGTTCTCTCATTTCTCGCCACACAACAAAAACAACTCCGTTCCTATTGCCCATAGTTCTTACAAACCAAACCAGGACACATGTAAAGTTTACCTTGTACATGTGTCCTCACCAAATGCTGCCAGCTCCTGGATGCGAAATAAAAATTACAAATAAATTTAGGGAGGAGTTGAGCTTTCTCTCATGTACCAACATACTGCAATTTCTTGAAATTGGTCCTCTGCAAATTATTATTCCTCTCCGGCTTCTTCAGTTCTTCATTATATCATCATTTTCAGCTTCTTTATACTATCACCATTTCCACAACCGGCATTAGGAATTAGAAGTCGTGCCATTGTATGCACTTGTGCTTCTCTCAGCTCCACATTTTCTTCCTTCCTGATGTGTGCTTCCTCAAGGTATCTTTTGTGTTCTTATTTCACTTATTAAGTCTTGATGGTTGTAGCTCATCTTCTCATTTTGTTCTCTCGCTTTATTTTGATTTGTAGCCACACAAAAGAAAGAAAACTAAATGGATTTAAACGATCCAAAAAAGAAAAAACATAATGAAAGACGACGTCGACCTTATACAGAGATGAGATGTCGAAAGAGATGGAAGACACGCTTCGAAGGAGAGAGCAGTTCGCATAAAAAAGGCATGTAATTCCCAATTTACATGTTTTTTCCCTTCATACGATCCCAAAAAACAAAAACAATCGCCCCTCAAAAAAAACAAAAACAAAAAATGGTACGGAGAGAGGCAGAGTATCGGAGGAAGGAGGGTAAGAGCCTCCGAGATGCCATGATACCTTAGGGATTTAGCTATGGAGATTGGAGACAGAGCGACAAAGAGGAGTAAATGTAGAGTTTGAGAGGTGACTTAGCTTACAGATCTGAGAAATGGAAATGACAAATGAGAGTGGCGATTGAATATAAGAAACAAAACGGTTTATTCATTCATTTTTTCTTTTCTTTTTTCCCCCTTTTTTCGTAGGCCAAAGGACCGGAAAAAATGCAGATTTTAAGAAAAAAAATTGTTTCAATTTATTTTTACCTAAAATGTTAAAAAATTGATTGTGTTCCTGTATTATTAGATTTTTTATGTTAGGATATACGGTTTAAATGATTTCTTTTTGTATTTTTGTATATCGAATTCTATAAATATGTCACTATTTGAAGGTACGTTATAACTCATATCACGGCCTAAAATTAACAGTTCATTCATATTAAAAAAAAATCAATCTCATATTAGATTAGTATATAGAAGCTTTAATAAGCATGAAGAAAATTGGTCGTCCACCTTCGTCATCCATTTTTTTTCCTCTCCTTTTACGAAACGACGCCGTTTCATCTTTATATTTTTTGTCGCCATAGTACCGCCAATCCAAACGTTACACTTGTCCGATGCAAATGTTGCATGAATGACACGCAGGTGCTACTAGAATGTCCCTCACCGCCGATAGAGTTTTCAGATGGCTCCCCTCCCTCTTAGGACTGCATAATCCTATTCTCTTCTCAATGCAATCCTTCAAAATTTCTCCCATGAAGATTTTTAGAAGCGTCCGAAGATTAAAAACCATATTTCTGAGATGAATTTACCTTTCATCCCCATATCTTACTTCAGCCCCTACAGCTTTGAAGCTTAATGATTGCAAATTTTCATATGGATCTCATGTAAGGTGTTTTTTTTTTTTTTTTTTTTTTTTTTGTTTGTTTGTTTGAATTAATACTTTGTTGACATAGAGAGCTTTATATTCTTCTGTGCCCAAATCGGATTGGAAAATTCGGAGGTTATTATCTGGGTCGACCTCGGGAGGGTAAAGTCTATAAAAAAAAGAAACCTTGCGCTGATTGGGGTTCTTGAAGTGGAATTAACCATGAAATGGGTGGGGTCTTTGAAGGAGGCCTTCGAGGAAGGGGTAACCATTGAAAATTTCTCTGGTAATCATTTTTTTGCTCTGGTGTTGTGCAGTTTTGAGATGGAGGAGGAACGATGCATGCTAGATGAAGGTGATTGGGCTTGGATTTTTGGATAGGAGAACAGGTAGACAATCTGTAATTTTTTTTAAACATAAAAAAGCAAGGCATTCTTGTCATTTAACAAAAGTGTTAGAAACAAATCAGCAGGTACCTCAAAGAAGGTCATCGCCAGGTACCTCGGCAGGTACCGATCTCACTTGACTCCTTCCTATTCATCAGTAGACTTAGGCTCTAATTTGTTATCATTCTGTGTATGTTTTTTACCTTGGATTAGCCCTAATAATCATATAAATTAGTGGCTAATCCTCCCTGTTTTTCCCTTGTCTTTTAGCAGAAGAAACACTGTCCAACTAACCGTTGGAACAGTGTTTCCTGCTTTTTACCTTTTTGCCTTTATAGCCGTTGGGCATCCCTTCTATAAATAGAAGTAAGATGGCCCCTAGTGTGTAATGAGCTTTCTATTCTAAATAACAAGAATACTTTCCTCATTCTTTCTAAGTTTACATGATATCGGAGCTTTAGATTTTTTTCTGGGAATTTCTTCTTCAAAAATTCAAATTTCTGATTAATGGCTGGTTCCACTGCAACTAGTGCAGCCACTGATTCTTCTATTACTGAAAATCCTATAAATTCTGGTGAGCTTCAAAACATTCATTCTGCTTACAAGCTGAATGGGAAAAACTATCTGAAATGGTCACGCTTTGTCGAAACCTTCTTGAAAGGTAGAGGCAAATCGAGCCATCTTTAGGGGACTGGTCCAAAAAGGGATGATCCTGTGGTTTGATAGCCGGGATGAAAAGGACTCAATGGTGATGTCATGGCTCGGAATTCTATGACTCAGAAATCGCTGACCCTACATGTTTCTTGAAACAGCTAAGGAAATCTGGGACACAGCCAAGCAGTCCTACTCCAAGGTGAATGATGCTGCTCAAATCTATGAGATAAGAGCAAAGATTCAAAACACCAAACAAAGTAACAAATCCATCACTGAGTATTCCAATCTTCTGCAAGGTATGTGGCAAGAACTTGATCATTATCAGTGCATTCAAATGAAAGATAAAGATGATGCTGCTACCTTGAGAAGGATGATGGAAAAAGATAGGATTTTTTCCTTTCTCACTGGTTTAAACCAGGACTTTGACCCTGTAAGGGTCCAAATTCTTGGAAAAGATGATCTCCCTAATCTGAATGAGACTATTGCTATTGTCAGAGCAGAAGAAAGTAGGAGGGGTGTCATGATTGACACTCCTTCCATTGATGGCTCTGCTTTGATAGCTGGCCAAAGAAATCAAGGATACCCTAAGATCAATGAATCAAAGGGATGTCCAGAAAAGAAGTCTTTCTCTCAAAAGGAGATGGTGAAATCTGACAGGGATAACCTGTTTTGTACACATTGCAAGAAAAACAGGCACACTAAAGAGTTTTGCTGGAAATTGCATGGGAGACCAGGGCCTAAAAAGGAGTCCTTGGTTCACTCAGCAAACACCAGTAAGACTGAAAGCAATGGTCAAGGAGTGGATCAGCTCTCTATGAATCAGAACCCTACTCTTGGACAATCTGAGATAGAGAAATTAAGGAAGTTTCTAGATACCTTGGAAAACCCCTCAACATCTATGGTGTTTTCAGGTATGGCTTCCCTAAATCTCTTAAATCAGACTGTCACTAGAGATTGGGTGGTTGATTCTGGAGCTACTGACCATATGACCCCTGATCTTTCTTGTTTTTCCACCTACCTACCCTGTACCACTGAAAAGAGCATTACTGTGGCTAATGGCTCCTCAGTCAGTGTTGCAGGCATTGGTAGTGTGGTTATAAATGATAAACTGACCTTGGAAGAGGTCCTACATGTTCCTAATCTCTCTGCTAGACTTATATCTATCAGAAAGTTAACTAGAGACTCTAAATGCTATGCCATATTCTCTACTAATTTCTGTGTGATACAGGATCTAGAAACAATAAAGAGGATTGGATGTGCTAGGGCTAAAGAAGGCCTTTATGTTTTGAAGAATGCAGATAATGACAGGACTAGTTGTCAGGAATTATCTCTTTTGTCTAGAGTAAATTATGATAAAATTATGTTGTATCATAGGAGACTTGGTCACCCTTCTTTTCAAATTCTAATGCATTTGTTTCCTAATCTATGTAAAGGTTTGAATTCTGATGGCTTCAAATGTAATGAATGTGAATTTGCTAAACATAAAAGGGTACCTTATCCTATGTCTTCTACTCTATCTGATAAACCTTTTAATCTTGTACATAGTGATATTTGGGGTCCCTCTAACCCCAATATCAATGGTGCTCACTGGTTTGTCACTTTCATTGATGACTGTACTAGAACAACTTGGTTGTATCTTATGAAACAGAAATCTGATCTTGCACAGATCTTCCCTGTGTTCTACAATATGATTGTGACTCAGTTTGAGGTCAAAATCAAGAAGATAAGAACTGACAATGCTAGGGATTACTTCAACAAATTCCTAAGTCCTTTTTTGGAAGAAAAAGGGATCATACATGAATCCTCTTGTGTGTACACACCCCAACAGAATGGGGTGGCTGAAAGGAAAAATAGGCACCTTATGGATACAGCTAGGGCCCTCCTCTTCCAAATGAATGTGCCTAAACATTATTAGGGAGAGGCAGTCCTTACTGCTGCTCATCTTATAAATAGGATGCCTACAAAAGTCCTTGAAAAAAGAAGTCCCATTGATACTCTTACTAAACTCTTTCCAGATTTTCTAAAATCTGAGGGAGTTCATCCTAAAATGTTTGGATGTGAGGCCTTTGTTCACATACACCAACCTAACAGGGGAAAACTTGATCCCAGATCTGTTAAGTGTGTATTCATTGGGTACTCCAACACACAGAAAGGTTACAAATGTTACCATCCTCCCACAAAGAGGATTTTCATATCCAAGGATGTTACCTTCTATGAAATGCACCCCTACTTCTCAGGGAAAGCTATGATTCAGGGGGAGAATTTTAAATCTGATTATGAAAGGGAAATGTTTCTTCTTGATATTGATTCTGATCTTTCAGATTCTGCAGGGTCCCTCAGCAGGGTCCCTCAGCAGGGTCCTAGTAATGATGCAAATCATGAAGGTTCTATCTCTGAACATGAACTTGATGTTCCTCTTACTGAGCAACAATCTGATGCTCCTCTTATGAATAAGAGCAAAGAAAAGACTCCCATAATCTATACCAGGAAGAACTGGATGAGGGTTCAAAATGTGGTTCCAATTGAGGACACCACTGTTAACACAAATGAACAAAAAGTTCCATACACGAATGAGGAACCTACTTCTGATGCTACTGATATTCCTCAAAATTCTGATGAAGATGACCCTTCATCCAGTGATAATCTTCCTATTGCATTGAGGAAACCTACTAGGGCTTGTACCCTGCACCCTATGAAGAATTTCCTGTCTTATGATAGGATATCGAACAAACAGAAAAGGTTTATGAAGAATCTTCTAAATAGTTCTGTGCCCAAAAGATTCTCAGATGCCTTAGGAGATGAAAATTGGGTACAGGCTATGAAGGAAGAAATGAATGCTCTTGAAAGAAATAAAACATGGGAGCTTGTTGAGCTCCCTAAAGGGGCTAAAACTGTTGGCTGTAGATGGGTCTTTACCATCAAGTACAAGTCTGATGGCACCATTGAAAGATATAAGGCAAGGTTAGTTGCCAAGGGTTATACCCAAACCCATGGAATTGACTATTTTGACACCTTTGCCCCTGTGGCAAAGATGAACACTGTCAAAATACTTCTATCCTTGGCTGCTAACCTTGACTGGAGATTACATCAATATGATGTAAAAAATGCTTTTCTACAAGGGGACCTTGAGGAAACCATTTTTATGGATATACCTCCTGGTTTCCAAGTGGAACAAGGAAAAATATGCAAATTAAAAAAGGCTCTGTATGGCCTCAAACAGTCCCCTAGGGCCTGGTTTGGGAGATTTACAAAAGCTATGATAAGTATTGGCTATAAACAAAGCCAAGGAGATCATACCTTATTTATGAAATTCAATTTACATGGAAACAAATCTATTCTCTTAGTCTATGTTGATGATATAATCATCACAGGGGATGATACAGAAGGCAATGCTCAACTTAAGACTTTTTTGGGGAATGAATTTTATATCAAGGAACTAGGGAAATTGAAGTATTTCCTAGGGATTGAAGTAATGTACTCACAGCAGGGAATATTCATTTCCCAGCAAAAATACATACTAGATCTTCTAAAAGATTGTGGGAAATCTGTTTGCAAACTGTATGAAGACCCCCATTGAATTCAACCATGGGATCAACCTTGCACCAGAAGATGAAGAAGTGGACAAAAATGCCTACCAAAGGCTTGTGGGGAGGCTCATTTACCTGTCTCACACAAGGCCTGACATTGCCTTTGCTGTGAACATTGTGAGCAGGTATATGCACTCCCCTAAAAGGTGTCATCAAGATGCTGCTGAAAGAATTGTGTACTACCTCAAAAGCTGTCCTGGGAAAGGAGTTCTATTCAAAAAGGATGATCAGAAGCTACTAGAGGCCTACACTGATTCTGAATATGCTGGCTGCATTGATGACAGAAGATCTACCTCTGGTCATTGTGTGTTTCTCTTTGGGAATCCTGTGGTTTGGAGGAGTAAAAAACAAGGGGTGGTATCAAGATCAAGTGCTGAAGCAGAGTTTAGAGCCTTGGCAGTGGGTGTTTGTGAATTACTATGGCTCAAAATCATTCTGGATGATCTAAGGATTCAGAGAATGGCACCTATGATCCTATATTGTGATAATCAATCTGCCATTGACATCTCCCACAACCCTGTTCAACATGATAGAACAAAGCATGTTGAAGTTGATGCACACTTTATTAAGGAAAAGTTGGACCGTGGCCTCATCAAGCTCAAGTTTATCAACTCTCAAAATCAAGTTGTTTGATGTCCTTACTAAGGGTCCGCTAAGAAATCCTTTGATTATCTTCTTAGCAAGTCGGGAATGATTGATATCCATTCACCACTTGAGAGGGGAGTGTCGAAAAACAAATCAAGCCAGGTACCTCGGCAAGGTCATCACAGGGTACCTCAAATAGGGGTACCATCCACTTGACTCCTTCCTATTCATCAGTAGACTTAGGCTCTAATTTGTTATCATTCTGTGTATGTTTTTTACCTTGGATTAGCCCTAATAATCATATAAATTAGTGGCTAATCCTCCCTATTTTTCCCTTGTCTTTTAGCAGAAGAAACACTGTCCAACTAACCGTTGGAACAGTGTTTCCTGCTTTTTACCTTTTTGCCTTTATAGCCGTTGGGCATTCCTTCTATAAATAGAAGTAAGATGGCCCCTAGTGTGTAATGAGCTTTCTATTCTAAATAACAAGAATACTTTCCTCATTCTTTCTAAGTTTACAAAAAGGTATATGATCTTTGTTTGAATGTTTGATTGGAGTAGTTTCATTTCCCTTCTTTTAACTCCCCAGGTTTACGTGTTTCTCTGCTTTTTAGGTTGGTGATTTGCTTGAGATGATATATTTTTTCTGATGCTATCATCTGGTTGTCAAAGAGGTTTGTGCTCAAGCTGATCGAATACGATTTCCTCATCAAGTTGGCGTATGATGTCAAGTATAGAATTCAATTGGTTAGCTATATATTGTGAAGCAACAATAAGTAATTCTTTTTAGCTCATTTTTAATATATGATTTTTGCATTTTCTAGAATACTTTCAAGTGACCCCGTTTTGGGTGCTCATCAATTCATTACTGATACACATGCTTGCTTGTAGGAATATAATTGGAAGCATTATGTATTGTTGCTCTTATGGTCTGTTACAAAATTTGCGACATAATGGTCGACTTACCTACCTTTTATTTTGTATTTATCTCACAACTTTGAAGCAGAGGTTAACCTGTAGATTATATGTATAGCATGCATGCTTGTGTGTACAATTACCCTACACCTTCTAAGGATGCAATCACCCAATGGGTTCTGCTAGACTTGGGTTCTGTACAAATTATTATTCGAAAGTTTCCATTCTAACAGGTTGAAATGAATATGCCACCAACCACCATTTGTTTGTAAACTTTTTGTTTTAGTTGAATATATATTTGATGTTGTGTATCAACTTGATATTAAACTTTGAAGTACATGTGCAATTTGACTAATTTATGAATTACTTTACTGTTTTTGACTGAATTGTGTTGATGTTGTTTTTTACTAAATTGTGTTGATGTTGCGATGTTGATTTGGTACCGGTGTTGTTTTCTCCGGATATTCTATCACTATCTTTGTTTGATGATTGAGTTTTAGTTCCAAGTAAGGGGACTTTCGTTATGATCCATGCGGATCAAGTCGAAGCGTCTATATGTGGCGACTTTGATGGATCTTCTTTGTCTTTCTTCTCCTCAATAATATCTTTTTTTTTTTTACTTTCACAGTTTAGGTGAATAGAGACATTCGATACAATTGTTAGACGAGGTCGGGATAAACGGTCGATCTCTTTTTGTACATCTCTTTTTGATCTCGCCCATAACAACCATCAGTTTGTGTCTGTGCTTGGAAACGGAAAGACTATTACAATTGATGTTCGAAGGAAAGTCTGCCTCTTTATTCTCTTGGTTGGACAATTAGCTTTCATGTGAATAGAGTTATGAGGCTTGATGTTAGAATTGATATTGATATGTAATTATCAGATATTTTAAACGCTTGAAAGCATAACACTTAATTCAAGCAAGCAAATTGGTATCCGCTTACATGTTGGTTTGCATCTTCGCATTTTAATATTTCACACGACTCTACACTTATTAAAAACAAATAAAAAAAGTGGGCCCCATGCATCGCACGGGTGCATCCACTAGTAATGTAGATGCTGAAATAGCAAACAACAACACATCTGCCAGAAGTCAAAACTATGACCAAGCAAGGCGCCAGTAGCATAAGGGATCAAATGGAGATGGAATCCACCGGTACGGAAACAAGGTCACTTGGCAATGCTCAAGCCTTTCTGAAGAAACGTAAATTAAAAACTAATATTTGGGATTCTTGTTTATACCTTTTACCCTATGAATATATGTGTTTTGGTATATTCCGTTGCCTTTTGAATTCACTTTATCTTAATAAGTGAAGGCAAAAAAAGATTCGAATATTACAGAAAAAACAACGCATCGTCATATAAGCATCCTCTTACGCGCGCATTTATGTTTCAAAGACACTACTTCTCTCTACGTCTTTATTTCTAACAGAGCGCGACCTACATACACAATTAAGGGGGGGGCCTCTTAATCCGAAAATATCCTACTAATATATGTAGTATGATCTCTGTTTACTCCCTTAAATTTTTTTTATTTATCTCTTTAAATTTTTTACGCTCTTTCTTACTTTCGAGATCCTGCGTCATCGCTTAACGCTTCCTAATATATCAATGTGAATCTTTTAATCGTGTTTGACTATATGCCCCTTGCTTTGGTTGTCCTCCCTGAAGTATGTATTTGTAGCCCAACAATTTTGTTCACTTAGGTTATGTTGCATTATTTGCGCACCTGTTAAAATTACTCCTACTTTTCCATTCATGCTTTGTGTTTGCTCATGGTTCTCCTTGCAATGTGTAAAAGTTTAATGTAAAGAAAAGTTTATTGTAAGATTAGTTGATTCTACAAAGAAAAGTTTTTGTCTCGTTATATCTTGCATAGGTTCGATCGTTTATATCATTGCTACTACTATTTAGGCTTAGTTACACCTTTAACATTCTTGGCTTGCGCTACCTTTCCTTTTCCTTTCTACAAAACCATGATAACACATCATCCAATATTGTTGGTCCGTTTTTTATCGTATAATCTGTTGCAGATATATTTAGAGTAGTGATAATGTCACAACAAAGTTTCATTACATTTTGGATCATTGATCATGATGTGAGGCACGTATTGATTCAAATGGATCCCAAAAAAATCAATGGTGGAAAAAGTTGTTGTGGCATTTTGTTGTGCACATTTGTTGTGGAATTATCATTTCTCATATATTTACCCACCCCAACGACTAATGATACGGGCATAATCACTCGGCCACAACGAGTGACACAACATGTATCTACATCATTGATTATGATGTATGACCTATTGGTAATGATGCACACCAATCATAACCAATGTCGTATATACACGTTGTGTCACTCTTTGTGGCCGAGTGGTTGTGCCCGTATCATTACTCTATATTTACCCACCATTCTAGCTTTCTTCTGTTTGTATAATCTATTTTTAGGGCAATACCCATGCAACGCACGGTATGCTACCCACTAATATTTTTAAATTATTCATTTTTTGAACACTAGTAATAGTTTTATATGTCAATAAACTAATTGATATGGCAATATCATGTTTTTTTTTTTGTCATACAATGTCAACTTTATATTGGGAAATATATTGCTAAATTATAAAACAACGTATAAAAAAAAAGCTCACGCCGTATCAAAATAAATATCATATATGTGCACCACGAAAGTGATTAACATAACTACACATTCATGTGAAATATAATCTATTTAATTTTAACAATTTAAAATGATTTTATTTACTTACATCAATATGAATATGATTGCCAAAAGTACTATATACACTGATTAATCCACCAATTGAGAATCATGTATTATTATCGTGGCCAATATCAAAATTTATGTACCAAAAATACATGATAATACAATTACTTTCCTTTTTTATCTTTCTTTTTTTAAGAAGAAAACTAGCAACACGTATCCATTATACACAATAAATAAAATAAAATTTCATAGCTACTATTTATACATCACAAAATACTTTAGCCATATCAAAATAAGGCCAAGACAAGAAATAATTTATTCATGAATAAACGATGCTTATCTTTCCCAAAAAAAAAAAAAAACGATGCTTAAATTTTAAATGCATCGTATAAACAATTGTTGGAAATCGCCACTAACTCTGATATGTGGCATGATCTTCTAAGAGATCGCTTTGTTTCTTGTCAAGATTATTTTCTTAATCATATAAAATAATTTTGTTAGGACTGTATCAACCATGTCAATGTCCACGGCCATAATCAAATACTAAAAATTGAGTCACATTCACTACGGGGAACAGACTGTCATCAATTAGTCGGGACTAATGAATTATATCAATAATAACTCATTACGCTAATTTCATTATTCCACATTTGGTGTTTTTTTTCATTTATGATATTAGTAAATCACTTTAATCGATACCGCTAGTTAAGAAGCATATTATTATGATAAAAGTGATATTATTTTTCTCAAACGGTGATCATGAAAATCTAATGATATATTTAGTAATTTTTCATATCCTCGAATATTAGATCACCGTATGGGCATATCTTTTCAATGACTTCATGTCCTCGCTTCATTTTCACAAATGACATGTCTTTTTTCTTCTTCTCACATTTTTTTTTTTTTTTTTCGGAAACGAAATGTTAACACACACCATTAATTATGCCCCAAACGGGCTCAAGACGTAGTCTCTCTGTCGGGTTAGACTTATTAAGTAACTACTGAGCTGCGATGTATGTGCAGTACCAAGCCTGGTCTTCTTCTCTTATTTACTTTCATTAGTATTTGACATGTCTAAAATTTATATGAATTTCATATTCACTTTTGTTAGCTATTGAAAAATCCATTTTTGTGAATTCTATGTTCACTTTTACGAGCTTTTGACATTTTCAAATGGACATAATGTCCATGTATGCTCGTTGAATATATTGATCATATTTATTTTCAATGACAAAACACGTTTGTCTGAAATACTCAGTCATCCATGCTCCATATTACTGATGAGTATTACTAATATATTTTTCTTACGTGGTATTGACTTGATCTATCATGATTTTGATGTTATCAATACCACTAGCATCAATAATTTATACATCTATAGAAATAATTAGAACAACATAATTGATCACGATAAAAAATTTAAATAAATAAAATTTTACCTTAATGTTTGCATGTATCGAGACGTGGAGACATAGAATATATCAATTGACAGGCTGAGATTCTTGTGGGGTATTTTTTTTTTCAATGGTTGCCAAATTCATCAAAACAATTTTGATAATTTTAGATTCGTAATTACAGACTCGAGCTGATAACGTGTTATAAAACTAAGAAAATGATAGAGGAAAAAACGAGAAGAAATACAAATTAGGGAAGAAAGGAAAATTGCTTGTGTCGACTATAAAGGGTTATTTATAGTACAGTGTGAAATACAATAACTGATTAGAATCGTAATATTACATTAAATCAATCAATAGACAATACATCATGGTTTTCTAAGAAAAAAAACCACTAAACTTTTTTTAATTTGTTTTTTTGAAAGGAACTTGCTAAAATTTGAGTGGCATATAAGTAAAATTGGAGTCATTTCTCTTTCATCAGACTGTACGAGGATCAATCCCATTCCTCCTCCTTTGCCGACACGCTTCGTTTTCTCTTTACCCACAAATAGAGCATATAATAATAATAATAATAATAATAATAATAATAATATAATATCACTGTTTATCAAATCGCACCGGCACCGAACGCAAATATCCTCTTCGCAAATTTTCTCTCATCTGAGAACGCAAAGTAAGAAGAATTGGAGTGATGGGGCAGCAATCCTTGATCTATAGCTTTGTGGCTCGAGGGACTGTGATCTTAGCAGATTTTACTGAATTCACCGGCAATTTCACCACCGTTGCATCGCAATGTCTCGAGAAAATTCCCTCTACCAACAACAAGTTCACCTACAGCTGCGATGGCCACACCTTCAACTACCTCGTCGAAGATGGCTTCAGTGAGTTTTCTTTTCATTCTCTCTCGATTTGATTTTTGTTTTTATATATAGCTTCAATCTCACTCACATACGCTTGATCCAATCTTCTCATTGTGTTGTGTTTGGGTCGCGTAAATTTGATACACATTTCTTTGATTTGGCTGTGCATTGTCCTCGGCTTGGCTTGGCTTGGCTTTTTTCAACTAGATCTTTTTGATCTACTGATTTGTTTCGTTTCTATCGTTCCCTTGGTTCCTGATAATCTGTTTTGTATGTTAGATATCTCATGCAGTGCCAGTGCTTGTGTGTGTGTGTAGATCTCATTCTTGTGAGTCTGCTTAATTTCAAAGATCCCTATAATGCAGATCCTTTGCGTCAATGGTTAGAAGACAGTTGTGACATTGTTCTATGTGTCATTTTATCAATCTCTAGATGTATCTTTTAGCTTTTACTTTGTTGGATTTAATTTTGTCTGTTTTGTTATCCCACCTTTGATTTGATTGTATGGATTGTTTTCTGTTGCTGCATCTTTTACACATTCAGGCTTTGAACACTCTTCTCGTTGGTCAAACGGACATCTTCATTTGTGGTTAGTTGTAAATGGCCAGTCTCCAAGGAATAGATGTAATTGGCCAGTCTCCAAGGACATCTTTTTCACATACGGCCCGAATCTCTTCTTTTTCATTCTTTCCTGGCCTGTTTCATAGGAGAAATAACTCAAATAAGCACTTCCCCCTCCCCCGTTTTTGCATTCATGTTAAAAAAAGTCGGTCCTTGCTTCTGAATGCCCATTTTTTGGGCCATTTAGCACTTTTCTAGAATGTTATTGTATTTACTTCTGAGTAGTGGCTACACATATTTGAGAGATCTTTAAAGCTCAATTACTGCTTGATATCTTTAAGGTTTCCTGCATATCATTTTTGGTCTATTAACTTGTTTGATTGAGCCATGCTTTATTTGCATCTTTATATCCGTTTTATGTTCACCTGAGGAAGAATATTTCGCATTTATAAGGCTTCTTTACATGCATACAAAGAGACACACGAAGAGAGACATGTATATAGATAGTATGTAATTAAAACATCGCACTACAACATCCAAGGCATGGTGATGCAAATTTTCATTGTAATATGTCAACATCTAAGGCTAGTGATTAGTAATGTTGTATCTCTCGACTTGTGTTCCTCTGAAAATCAGTTTTTCTAGATGTTCACTTGTGCCATCTGTTGTGGCCTTTTAGATGAAAGACCTGTCTTTGCTTTATACTCTGTATAGTCTGCTTGACAATATTCGTGCTTTCACTCTACAGCATACTGTGTTGTTGCTGCTGAATCTGCTGGTAGACAGATCCCGATTGCTTTTCTTGAGAAGATCAAAGAAGAGTTTACCAAGAAATATGGTGGAGGAAAAGCTGCTACTACTGTTGCTAATGGTCTTAAAAAAGAATTCGGGTAGTTTCATCATTTTAATCTACCGTCTCCCCCTTCCAAATTTAAGAGTAAATCTTAATGATCATAGTTTTGTTTTCATTTCTGCCTGACAATCGTGAACAGTCCCAAATTGAAGGAACAAATGCAATACTGTGTGGACCACCCCGAAGAAATGAGCAACCTTTCCAAGGTGAAGAATCAGGTGTCAGAAGTCAAAGGAGTAATGATGGAAAATATTGAGAAGGTAGTTTGGCATGAACCTTATGGTTAATTGTGTTTCATTTTCTAGTGTGGATTGATATTGCACAGGGTCAAGGTGGATTGTTATATTTGAATGTCTTTTACAGGTTCTTGATCGTGGAGAGAAGATTGAGCTGTTGGTTGATAAAACTGAGAATCTCCGTTCGCAGGTACATGGATATCATCAGTTGTTTCTTCTTTCTTTGTTTAGCTAAACGATGTTTACATGCTAAACCGTGCTGGAAAATAAATCTGTAATCTGTATATTGGATATGTAGCTTTTTCTTCTGCACTTTATTACTTGACTGCAAACTAGCGTCCTTCTGGTTCCTTTTTTCGAGTTACTTATCCTTCTTAAATGGAACTAAAATGTTTTAGAACAGGAAGTCTAAAATTCACTTTTACTATCAATAACGCTATGGCTGTATAGTAATGAAAAATTGATGGATGTGTTAATAAATGAGGATTAACACGAGGAAAAAATGTGATAAATGCTCTCTTGGTATTCTAAAATGACAAGCATGTCAAAAAAACAACAGTTATGTTAGCCTTTTATGTCAATAACTTGGCGGTGAGAATGCATTGATGGCTGTCCTGCAGGCGCAAGATTTCCGAACACAAGGAACGAAGATGAGAAGGAAGATGTGGTTTCAGAATATGAAGATAAAGCTAATTGTTCTGGGGATTATCATTGCTCTCATACTTATCATTGTCCTGTCTGTGTGTCACGGTTTTAAATGTCATTAATGCCGGTGTCCACTGCCTTTTTCTTAAGCTGGTAATATCAAGGATTCATTTAATTGAATTGCTGAGAATAACAACGTTGAATTAATTGGGTATCGTTTTTTCTTTTTTCAATCTAATAGCATTGTATTTTACTTTTTGAGTAATTCTTTCTTCTTGTCTGTTATTTGTATTACAAATAGTGATTTTGTATAGCATGTACTCTGACCTTATTATATAAATGAAAGAGTGCAGATTTTTTTTTTTTAAAATCACATTAGTGTACCTTCACTGAGTATAATTTATACTTGTAGCACCAACACTTCAGTTTAAGTGTTGGGCACATTTTTGGCACAACACATCTCCGACATGCTGCAATACTTTATCAATACGGTGGTGTCAGACACTCCTGAACACGAATTTTTTAGATATTTTTCAATATTTCAGTTGTTTTCAAAGAGAGACTAAAAGACATCTTCCACGAGTCCATTCTGATCACAACCCGATCCTTCTTGATACTATATATATATATATCAAGAAGGGAGAAGACATTCCTTCTTTTTTAGAGCTTGGTAGGTTAGATCATGTGCAATTTGAGGAATTTGTGGAAGATGCTTGGGTGGACAAAAGCACTCTTCAATATACCATCAGTAATTTTGTGGAGAGGGCAAAACGTTGGAATCGATTGACCTTCGATAATATCTTTCGAAGGAAAATAAATCATGCTTGGCTTGTTTAGCTGGTGTGGAATGAAGCATGGAGAAGTTTCATTCTTTACATGATGATATTAACCAAGAGCTGGACTCCATTCATTCTCAGGAAGAAACCTATTGGCACCGACGCTCTTAACTTCAATGGTTTGTTGAAGGGGGAAAGAAATACACATGATTTCTTTCATTTATCCACAATCAAACGTCAATAGAAACGTCGTATTTTATGTTTAAGGATTCAGATAGAGGCTGAACCTTTGAGAATGAAAAGACGCGGAGTATGATCATAGATTTCTATGTGCAACTATATTATCCACTCCAGTGTCACGAAGGAAACCCACAGCTTCAATCTAGACAAACTGAGGAAAAAGCTTGCCAATTGGAAGACTAGACATCCCTCCAAAGCTGCAAGGACAGTTTTTTTTTGTTTTTTTTGTTTTGAGAGGTCTGCCAAGAATATTTTAATTCAGAGCTCTCTTGGCAAAACATGCAGACAGTCCTTTTGGGGAGATGATCAAGGGCAGAGGCGTATGCATTCGATTGCCTGGCAAAAATTGTGTAGATCGAAGGAAAGATGGAGGCTTTGGTTTCAAACACCTGGAAGCAACGACCTTGCTCTTCTTGGTAAAGCTTGTTTGGAAAATTCTTAATGATGACGATTCTTTATGGGTCAAAGTGATGGTGCAAAAATATGGAAGTCCCTTCCCTGCCCCTCAAAGCAGGGTCCTCCTCATCTTGGCGACGCGTGGTAACCAAAAGGCAGCCCATGCGCTCTTATGAATTGATTGGAAGTTAGTAATTATAACATAGTTTGGAGAAGTGAGTTGAGTGAGAATTTTTCCGCCAAGAGCGTTCACAACTTCCTCACGCTTAATGACCAAAGCCGAAAGGATTACAAGTGGGAAATTTGTGGAAACTTAAGGGACCATTACGATACAACTACCACATCTGGCTGATCAAACATGATGCTTTACCTACTATGGATTCATTATGGAGGCGACAAATCGTACAATATTCTTTTTGTCCTCTTCGTAACCAGTACACTGAAACCTCTCTTCATGTTCTTGAAGACTGCAATAGGTCTAAAGATCCCTGGCATTCAGTGATCTATCCTCATGGTCGGGATGAATTCTTTTCCCCAATGACAGTCATACTTGGCTGAATAAGAATGTTACCCCTCAACGGAGCGGAAAGACTGGCCCTATGTTTTTTGAGACATGGTGTATACAATTTGGCATTGGCGTAACAAGTCGGTTCATGATCCAGACTCCAGAGTAGGAGCGACCTCCCACTCAAGTCATTCTTTCTCATACGGTCAAGTGAGTCATAAATCTCAAGCTTGCTTGGATTCTTGAGATAAGATTGAGACGCTTATTCATCCCACTATATGTTGGTTCTTAGCTGTTTTTTTTAGAGGTTTGGCCGTATTGGTTTTGTTCTGTGCTCTTTGTTCGTCTATTCCTAGCTTTCCAAATTTTGTGGTGTACATATTGTAACTTCTCATCTTGGCTCCTGTTGGAAGAAAGTGGATTGTTTTATTCTTAAAAAAAAAAAATAGACATCATACGTTGCAAATGTTTGTCAAATAAATATGATATTTTTTAACCTTACCATTCGGCAAGTAATGTATCTCAATTAGGTTATCAAATAATCATTCAATTGTAATATTTCGAAGGCCAAACAAGTTTCTGTTTTGTGGCCCTCTAGTTCTAGTGGTCAAATACCAATGTCAGTATTTTCGACATTACAGACGTCGAACGTACATTTTCTAACTCTAAAGTTCATTTTTGGTGTAGGCATTGGAGGAATAGGTATTTAACAAACAAAAATGAAAAGACTTGGTATTGGAGGAATAGGTATTTAACAAACAAAAAGAAAAGACTACCACACTAAATAATGGGTTTGGAAAAACAACATTTAGTTGAATTAATGACAAATTTAAAATTGTGCATTTAGGATTTAGTTCGTTTACATCTATCTGAAAAATATTCTTACAAGATCAGTCTTTTCTAATATATATGGTTGAACTTCAAATCACTTTTCCTCTTTCACAGCAGAGGATCGTGGTCTATCCAAGATTAACGAATTCCACAAAAGAGCTCTAAAAAATATCTCCACAAAAGAGGGGGAATGGGGTTACGGGAGGCAAAATCCCAAAACAAACAAACATTCAACAAGACAATTAGAATGTAAATTACTTTGAGGAAGCTAGTTAGGCAACTTGTTTGCCAAAACAAACAACAACTAGATACAAAACATAGTTGTGATTCCAGGGGATTGTAAATGAAAGAAAGCATCCTAAAATTATCTACTTACTTTTCGTTTAGCTAAGTCATTTTAGACGAGGCAGCACTCAAAATCCTTATCTTGAGGAGGAAATTACAAAACACCCCAACCGTTCTTCTCTCATTCATAGAGAGAGTTTCAAAATACTATTACTCATGTCCTAAAATGTAAGTTCATTTGGGGTTTTTTCATACAGATTAAGCAAGTTGGTTAAATTGGTTATTTATCATTAATTTTGATTCAAAAGACTAAAATAACTTTTGAGCGTTATTAATACAAAGTAGTGAAAAGTTGGTGGGTAAATAATAAATGAGGTTAAAAGGAGAAAAATTTTATAAATGCTTCATTGGTTTGTTAAATGGACTTAACAAAATAAAAAAGCTAAATGGAATTACATTTTGGGACGGAGGTAGTAGCAAACTTCCCATAAACTTCACATAGAGAAATCTATACCATAGCAATAAAACTTTAATAATAGGTTAAACAAAGCTCCACATAGAGAAATCTATACCATAGCAATAAAACTTTAATAATAGGTTAAACAAAGCTCCACATAGAGAAATCTACATAAAAAATAGGTTAAACAAAGCTCAGCAGGTTCAAGTGGCAAAGCAACTACGGTGGCAGAAGTGGCAGAAGGAAGCAACTACGGTGACGGAAGGAAGGCGCCCACGGGTACGCGACAAGATAAATCATGGATGTGATGTCGCGGTGGCACTTTCACACAACCGTTATCCCCAAGTTTGGACCCCATGAGTTGCGAATAATCCAATATGGTTCATCCCACTCGGTGCCATAACTGATGAGAACCATAACATGAGCGACAATACCCTTGGGCTTGCCCACGTTAGCATAAAATCCATCACGTGTTATATTGTCCTTCTTCGTGTACAAATGAAAAGCCGGGCCGCAAAAAACGATCATTGCTAATGGCCTTTTTTAACGGCAGCCATCAAACTAATCTTAGACATAAGAGTGATTTTCCTGAAATCTTTTATCCTCACCCTTGCAGGGAGGTTCTCGCCATCATCATCACATCTTCTACATGCGCCTCGGGCTTCGGCTGATGTTGGATAGTCGACGCTGCTACTGATTCCTTTACGCTTAATTTCTCTAAAGGCATTCATAATGTATCCCTTTGGTTCCACCACGAACCTCGCAGCAGTCAACATCTACAGATCAATTTGGCCCACTAGTTTAACTTGTGAAGTGATTTAGTAATGTTGTATCTCTCGACTTGTGTTCTTCTGAAAATCAGTTTTTCTAGATGTTCACTTGTGCCATCTGTTGTGACCTTTTAGATGAAAGACATGTCTTTGCTTTATTCTCTGTATAGTCTGCTTGACAATATTCATGCTTTCACTCTATAGCATACTGTGTTGTTGCTGCTGAATCTGCTGGTAGACAGATCCCGGTTGCTTTTCTTGAGAAGATCAAAGAAGAGTTTACCAAGAAATATGGTGGAGGAAAAGCTGCTACTATTGTTGCTAATGGTCTTAAAAAGGAATTCGGGTAGTTTCATCATTTTAATCTACCGTCTCCCCCTTCCAAATTTAAGGGTAAATCTTAATGATCATAGTTATGTTTCCATGTCTGTCCGACAATCGTGAACAGTCCCAAATTGAAGGAACAGATGCAATACTGTGTGGACCACCTCGAAGAAATCAGCAACCTTTCCAAGGTGAAGAATCAGGTGTCAGAAGTCAAAGGAGTAATGATGAAAAATATTGAGAAGGTAGTTTGGCATGAACCTTATGGTTAATTGCGTTTCATCTTTTTTAGTGTGAAATGATATTGCACAGTGTCGAGGGGGACTGCTATATTTGAGAGTCTTTTACTGGTTCTTGATCGTGGAGAGAAGATTGAGCTGTTGGTTGATAAAACTGTGAATCTCCATTTGCAGGTACATTTGAGAGTTCTTTTAGTGTTGGCGCAGTTGGCTAGCGCGAAGGTCACATAGTTTCTGAGTAATCCTGAGGTTGAGAGTTCGAGCCTCTCTCACCCTATTTTTTGTACTCTTATTATTTTTTTCTCTTTACCTACATGATACATTTTCTCACAACCATTGTTTTGAAATCTTTGATATATATTCATTTCACCCCATTTTTTTGTACTCTTTGAGATGTGTTGGTAAATTGTATATATTCATCCGATGAGAAAAGAAAAAATAGTTGGTAAACGATATTCTTTTTTGTTAGATATTTTATTCACAATGTCTTTTTTTTTTTTTTTTTTTTTTTGAATGTGTTGTTGCACACTAAGTGCGACAAGTGTCGTCGAAAAGAAACGGGGCTCGACCTGCCCGGTCAGGTCGCGGTGGGTCGAGGAGGCTCGGGGGCAAACACTCCCAAAACCTAAACGAACCTATGCGAATGACACACCATTTCGTAGAAGGGATTTTTCATTGGGACACACCATTTCGATGTTGCATGTTCATTGGGACACATCCTTTGAAGATTTAACTGGCTTGTTTTTCTTTGAAAAAGATCTGATATCTTTCGTTGTCTTATATATAGAGACACGTCGGCGATTCGGTATAAGAACACGAAGTTTATTTTTTAAAAGCGTCATCAAGATCTGATATCGTATTGTGTCTTTAAAGTAGTACTCTATTGAATCCTGAGAGAAATCTTAAAATATCTCTTTAAAGAAACGTTTTATACGTGCCTTCTGTACGTTTTATCATATTTTTTTCTCTTTACCTAACACATGATACATTTTCTCACGACCATTGTTTTGAAATCTTTGATATATATTCATTTCACCCCTTTTTTTTTTTTGTACACTTTGAGATGTGTTGGTAAATTGTATATATTCATCCGATGAGAAAAGAAAAAAGTTAAATGGTATACATCTAGTATATATTCATTTCACCCCATTTTTTGTACTCTAAACAAAGTGTGCATCATTTCAAATTAATAAAGAAAGGTCCAAACAAGAAAACACATATTAATGTTAATCCACACAAAAATAAAATGTTTTCCTGGTGTAAATTGTTTGCCTATTACAGAAATCTTTAAGATGAGTTGAAAATGGTACTTTCATCCGATGAGAAAAAAAAGATTGCACATTTTCAAATTAACGAAGAAAGATCAAAACATGATAACACACAAAGAAGATATTTCCAAAAGACAATGCCACCCCAGGTGAGGAATATAACAAGAAGCCGAAGTCATAACAGCAAAATAGTTGTAGTGGGATAGGGGATAGGTTTACGTCCAAAACAAAAACATTTAGAAGGTAAATTACAACCAAAAAAGCATTAAAGCCAACAGGAGAGAAGTAAGTACGGTTGCGGTGGCTTTGGCATAACGAACGCAACAAGACGAAACAAAGGTGCAACATCTTCATGAACTTTCGCAACATTTTCCCCTAGCCCAGCCCCCACGAGTTTCGGAGAATAAAATATGGAACTCCGTTTTCGGTTCCATAGCCAACCACTACCATAGCATGCCCAACTATACCTCTGTTCCCGTCCCGAAAACAATATAACCCATTTCGGATTATCCTTACCCCTGAACTTACAAAACTGCGGGCCAACACAGATGGACACGGCTACCGGCTTTCGCTTCACCATGACCTTCAAATCATTAATAGACACATTATTGAAGGACCTAAATTTCGTTATCTTAAGGGTTGGATGGATGGAGGTTCATGCTCTTATCATCGCACCTCTTGCAAAAGCCTCGGGGTGGTCCGGGAGAAATGGGGTAATCAGCCCTCGAACATATTCCATGTTCATTTATATATTTAAGAGCACGGGTAATGCGTCCCCCTTAGTTCCACCACCAGCCACGCAACAATCAAGCTCCTGGACACCCCAACAATCTCATTGTTCGGGTAAACGATACCTAGACAAATAGACAAAAACAATCAGTTAATTTGCAAAAAACTTTTATGGTTTATTTGGGAATAACGAGGCAACAGACAATAGGGTGTGACACTGGATATTCTTCTAAGCATGAACAGTGAGTCTTAAAAAAAAATACATATATTACCAAATTAAACAAATATAAATTACCTATAATTCGGACTACATCAATATTTGTTTAGTCGTTTTTGAGTAAAATCCTCCGCCGTGGTCATCTCCATAGCCTTCAACCATATAGTTCCAAAATGTATAGACGATGACTTTTGATATGCAGTTATTTACCGGAAACATGCTTCAAATATTTGGTCTCTTTGACCGAAACAAAATCCTGCATGGTGAAAAATAAATCCTCGTAAACCAACAAGTAAATAAAATAAAATAATAAAATATTATGCATAGCTATAGCTAGTTATGAATCTTAGGATGGGGCTAAAAACAAAGGAAGCTAGAAAAAAATAAATTCAGATTAGTTTAGGACAATCAAAACAAAAACAAAAAAAAAAATAGTTTTGAACATTTTTCACCAGGGTGAAGTTCATTTTGTGAATTTGGGTCACTTCACTCGGGTTGATACTAACATTAACATTTATTCAACAACAGCGAGATGTCACGGTTTTTGATTAAAAGAGTACAACACCACCAATCCACCATCACCTTTCTTCGTCCTCGAGCCCATGACAATCCAGCTCCGTACCACTACTACTATACAACTTCATTTTTCTCTCTTAAATCTGTTGCTAGCTGTTGTGACTTGTGACCAACAAGGGGGAGTTACAAGAGAGAGAATTACATCTAAGTCAATTATTATTTCTATCTACTCCACAAAATCCCAATATATAAAAACCACACCACGTATAAATCGAGTGCTTTTCAAAATATCCCTTAAAAAAAAAAAAAAAAAATAGTATCAAATAAAAAAAATACTGAGATAAACCTGCAATGTGAACAAAAACAGGAATTGGGATTTCGGGAATTTATATATAAAGGTCTAGCATTGTAATTTCTTTTAATAATAATTTAAGAAACATGAGAATAAAACCACAACACATACACAAGAACACAATAACACAATCGTTCTTCCCCCCCACCCATATCAGTTACGACATGCGGCACAAAGAAAGAAAGGAGGAGTGATTATTACCGATATACCCGAGACAACAATTTGCTGCACTAATTAAGACGAAAAAATTGCCAAAAAAAATTTCTGATCTTCTAGATACACAAATAGGCTGGAAATGATAAGGAATTTGAGTATTATCTATACCATTTTGTTAGTTGCTTTGCAACTTTTAAATCACTTTCTTTAAAAGAACTAAAGAAATATTATTTTGAAATAGATATAAACTTTAACTTTGATTCTTCACGAGGCCATTTTTTTTTTTTTTTTTTTTGTTGTTGGCTTTCATTGCTTCTTGACAAACATAGCTATTTATACTAGTTCATGGAGAATTCTAGTATTTCTCCCTTCATTTATTTTCCTCTTTCTAGAATGACCTTTACAATTCTTAACAAACCTTTACATTTGCATTTTCCATATACATTATTATCTTAATAAAAATTCAATTTAGTACAACAAAAACAGAGCAAGGACCAATCTTCCTCCTTATGACACATTGAATTACAGACTTACCCACACAAGCTACCGAAAAATCCGCCGTCTTCGAAGACCGGGATATGGCCGATTTGATCCCTGAAATCGTCAAGCTCCTAGGCGTGAGTAATTTGCAGAGAAGGCTCCGGTTACAGCGATCTCGTGATCCAGGGCTCCAGGGAGAGTTGCGGCAGGGTACAGAGAGCTGCTGCTTCTTCGGAGCTAGGTTGAAATGTCGAATAATATCAATCTTGCATCACTTGTGCCTCGATTCAATGGTGAGAGGTTTGATTACTGGAGCAATCTTATGAAGCTTTGTCTAGAATCTCAAGACCTATGGTGTGTTGTTGAAGAAGAAGTCAATGCACCGGAAGATGAAACACAATTGTCTGAAGCCCAGAGAAATATTTTGAAAAATAGAAGACAGAGGGATAGAAAAGCTTTATTTCAGATTTTTTCGAGCTATTGAAGTTCCGGTGTTTGAGAGGATTTCCAAGGCAAAAATGATGCGAAGGATGGGAGATCTAGATCTAGAGGAGAAGGAGGAGTTACAAGAGAGAGTGTGATAAATGAGACAGAACAACAAATAAGTGTGGAGATATTGATTTTCTATGAGACAACAACATATAAAGTGCGTGGGATGTATTTAAAGGAAATTAGGTGAAGTGGGAGGGGATGAGTTCCTCACTTTGACCGGGGATTATAAAGGAGGGAAATTCTTCTCTAGTATCTCCACATATATCGAAATGATCGGTAGGTTGATCAGGACCACACAGTTTACATCTAACATCTAAACTGTGGTTCTGATCAACCCACCGGTCACTTAACTCTAAAATCACTCACCACACAATAAGTTTCCTATAAAGGAGATATTCAACTGGCCTTTGACCGCTGGATAAGGAAGAGGAGATTCACGTGAAAATTGGCGACAAAATTGGACTGAGACTTGAGAGTGGGTTTGTAATTGAGGAAATATTTGTGTGGTGAGGAAATTTGAGATAAAGTGACGGGTGAAACGATTATAACCACATTTTAAATGCAGAATAAAACTCCTTTCAAAAAAAATACAGAATAAAACTATGTGGCTTGTGCGGTGCCACACGGTGTCTTCATACCGTGTGTGATTTTATGGTGCAACAGTTGTAGGAAGGTTATACCAAGTGGCATACATTATAGCATTTCATTTTTACTCTATTTCACATAATACACTTTTATCGTGTGTGAAAGGTTAGAAATAAATGTATATAATGTATGTCACTTGATAAAACATTCCTACAACAATTGTATTTTAAAATTTCACGTAATTGTATAGTACACCCGTGATACTTGTGAGTTTGAAAAGAAGTTTTGTAGTACACCCGTGATGCTTGTGGTTTGTAGAAATGCATATATTAATAAAATTATTTCTTAAAAAATCATTGTTTTGGAATATGAAAAAGAAAAGAAAAAAATTAAATTTATGATACGAGTATGTTTAAAAAAGATATATTAAATGATACATTGATTTTTTAAATTGACATTTTTTATTAGTCAATTTATTTTAAAAAATTAGATATTTTTGGTGGGACGAAGGTAGTACCTACTTATGGGTTTGTAAAAATAAATATTGTCTTCGTCCTAATATATATATATATATATATATATATATATATATATATATATATATCGGTGCAATAATGTCTTAAGTATTGAATTCTTTTTTCTTTTTTTTTTGTGAAAAAGTATTGAATTCTAAACTCACATTAGTCTGAATAAATATTCGCATTTATCTTTGCTTTCTGTATTTGTTTTCATTCGGCATATGATATGTGAATAAAATTGTTCGGTACTAATTCTTCTCGTTTATTGTTACTGCAAGTTCATCTTCTAAATAGGGTAATTTATTTTTTCAGGCTATACAGAGCCACGTGATTTTTTTTATGTTGTATGATTTTTTTGAGGTTGTATGATTTTTTTGAGGTTCGAAAAGAGGTTATCCGTACATATATCTACGGAACATTTCATTTACGTACATATTAACATCTTATTTCTGTACATATTGCAAAACATATTATGTACGGGGCGAGGATATAATTACCGCAGATATTATCTATGTATTTTCGTAAATAATTCATAAGCTTTAGCTTGTCAATTATCCCTGAACCTGCTATGTTGAAGATTCCACCAATTTGCCCAGATGATGCTTTTGGATGCTTCTTTCATAATCAATTTTATTGTGTTACATCTAGATGTGTAATAAACTTAATATCTGTTAAATATACCAAGGACATATCTAGATGTGTAATAGACTTAGTCACTGATATTGTTTAACAGCCAAGTAAACTAGTAAATATCTGGACTGCAAGTGGATAAAATATCTCGGCGGCGACCTCTTGGGGTTGCATAGACCGCCAGCTCCGCTCGTCTTGCCCTTGCTCCCTGTTTCCTCCCAAGTCTTGTGCGGCCTATTAAGGGACTTTTGTCCAAGGTCGCGATCCGGCCCCCTAGTCATGGTGACGCTCTAGGCGGGACTCGATGACAGCGACCTTGACCTGGTATCATTGGCGTCGCCAACGATGTAGTCGCGGACCTCCCGCCGGTATGATGAGCCAGAGAGGCTATTTCCGGGACTAAACGGTGGCGATATTATTTGCACGCATCAATGGCCCCCTCTCCCTCACAAGCTTGACCACATCAAAGTAGCGCCAGAAATGATCTTTAGCGATAGTAGAGGGGTAAGAAAGAAAGGGGAAACATCACGTACTGGACGGGCTTCAAACACCTGGACTAAACTACCCTCTCCAGGTTGAGAAGACATAAATATCACAATAAATATTCATTCGAGAAGGGACTGAGGAGGAGCAAGCCTTGCCCTCTCCTTTTATAGCAGAAACGAGCAACATGAATGGACACGATCAACAAGATCCCACGTTCAGCATTCATGTGGTTTATCCAAGATTTAAAATTCAAAGGACGCATTATCAGCGCAAGATTCTAGGCTATATTAACGCTCAACAGTTATTAGCCCGAGATTTTAGGCCACACTGACCACGCGTGCGCTTCCGGTCAAGATAGAGCCAGTGAGCTGTCAAATCGATTCAGATCCCTTAATTCCCGGCAACACGGCAGTCAAGAAAGGTTAGTTCAGGCCAATCAATTCAGCTTTTAAGTTTTTGGCGAACCCCTACTCTGCCATAAACTTAGGGGGCCGCATCCATAAAATTTCAAACGTCAACAAACTGAGCAAAATATGGCCCAGGGGGCCGCATAAAGCCTTGCAAAACCTCGCCCAGAGATCCACAGCGAGCCTAGGGTGATTCTTAAAGCATAATCACCATAAGATTATTTGCCACAAGTCCACAGCGATCAAGGATCATACAAGTAGCAACGGAAACCTTGTTTCGCTCAAACCCCTTCCGGCCTCGCCCAAAACAAGGGGGGTAGGGAAATTTTAAACGCGCCATATGCGACGCCATTAAGCGAGTATAAACTAGGTCGTTGTTGTCCTTATTCCAAATAAAAGGGGCCGTAACAGGAATCTTCGATCAATTTCCAGCTTGTCCGTTTTAATTATTTTCGCGAGCTAGCTAAATCTCGCCAAAATAAAGGGGGCCGCACATACAAGGTCCACAAGATACAGGAAATAAGTCGAAAGAAACAAACAAGTGCAATACGTAAATCAAGGGGCCAAAAACGGCCACAAATCAAGTTTTAACAAGCCAAACGCGGCCACAAGATCAATGCGGAAAGTAAAAGCTAAAGTTATTACAATCATTAGAGGAGGACGCCGGAATAGTTCGAAGACAACCAAAGTTGAATTATTACAAGATCGCAGAAAATGTTTTGAAACAAACACAATCATTTAAGTAGAGCCGGGAGGAGTGTTAATATACTCGTCGCCGGGTTGATCGTCCGCAGCAGGGGGATTCTTCAAAATAGCAAAATTGACAGGATTGACTGGAGGAGGATCCCACACTGGCTCGCCACGCTCTATCTGATTAGTTTGGATGGCGACGATGTGATCCGCAGCATAAGGTATATCGGGGTGAAGGGCCAGCAAGTCGGGAGTTCGTTGTGACATATTAACCCACCGGAGCATTTCCTTAAAGGTAATGCTCTCTCTACCATGATAAGCCCAAAGGCAGCGAGAGAGGTGGTTGAAACCTTGGTCGAAGCTCGCCTCCTGATAATCATAAAACTCATCAGAGCGCTTAAAGGCATCAACGGCGCGGGGCCGCCTCTCAACGGCCTTATTTGCGGCAGAGAGCTCTCTCTTAAACTCGCAATCTCCGTCTGCGCGCTAACAACCTTCTCGTGATTTACGGGTTTCCTCCTTCAAAACCGACACCTTCCGTTTACCCCACATCCATCTTGGCGCTCTCCAAAGATTGCCTTCTTCATCCGCTTCTACCTCGATCAAGCTCTTATTTTCGAAGCGACCTGGCGTTCTCCGAGGCTCCAAGAGCCGATGTCACCTTTTAAGCTCACCTTGCGTTTCTCGGGCCGCAATGGCCTTGTTTATCGAGTTCCAAGTCGAAAGAGGAGAAACATAAGCTCGCCCGAAAAAAGCAAAGTTTATAAAATGAAAAATACAAGACAAATAAAACTCACCATCGGCAAATGATTCCAAATTGACCCGAGAGATCTTTGAGTTCAGCGACTTCATCACCGGCGGGGGCGTCATCCTGAACCACGACGCGAGCAGTAATACCCCTTCCGATCTCCATTTGAATCTCGGGCGGCGAATCCCATGCAAGGCGACCCAAAGGAATGACATCGGCAATGGCCTCCTCGATCCGCTCGCCTTAGTCATGTCAAGGCCTTGGGTGAAATTGGCATCCAACCACACGCCCTCTTTCCCCTTGTAACTACGAGGCAATGTTCCTGGCGGCAGCGACCCCATCCCCTCGGAGGCCTCTTCAACATTTACCTCGGGCCGCTCAGAGCCTTTGTCAGTAGCTCGCTTGTCCGAACGATCAGAGCCTTTGCCGGCTCCGCTGCAGCTTTTGGTCTTCTCAACTCGGATCGCTTTTGGCCCGAGGCTCTTTGGCGGGTTCATCACCGCGGCCTTTTGGGCCCCACCGGCCTGGCTTGAGCTCGCTTCAACGGGAACCGCTGCTGGTTGATTAGGGTCGTATGTCTCATCAACAATGGAGCCATCCATAGTACAGGGTATCTTTCCCCGAGCCTGTTTTAGGGTCATCTGTCGGGTTTTAGCTCGCTTTCATCAATGAGCCTTTGAGCTCTGCGTTCGGTAGCGTCCATACACAAAAAAGAGTTCGTTAAAACGAATCCAAAAGAAAGAGCAAAACGACAACTTATGAAATGAGAAAATAAAAAGCAAGAAAAGTTACAAGGCGGTCTTCTATCGTGGTCGCCTCACATCTGAGGCACTCGGAGGAAAACATTTGCCTAAGTGGCAATCTCCTATCCAATCAAGGTCGCACTCTTCCGGGACCATGGCGACTAAAGCCTCCCTCTACCTGGCCCGCTTATACCACCCATGTGCGCGAGGAAGAGCCATATCAAGAAGGTCGATCCAAGCTACGTTTCTCGAGAGGGCTCGACCCGTCGGTCATATAGCGCCATAAGCCCTTTAACAAAGCGCTGCTTCAGAATTGTAGAGGTTCGCCCGATTGAAAGGTGGACTTTCATTCAACTGCTTTGCGGCCTTGGGAAACGGCCACCAACCTTGACTCCACGCCGAGAATCCGCTCCTCGCCATCTATGGATTTTATTGAGCGATAAAAGCAGTGGCGAGTGTCTTGGTCCTCGAGATATATGTCCTGTAAGGCCCGTCCCCGCATAATAAAAGGAACATTGTCCTAGCAAAGTGAGGTGGGTTCTATCTTCATTGTCCGACACATCACAATAAAGGCCATAATCTGAATGACGGCCCCAATAGCAAAATCAGAAGGCAGAGCTCCCATTAGCTCGCAAATCTTAACAAAGAACGGGTCAAATGGAGGTCTGAGCCCCGTATAGAAGTGATCGAAGTACAAAATCAGGGTATCATCCGGACGGCGGGCACAAACGTAATCCTCGCGATCTCCGGGTTTAAGCATATCCCCCTACTTCGAGTAGTCGAGCAAAGAAAACCTATACACGCTTGTATCAATTTTAAATCGGCGGCGAAGAATTTTGTTAAGATCATCACTGTCGCGAAGCCTCACCCACTCCTCCTCCAGCGTCTTCTCATAGGCGGTCAGAAGAGTAAACTCCCTTAGTGCTTCCGGATTATTGGGTGTTGGTTTTTTCGCTTTCGACGCCGCCTCGCCAACAGTCATCGCCTTGGGATCCCTTTTCTTTTTTGGTTTCTTTGGGAGTTCCCAAACAATCTTGTGAGGCAAAGGGGCATCCTCATCCTCGCTCGACCCCATAAGCTCGTGAAGAGCGGCGTCCTCAATATACGCCTGGTCATGCTCAGCGGCGCCGCTAGGGCTAGGTTCAGCGGCCTGATCTTCAACATCAGACATCTCTCTTTCACCGGCCTCGCTAGTACTTACCCCTTGGGCTCGGGCCTTTTCTTTGCGACTTTTCTTACGTCGCGGGATGGGGTCGGGAAGCAATTCATCTAAACCAAAGGGGTCGTCGCCAATTCGAGTAGCGGCCTCCCCCTCGGTTATCTCATCAAGCAGGTCGTCCCCGGCGGACACTTCGGTGCTAGAAGGGTCGACGTCCTCAACATCCAGCGCATAGTCAAAAACCTCTTGATCCACCTCAGAATCGCCCCCTAAAGAGTATTCTATGTCGGACATCCTGCAAAAACAAGAGGAAAATGTGGAGCTTTAAGACCTGGGATAATGAGGATTAAGCCAGGAAGGTGATCGCACCCATCTCGACGCCTTTCCCTCCGTTTTTACAGGAGAAATGGAAAGCAAATGCAAATTCAAAAAGCGAACAAAAAAAATATATAGAGGCTTCTGGGCTGAACCACCTCCTCACCCTTTTTTCCCAGAAAAATCACACCTTCAATAAGAACACCAACCCAAAAAGCCCCAACTTTTACCTCAAAAACATCTCACATATAAACATATTGCCATACAACGGATCGATGTCAATAAAAAGCTAAAAATTCAGAAAGAAAAGTAAGGGAAAATGGGCTAAGGGAAGAAAGATCTACATGTTTCTGGGAAGAAGCTAAAATGGACAGCCGCAAAGAACACCCCGAACCTTCAAATCCTTGCCGGAAACCTCAAATTCACTTCGGCCACCACCAAATCCTCTCTAAAAACCTTCGCCGGAAAACCCTTGCAAATCCTAGAAGAAAAAAAAAAGAATGAAAAGCGGAGAGAAAAAGTTGGGGGAAAATAGAGGAACGGAGATTATGAAGGTCGGAAGGAGGGGAGCCTTATATAGGAAGAGAAAATCTGATCGTGCGGTTGAAGGCCCAGCCATCCAACAGCCCAGGTTTTCACGGCCGTTTGCGGTTTTCGAAATTCAAAACCGTCATCATTAAGGCACAATCATTAATGCCCACGTAATCAACTAGCCAGTCGTTATCCGCCCATGTATTTGGGCAGTTACCAAGGCAACCTCAGTACCCACGCTATTGCGGTTACCAAGGGAGCTGACGCCAGCCATGAACTGACTGTTAAACTGCCTCACTAACTCTCGGACGGATAGATAGCCTCACCAAGGAAGAGGTGGCAAATACAGGCCCGAAGTTGCTTCGAGGCCGCTTTGCTTTAAAAGCACGGTCCTTAGTGAACAAGTCGCATCAGACGACGAGGTCGCAAATACAGGGCCGAAGTTGCTTGGAGGCAGCTTGCTTTAAAAGCACGGTCCTCAGTGAACATGTCGCATCAGACGACGAGGTCGCAAATACATGCCCGAAGTTGCTTCGAGGCCGCTTGCTTTAAAAGCACGGTCCTCGGTGAACAAGTCACATCAGACAACGGGGTCGCAAATACAGGCCCAAAGTTGCTTCGAGGCCTCTTGCTTTAAAAGCACGGTCCTTAGTGAACAAGTCGCATCAGACGACGAGGTCGCAAATACAGGCCCGAAGTTGCTTCGAGGCCGCTTGCTTTCAAAGCACGGTCCTCAGTGAACAAGTCGCATCAGACAACGAGGTCGCAAAAGCACCATATATCCTTGAGATCACTCTACACCACGCTCGACATTTTCATGAAAAATGATCAAGACATGGAGTAGGGGGCCATTGATGCGTGCAAATAATATCGCCACCGTTTAGTCCCGGAAATAGCCTCTCTGGCTCATCATACCCGCGGGAGGTCTGCGACTACATCGTTGGCGACGCCAATGATACCAGGTCAAGGTCGCTGTCGTCGAGCCCCGCCTAGAGCGTCACCATGACTAGGGGCCGGATCGCGACCTTGGACAAAAGGCCCTTAAAAGGCCGCACAAGACTTGGGAGAAGGAAACAGGAGCAAGGGCAAGACGAGCGGAGGCGATGCGCGTCTATGCGACCACTAAGAGGTCGCCGCCGAGATATTTTATCCACTTGCAGTCCGATATTTACTAGTTTACTTGGTCATTAAGCAAGATCGATGACTAAGTTTGCTTAGTGATATCTATCTTTACTTAGCTCTTAAGTTTTCTCTTCCTATAAAAGGAAGTCTTGTGTAACTGAACCATATATACATTCTATTACAAAAGCAGGCCCAAGCTCAGTAAAAGCACCGCCTCTCTCACCTCCTCCTATCGCCGCTTGCAACAGTCATGACCAACTTCCATAAAATCATTCACAAATAAGCTAGATATCCACTAAAGTCTCACCGCTGAGCCACCGTGATGATTTCGACCTCATCATATTGGATCCTTGTTCTTTACGTTTTGGAATAATTATTCTCATCAGGCCAACGCAATTTTTTGCTAAATTAGAATTCAAAGGTACAGATTGTAAACTTGGACTTTTCAATTTACTTTCAAGAAAATTAGTGATTTGAGATGGAGTCGGATGTGGGTTTGAGTTTGATTTGGAAGAAAATTGGTGCAATGACATGAATTTGATGTTGGGTTTGAGTGTGATTTGGAATAAAATGTTGGCATCATTGGATGTCACTACATAGAGTGTCACTTCATAAAATGTTGTTGTCATTGGGTGTCACTACATAAAATGTTGATGTCAATGAGTGTCACCGCATAACGTGTTACTTCATAAAATGAGATATTAGAATAAAAAAGAGGAAAAATATGAATTAGAGTGATAGAATTATGTTGATCGTAGTTTTATATCAAAAGACATTGCCATTTGAAGTCGATTTCATGAAGAAAAGAAATCGCTTTTTTGAAATAAGTCGGAAAAATGTCAAATGTCATCGCGGTGTCGCATCATCAAATGTCACTGCATCGCGATGGTCTGTGCATCCCAATGTTCACTGCATCGGGATAGTCACTCATCGCGGTAGTCAATGCATAGCGGTGGTCAATGAATCACGGTGGTCACTACATCGGGGTGACTTTACAATACGGTGTCACTTCATAAACTGAGATATCAGAATAAAAAGGACAAAAAATATGAATTATGGTGAAAGAATTATGTGATCGTAGTTTTTATCAAAAGATATAGTCATTTGAAGTCGATTTTATGAAGAAAAGAAATTGATTTTCTGAAATTAAGTCTGAAAAATATCAAATGTCATCGCGATGTTGCTCGTCGCGGTGTCAGATCATCAAATGTCACTTCATCGCGGTGTCACTTCATTGCGATGTCTCTCGCATCGCGGTGTCTCGGCATCGTCAAATGTCATAACATCGTGATGTCTCCACATCGTGGTGTCTCTACATCGTCACATGTCACATCATCTTCACGTATGTCATCAGCATCCTCGATGGTCATTGCATCGCGCGGTGGTCGCCAGCGTCACGGTGGTCAATTCATCGGGGTGGTCACCGCGCATCGCGTTGGTCGTTGCATCGGGGTGGTCATCGTGATCGCATGCATGGTGAATGCATCGCGGTGGTCAATGCGGTGTCACTTCATCGATTCATCATCGCGTGTCTGCATGCATCGCGATGTCTCTGCAAATTCAAATGTCATAACATCGCGATGTCTCTGCATCGCGGTGTCACTTCATCGCGGTGTCTCTGCATCGGGGTGGTCGTTGCATTGGGGTGCTCAATGCATCGTGGTGGTCAACGTGTCGGGGTGGTCACCGCATCGTATTGGTCAATGCGTCGCGGTGGTCAATGGGTCACGGTGGTCAATGCATCTCGGTGGTCATCGCGCGTCACGGAGGTCGGTCGTGAGGTGGTCAATGCATCGTGGTGGTCAATGCATCGTTGTGGTTATTGCTTGGGTGTTCAATCTTGCGGTGGTGATGATCGCGGTGGTCACCGAAATAAAAATCTTTTAGCATCCAGAAAATAAAAGAAATTAAAAAAAAAAATTAGCATCCAGAAAATTAAAAAGATAATAAAAACAAAACAAAAAAAAAATCGAAAAAAAAAGACACAACAACTTGCAGCGCCTTTTTATACTCCCATGATTTATTAATTGAGGTAGATTACGTCCCAGTGTATTAATTTTATGTCCTTATAACTAATTAAAATTTAAGTTAGTCTCCTATTTCGCTTAATTAAATTTCAATATATGTCATTTTGAACCCTTATCCTTATTTTTTTCTAATCCTGAGGTATTTATTTATTGATGTTTAACTGTATTTTTTTTTTTAGGTACAATAGAAAAAAATTAGAACATGAATTTTAGATTAGAAACAGTGAGCATGGGCTTGTGGTCAGGTATTTTGATTACAGATCGCAACAGTATGAATTCTTGAAAATTCTCAGTACACTTATAGTTGATCTATAATTTGTGAGTTCGTAGAAGGCATGTATTTTGATTGATTAGATGTACAATAGATGGTTTTTACGGTAATTCAATTATTAATGGTTCATTTATTTAAATTTGTAACTACCTTGTTATTAATTCGTTGCCTTCCACATTTACTAATGTGCCAATAAAGCATATAAGATTTTCTTTAGATCTCCCTCTTTGTAGCTCACGTTTCCGGCTACTAGTTCCTGAATGATGCCAATATGAACGTGATAGAGAAAGTTTATCCGAACTAATTCTAACGTCACATCAAATACTGCTCTTTAAAAGACACAAGTCTGTAATCAAATTAGGATTATGATTATATCCATAAATGGTAATGTTGATTCAATTGGATTTGCTTGTCGCGAAATTACAACAAGATCATTATATTGAATTGGTCCAAGTCATATGTGATCAAATCACATATAATAGCTATCACTAAGATGTCCAACATCGATTTACACGTCGTATAAGGTGGTCACACTCCAAATGTTTTGAGACACTAATAATGGTTTGAGTGCAATATCCTATAGCCATATTATTCAAGGAGTTCACTGTAATCTCAATTCTCACGACATACGATTAAACCCTCGATAAATGATTACTCTGGGGACGGAAAAAAAAGTATTCGTTTAGCGAGGTTATTCATTTATCAAACATTATTTTAAGCGCTTTTGCCCAAGTCGGGACCGAAGAAAATTATTCATTTGACGAGGTTATTTACTTATAGAATAATTATTTATCGAGGTTTAACTGTAACACTCATACTTTTAGTTCTCTAAAAAATACTCTCATACTTTAAGTATTACGATTATATAATGAACCTTATGAGATTTAACCCAGCAATTATCTAGATACTTACTAATCATCAAATAAAAAATTAATAACGAATATTATTTTTATTTAATAAATGATAAAATATTTATTTTCGGATACCGCTTCTAACACATCTCACCCAAACCCTAGGCAGGGTGATGTTGGTGTGGCTCAGTGATGTGTATTTCTTTTACATTCTTTGCATCCAATTTCCCATGTAATGAGTATGGACTTTTTTTTTTATATGGAAAATGATATGTACACTACACATTTGAGTAGTGTACATACCATTACATGCTTTATGAGTGTTGATTGAAGTGATGAATTATTTATCGTAATGAGTCCCAACAAAATTGATGGTGTTGATTGTTTTGTGTAAGATGTTGTGGTAAAATGAGTAGTGGATGTATCACTACTCCTTTTGTATTTTGTTGTAATAAAATTTTATTATGTCAATTCAATTACAATAACATGATATGAGGTTTATTGAATGTGGTTGTAATTGAATTGACAACATCCGTTTCCCGTCTTTGACCCATTTTGATCTTGTACTGCATTATTGATGACTGGTTTGGTGGGAAGATTCAGGTTTTATGATTTCATCACTGTTAAAGTTGTGGAGTGACAAGTGTCTCATTGTGTGGTGCCATGTGTAAAGCTTATCATTTACTAGATTCTATCTTAGATTTGCTAGTACATTTTCTGTTAGCTAGTTTTGTCTCTTATGACATCTAAGGTGTATAAACATTCTGATAATTGATTTGGTGAATGTATGAATGAATTATCCCTTTCATCTTTATGTTAAACTTCTAACTTGGTATCGGAGCCAATAATGGCCGGAACCACCGCATTTGCATCAACTCCGGTGACCGGAGCTTCAATAACAGCTGGAGCTTCCACACCCAGCTTCTCTCTTGGCAGCTTCTCCTCTCTTTCTGTTCCTCAATACACTTCCACCACAAGCTTTGTTCCTGTCACCACTCTTCTCAACTCCAATCTCCCACCGACTCCACCAATCTTTGGAAATCAACCAGGATGAGCCATTTCATCATCGTCCTCGACTCAGATTCCTACACTAAGTGGAAATCTGAATCAAAGTTGTAATGTGAAACTTGACAAGAACAATTACATGCTCTGGAAATATGTGGTAATACCATTTGTTAAGTGGTCACAGATTGGATGGTTTTTGTTTGGAACCAAGGCACCACCATCTGTGATTCACTCAAGCAAATTGGAACTACAAATATAGAACCAAATCCTCTGTATGAAACATGGATTGCCACAGATCAATTGCTCATGAGTTGGTTAATGAGCTCAATGACCGAGAGTGCCCTGCAGGAAGTCATCGGATGTACAACATCAAATGAGGTATGGAATACACTTGAAACCCAGTTTAATAATAGATCTGAGTCTAGAATGCTTGAGTATAAAAAACCGCGTTAACAAGATCTGAGAAGGGGTCCAAGAGTATGGTAGATTACTTGGCTCAAATGAAAGGTTATTCTGACGGTTTACAAGCAGCTGGTTATCCCATTTCAGTGTCAGAATTGATCCTTGCTACTTTGGGTGGCCTGATGTGTAACATTTATATGATAAAAATTACGATGTTTTATATACGTTATCGACTATTTTTATATAAAATATAAGTAATTATAACGAGATAATCTTATAAAATATTAATAGCTATGAATAAATCTAAATACTATAAAAATCTAGTAAAAATGATAAAAGTTATAAATTTTGTACCGGGTTAAAAACCGAGTGTCGTGTCGATTCACGTGGGTGTTTTACGTATTTTACGACCTTAGGTAAACCAAGACCCCGAGTGATGACATTTTGTGGAAGTAAAATCATATCTTTTGAAGGAATAAAGGAAGTGCCACGAGATTTAAAGTTCAAGTGGATCAATGGTTCGTGACGCCAGATCAAGTTATATTTTCGACGAACAAATGGCCCAGCAAAAAAGGCATTTTCTGAAAAAGAAGTCTTCATGGAAGTTATAGATCTCCTCAAGAGCTTTCCAACGCATCTTGAATTATGTCATTTGGAGATCCGTAACTCAAGTTATGATTTTATCAAGTTTCGGATTAAGATTGGAAAAAAATCTATCCGGATCGATCCGATTTACCTCGGATCGATCCGAGGAAACATCATGATTAGACCAGCATGTGGCCTGCGCAGAGAATATCCTGGGATAATATTTTTATTCCCGGATCGATCCGCCCTTTCTCGGATCGATCCGGTGAGGGAAAAATCGCTATATAATAGAGCGATTGCAGCAGTACATAAAGGGTACCAAATATATTTTCTTCACCTTTTTTAGTAGTAATAGTATGTATATATATAGGCCTTATGCCATAAATAAAGTAGTATCGTTATAATGCTCGAGAAATTATCGGAAGATCAATGTTGTTGAAGTTGTTGTAGCATCCGGAAGAATACAACCACGATTCAATCGTTGTAATCGGGTAAAATTCCTAAAGTATTTATGTTTGTTTTGTCTGCTTTATCTTTCGTATAATGTTAGTAGGCTAAATCTAATAACTAGCCAAAGTTATGTAATCGTTTTATTTCGATCTTTTCGGTAAAGGAATGTTGTCTAAGTAAAATTGAATAAAATTGAGTTAATGGAATATTTTCCTATTGATAAAGTTTGACTTGAAAGAATTCATAATCTAATTATGAATTGACACCTCGTAATTAAGTTATGAACTCGTTAATAGAAAAACCGGAGGGTAAAATTGGCCGAGTGAAAGCGTGACAACGGAACCCGCTTTCTACCGAAGCGATTTGTCCTAAAAAGATGAATCTTATTAAAATTTGTACTCAAGATCGTAATAATGTTAAATTCATCGCTTTAATTGAAACTTAAACCGGAAAGTTGAATCGCCCGGCCTTGACAACCGGAGCCTTTAAATAAAATTGACCGTTTGACGAACGGAATGACTCCTTTTTATTCAAAGGTAGAATCGTACTCGGGACCTGTTCAGAAAAACCGTAACAGTTGTGGACTTTGGACTGATGACAATGGACATATGACAATTTCACACACTAATGTGAGGACGAATTGTTAACCTTAGAGTACACCGCTTCATTTACTCAATTGAACCTAAAGATCGAGCACATTCCATTCAATTTGAAAAGATCGTATAAATCAATTATATAAACTTTGGCTAGTTCTCTAATAATATATTTGCCATCTATATATTTATATCTATATATATACTTTGCAACTTATGCACATCTATATATATTTATATATCTATATATATTATATTAGAATAAATTTTAATTTACGCATTTATTTTATGTTAAGTAAAATAGTAGTTATCTCATGCTATAAAACTGAGATTTAGATTGAGTTAATAATGACTCTTTGATGTTTAACCACACTTAGAAGAATTACAAAGTTCCCGAGGATACGATACTCGACTCACCATACTAGCACTACTGCTTTGACCCGATACACTCGCCGGTTAAGGATCGGTATTAGCACTAGAAAAAGGCCACGCCATGGCCTTAATCTAGACTATGAATCGGTGATAGTTAATATCACCGCTGAATGTCTCTCTAACTTGGCAAGAAGTCAAGTCTCAACTGTAACTCATGAAAGGTTGCTGAAAGATTCACACCTCAACCACCATTGACCTCAGAACACCATCTCGCAAATTTGGCTACAAGCAGTGCGACAAGGAATAGGACAATCCATGACACCAAACAATGGGAATTTCCAACAATGGCAGAGGCGGGGGGTGGCTATAGAGGTAGAGGTGGTAGAGGTAGAGGTGGAAGAGGCTATCCTAATCAAGGAAACACCGAGCCTACTTGTCAAGTGTGTAGCAAGGTTGGACACACAGCTGTTGAATGTTACTACAGATACAACTCCAACTACAATGGCCAAGTGGTTAATGGGAATCATGGGGCAAATGTGAGGCCAAATGATGGACAGTATAACAACTATGGCCAACAACCAGCAGCTTACTTTGCCTTTCCTGAATCAGTAAGTGATGGAAGCCGGTATGCTGACAGTGGAGCTACAAACCACATTACATCTGATCTAAACAGCTTGCAGCTGAGCCAAGGATATGATGGTTCTGATGGTCTAACCATTGGCAATGGTAAGAGTCTTCCTATTAAAAAAAACTGGCTGCTTTTCACTTCAAACTAAAAGATCCAATCTTAATTTTAATAATGTTTTACATGTTCCACATATAACCAAAAATCTCCTAAGTGTTTCACAACTTACCTCTGATAACCATGTTGTCATGGAATTTCACTCTGATTGTTGTTTTGTGAAGGGCAATATCACAGGGAAGGTTTTACTGGAAGGAATAATTAAAGACGGTTTCTACCAGATGAAGTTTCCTCATGAAGTCATCCAGAACTCCACTCACTCCAAAGTCTGTCACAGTCCTAAGTGTCTTATTTCCATTGTCTGTAATAAGTCTGTCAATGAAGCCAATGTCTGGCATACAAGATTATGTCATCCATCTTCTAAAATTCTGAACTGTGTTTTGAAATCTAGTAGTTCTGTTTGCAATGAAAAAATTGAATTCTATGATGCTTGTCAATTGGGAAAACAACATGCTTTACCTTATCCAATCTCTCATTCCAAAAGTGATTTCTGTCTTGACTTAATACATTCTGACCTTTGGGGTCCAGCTCCTATCATCTCTGGTAAAGATTACAAAAGTTTTATTGATGATTACAGTAGATTTGTTTGGGTTTATCTTCTAGTTCATAAATCTGATGCTTTAAAAGTCTTTGTTCAATTCAAAACTATGGTGGAAAAACAGTTTGAGAGAAGTATTAAATGTCTTCAAACTGATTGGGGAGGAGAGTTTAGATCATTTGAAACCATGTTACAAGAATTAGGTATCATTTTTAGACACCCTTGCCCTTATGCACATGGTCAAAATGGTGGGATTGAAAGGAAACATAGACACATAGTTGAATTTGGTCTCACTATTTTAGCTCAAGCACAAATGCCTCTGAAATTCTGGTGTGAAGCATTTCAGTACAATGCCTATCTTATAAACAGACTTCCAACCCATGTCCTGTCCTTTAAATCTCCACATGAACAACCGTTTAATAAAAAACCAGACTACAAGCTTATTACCTTTGGTTGCACTTGTTATCCTTACCTTAGGCCCTTCCAGAAACAAAAATTTCAGTTTCATACCACAAAATATCTGTTCTTAGGAGTGAGCCCCTCACATAAGGGATATCTGTGTCTTGATCCCTCAGGGAGAGTTTATGTATCCAAAGATGTTATTTTTAATGAACTTGAGTTTCTTTACAAATCTCTGTTTCATGCTTCCAAATATGGTACTCCACCTTCATCTCATGTGCCTTGCCCTATAATCACCTCAAACTCTTTCTCTACTCTTTCATCCACTGATCTTGAGGAAACTGCATCTGGAATAGACACCCTTATGATTGTTGTTGAAGGAACACAGCACTGTAACTCTCTTAGTCCCACAATTTCTGATATATCCCAGTCTCCAGTCCCTGGTTCTTCCTCTCCTGTATCCACAAACTCTGACACTCTACCTCCATATGACCCTAATCCTGAATCTCCTAACTCTCACTCCTCTTCATCCTCATCTAACAATGACTCACCCTCACCCTCACCACTTATCAACCAACATCCTATGAGGACCAGAGCCAATAGTGGCATTTTTAAACCAAAGACCTTCTCTTATTTAGCCTCTAAGGATTCTGTCCATTGCCAAGTGGAACCAACAAGAGCATAAGAAGCTATTGCATCCCCTCAGTGGCATGCTGCAATGAAGGAGGGATTCAAGGCCCTTATCCGCAATCACATATGGGATCTGGTGCCCCCCAGGTCTGATCAATATCTGGTAGGCAATAAATGGGTTTTCAAGTTAAAACTGAAACCGGATGGGTCAGTTTTAAAGTACAAAGCTAGATTGGTAGCCAAGGGGTTCCATCAAACCCCTGGACTGGATTATGGTGAGACTTTTAGTCCTGTTGTAAAGGCCTCAGCAATTAGAGTTGTTCTTGCTATAACTGTCTCTCTAAACTGGAACATCAATCAAATTGACATTAACAATGCTTTTTTAAATGGAACACTCTATAAAGATGTGTTTATGCCACAGCCAGAAGGGTTTGTGGAAGCCTCAAAACCTAATCATGTCTATCACTTGAAGAAAGCTCTTTATGGTCTCAAACAAGCTTCAAGAGCTTGGTTTGATGAATTGAGGATTCAGCTTCTAAAATGGGGATTTCACCAATGCAAATCTGACACATCACTATTTATTTTTCATGCACAAGGTGTACTAATGTATGTGCTTGTCTATGTAGATGACATCTTAATCACAGGTAACAATGTCAACCTGATGCAGAAGTTCATCAGCATGCTGAATTCAAGATTTGCTCTAAAGGATCTTGGGTCTCTATCTCACTTCCTGGGGATGCAAGCACACAGAGATAAGACATGGCTCTATCTTAAACAACAACGCTATGCATCTCAGTTGTTGAGAAAACTCAATCTAGAACACTTGAAACCTGTCTCCACACCAATGACAACAAATGTTGATCTTACATCTGAAAGCTCACCACTTCTTCCCAATGCAACTCAGTACAGGCAAATTTTGGGAAGTCTACAATATTTAACCTACACCAGGCCAGACATCAGTTATGCAGTCACCCAACTGAGTCAGTATATGCATGCACCTAGAGAAGTTCATTGGCTTGCTCACAAAAGACTGCTCAAATATATTAAAGGAACTATCAATCATGGGTTACACTTCCAACCAAGTCAAGCTCTTGTTATTACAGGCTTCAGTGATGCTGATTGGGCATGTAATGTGGTGGACAAAAAGTCTGTGGCTGGTTATTGTGTGTATCTAGGAGGACCCTTAGTATCCTGGAGCTCCAAGAAACAACAGGTTGTGGCAAGATCAAGCACTGAATCAGAATATCGAGCTCTAGCAAATGTTGCAGCTGAAATCATGTGGCTGAAGTCTCTACTCTCAGAATTGCATATTCAAATTACTACTAAATCTGTTACTTGGTGTGACAATCTTAGTGCTGCAGCCCTAGCCTACAATCCAATGTTTCACTCCAGAACAAAACACATCGAAATAGATGTTCACTTTGTAAGAGATTAAGTACTGAAAAATCAACTTCAAGTAGCTTATGTTCCTTCATGTGACCAAGTAGCAGACTGCCTCACTAAAGCTCTGCATAAATACTCGCCCACATCAACAAGGCCAAACTGAATGTAGTAGATGCTACCTTCAGTTTGAGGGGGGCTGTTAAAGCTGTGGAGTGACAAGTGTCTACATTGTGTAGTGCCATGTGTAAAGCTTATCCTTTACTAGATTCTATCTTAGATTTGCTAGTACATTTTATGTAAGCTAGTTTTGTCTCTTATGATATCTAAGGTGTATAAACATTCTGATAATGGATTTGGTGAATGTATGAATGAATTATCCCTTTCATCTCTTTGTTAAACTTAAACTATCATCGACCACTAGTCCAAAGTCGAGATGAACCACACCATTGTTTGTGAGTTCTACCCCATTTTGGCTTTGGCCGAATGTGTTACCAAAGAGTTTACTCGGTGCCACGTTCACATTTACTTTACTCCCCGTTGGATCAATCAGGGACGTAGCCATATTAAGGGCTACGGCTAAGCCAACCAGTCTCAAAAAAATTCTACACAAAAAATGTATATAATTCAACTTAGTTAATCAAAATATCTCACTCTATGTTAAGATCAAACACTTACCATTTTACTAAAACCAATTGGTGGAAGTAAAGATGCTATTATATTTCCTTATACACTTCAACACGCCCCCTCAAGTGTGGGCCCATATCAAGGCTATGCCAACTAGGCACACAACAAGCCTGAGCCAACTAGCTCACAAAGACCAACCAGTCATCCCAACACTTGCACATTATATTATAAATGGGGGAAATAATGTTCACACCAGGGTTCGATCTCATGACCTCTGGCTCTATTATCATGTTAAAGATCAAGCGCTTACCGTTGTACTAAAACCAATTGGTGGAAGTAAGGTGCTACTTTATTTTCTTATCTTTAACACGCCCCCTCAAGTGTGAACTCATATAAAGGCTATGCCAACTAGGCACACAACAAGCCGGAGCCAACTAGGCTCACAAAGACCAACTAGCACATTATATTATAAATGGGGGAAATAATGTTCACACCAGGGTTCGATCTCATGACCTCTGGCTCTGTTATCATGTTAAAGATCAAGCGCTTACCGTTGTACTAAAACCAATTGGTGGAAGTAAGGTGCTACTTTATTTTCTTATCTTTAACACGCCCCCTCAAGTGTGAACTCATATAAAGGCTATGCCAACTAGGCACACAACAAGCCGGAGCCAACTAGGCTCATAAAGACCAACTAGGCCAGCCTAACACTTGACAATATAAATGGGGGAAAATATTGTTTACCACAAGGTTCGATCTATTGACCTCTGACTTTAATAGCATTTCAGGATCAATCGCTTACCATTCTACTACAACCAATTGGTGGTAGTAAATGTGCTACTATATTTCCTTATATATTAAGAGTGTAGGCAATCTGTCCCAACACCCACCTCAAGTGTGGGCAATATGTCCAACACCCCCTTCAAATGTGGGCAATTTATCCCAACACTTGCATAATTTCTTTTTAAATAATGTTTCAACCAAGGTTCGATCCTTCGACCTCTGGCTCCGATACCATGTTAAGATCAATCGCATACCGTTCTACTAAAACCAATTGGTGGAAGTAATGTGCTACTTTATTTTCTTATCTTTAACACTCTAGTCCATTCATTGTCCCAATGTAGTCCACTAGCCTACCTTAGTTTCACTTTCGTACTCCGTCATTTATCAAAATCATATAACTTATTCTTTCATAAAACTCCTGGTATACGAGATCAACTGACCCGACTAATCTGAATATGATAGAAATCGTGGCTGCAGGTAATAGACCCGGCATGTCACATGCCAGTCCAACGCGCTGGGTTGGCAAGTCAAACCCGAATTGTAGGTGTGATAGTTAAATTAAAAGATAAAACTTTTGGTTTACAAAGTGGTATCGCATATGCCCTCCCTGTCGGAATGGGTTGCGGTACATTGAAAACCTTTTTTTTTTTTTTTTTGATTAAAATGAAAAAAAAAAAAAAATGGATTCTTATTTTGTAAAACATTGGATACTTTCACTAACGCAACGTATTGGGTAAGAAGTCAACAGCTTTAACTGCTTTTGCATAGTATTAATTCCAAAACAATAAAAAAGAAAAGGACCTTTCAAAAAAAAGAAAAGAAAGAAAAGGACGGTCTAATAAATTCAAGGAAACCCCAAAAAAAAAAAAAAAAAAATAAATTCAAGGAGGAGCAGTGGAGCACTGTCCCTTTGACAGAAATTGGAAAATCGTGTGCCATGTCGACACGCGTGACAAAAATCGGGTTGTCGCTTTTTCGGCGTAAAATTATGAGAACGTAGAGATCGCTACGCTCAAACGTAGGTGTCTACGCTTAAACGTAAGAAATGTAAAACACATAACCAGGTGCAAAAGATCTTTCCTCACGTTAGAACGTAGGTAATTTACGCTTTAACGCGTAGATTTTTGAACGCTTAAACGTAAGTATATTCAAAAATAGTTTTTAGATTTATCCACCTATAAAAGTAATAAAACCTACGCTTGGTAGACATTGTTACGCTTAAAAGCGTAGAAATATCTACGTTTAAACGTAAAAATGTAAAACACATAACCAGGTACAAAAGATCTTTCCTTACGCTTAAACGTAGGTAATTTACGCTTAAACGCGTAGATTTTTGACGCTTAAACGTAAGTATATTCAAAAATAGTTTTTAGATTTATCCACCTATAAAAGTAATAAAACCTACGTTTGGGCGTAGATAATATACGTTTGGACGTAGAAGTATCTACGTTTGGGCGTAGTTTTTCTACGCTTAATTTGATTATCTACGTAGATTATAATTTGATTGAACATCAACGTCAATCTTTTTTTATTTATTATGTTGTATAGTGTGTTTGAGATTATTGAAAGTGACATAATTGTTAGGATGTTAATGGCGTAATTTTTAAAATAACTTAATTATATGGCATAATACAAATAATTTAATCATAATTTGTAAAAACAACTACACAATACGATGATGCTTAAATAAACTAAGGGTGATCGTTAAATAATATCACTAATGTTTAGTAATCATCACGTTAAACACGACGTGATTTTCTATACGCTGATCAATGACTTCAAAGTTCGCATTCATCTCCCGCGATGTAGGTCATTGTCCGTAATGAAATCATACACCGCTTAAACGAACTTTCCGGGAGTTGACCATGAAAACAATTCTAGCAGCCATGATTCCCCGTGGCAATTCTCGGTTCCACGGTCTTGTCTCGCAACATGTCGCTTTGCTCTAGCAAATGCCTTTGGAATATTCTACAATTCACAAACAAAATTAAATACTTTTTTAAAAAAATAAAAATAAAAATAAAAACAATATAGCAAGTAAAATTCTCACCACGTAATAACAAGCATGTGAAAAAACCCGGTTGCCGTTGTCGTCTCAAAATGGGGATTTGGGTTAACAAAGACTGCATCATCATCTTCTTCACTCTCGGACTCTTGAACACGGGATTTTGGTTACTAGGACTGCATCATCTTCTTCATTCTCGGCCTCGTAAAAATTCTTCTCACAATAAGTGTGATCCAAAACAATAGTTTTGAAAGTGAAATTCCCATGTGTTCAAACACAATAAACTCCTCTCATTCAAGTAATGAGACGCCACATACTCCTCCCAACCTTCCCAAAGAAACGAAGATTTTCATTGTTCGTGGCTCCAACCCTCACCTCCCATGTCCCTAATCGGCTTATTAGAACGGCCCTATCTAGGTTCCTCTCGTGTCGTTTCAACCTATTAACGTATCTTTGGAGGTAGTGTCTATGAAAAAAATAAACATATCATGTGTAAGAATAACATAATACAAGCGATATAAAATCGGTGTTAATTAATAATGACATACCGCACTTGTTGCGAAACCGGCACCAAGAACTTTAAAGAAACGATCATTATCCATTGCTTAAGTGTGGATTATAAATTGAAAGCGATGCTTGCTTTATTTGAGTATTTGAATCGTGAAGAAAAGAAGAACTTCAAAGATGAAAGGGTTAGAAAATTGTGATGAACCCAAACGTAGGAGCAATAATTGGCATATAACACACCTAAACGTATAAGAGCAATAAATTGCATTTAAGAGCAAAACCTACGCCCAAACGTAGATTTCCTACGCCCCAACGTAGGTTTACTTACGCTCTGATTAGACTAAAAAAGCGCTTTTGAATTTCCTTACGCTTAAACGTAGGTTGTCTACGCTTAAACGTAGGTTTCTCGCTTTAAGCGTGAGGTTTCCTCGCGTTCAAACGTAAGTAATATTACGTTTAAACGTAAGTAACCTACGTTTAAACGTAGGGTATTTCAATAATTAGGAAGTTACAATAAACGTCTCTTTCTCTACGTTTAAACGTAGGTTGGAACGCATTTATCTACGTTTAGACGTAATTTGTGTACGTTTACTAAGCAATTATCTACGTTTGGAAGTGGTAGATGGCAATTATTGTTGCTGTAAGATACTTGTTCAATATACACCACATTAACGAGCTATTTTTCTCATTCCTTCAAACTCTTTCATGTTAATATAAATTATCTCACGACTTCTTCATCTTTCAAATACATTTCTTCATCATTCAAGTGCTCAAATGGGTAAGTTTTTGCTATGTAATTTGTCTTAATTCAAGTGCTCAATGTGATTATGTTATACACCTACGAAATGTTTGTTTCTAGTAGGCTGTTTATGTAATTTTTATACATTTAAGTATTGTGTTATTGTTTAGGGTTTAATTAGTGTTATTGTTTAGGGTTTAATTACTAGGTGTAGTGTAAGTAATGATATGTATTTAACCGAAATGTGTGTTTTAAGTAGTGATTATGTTATTTATATTGTAGTAATGATATGTAATTATCGAAATGTGTGTTTTATGTAGTGATTATGTTTTATTTATATTATAGTAATGATATGTATTTAACCGAAATGTGTGTTTTAAGTAGGTTGTTTATGATAGTGTGTTTGAGTCTTTGGTATTGTTCGATTGTAGTAAACTTTGGTATTGTTGATTTGGTATTATAGTTTTGAGAATTTGGGACATTTGTTGTTGGTAGTAATGGATATGTCCATATTGATGGTTTGATCGCCCATCGAGTCTTTTTCTACCCAAAATGGTATCAAAATGGCTCTGTTGGTACAGAGACCATTGTCATTGGAAAAAGGATCACATTTACAATTAGAGTGAAAGTTTTTTTTTTTTTTTTTTTTTTTTTTTTTTTTTTGAATATGAAAGTTGTTTTTTAAGTTGATAATGACTTGAATTGTCTTTTTTTTTTTTTTTTGTTTGTTTATAATGTATAATCGCAACACTATGATTGTTGTCTCGTTCAACGGAGAATTTACGTACGATCCTATCTATAACCGGTGGAATCATGTAAATGGATCGACGTTCTCGTTATTTGTCCCAAAGAGAATAGGATTGAATGCGTTATTGGATAAAATGCATTCGAGGCTTGGTATTGATCGGTCTGATTCAAAGCTCAACCTAAAAGCGTTGTTTACTTACGGTAGTGTGGGAAATATACCACCTGATGGCTACCAACATACAACAAAATACCAAAAATATAACATACACCAAAAATTTCCAAAATTAACATACACCAAAAATTCCAAAATTAACATACACCAAAACAATGTTTCTACAAATTAGTTTACAATCAGTACTATTTGATTAAAAAGTTGAATGTAAACTTTTTCCGAACAACGGCATGTTCTTATGATGGAGGAGCGAAAAATCTTCCTTGTGCAACAAATGCTCAATGAATTTTGCCGTGTATAACCCACAATCACCCCTGTATAAAATGGATAGTGTCAGAATAGTGTAGATTGTATAATGTGATAAATAGTTAGAAGTTTATAACACTTACGGAATTGGCATTTGTGGTACGCCTTCTACTATTTTCACTTCCAAAGGAGGCTTCGCCGGATCAACCATTTTTGGGAGTTGACATAATCGTGCATCGGTCTCGAACACTTTCCTAAACGAAACTCCCAACCTATTGATGCTGGCTTCTACATCAGGCTTGTACTTTTGCTCCGACAGACAATCAAACAACATAACCTTCCATTGGGGAATAGACACTTGCACGGCTGCCCAGTGAGATGTAGTAATGGCCCAAGGAGTGTATATCACAGTGTTTTCATCCCACTTCTGAAGGTACTAAGTCACAAACACTGGAATTTCTGTATTTGTGAGTGCATCAACTGATCCGCAATAATAAGCAAAATCTGAGTACGCAATGGCTGAATGTGGTGTGAAGCATGCTGGATATGATTCCATTTGGCGTTCTACCAAGTCCATATACGCATCCACATGTCATGCGTATTCAAAATTGAAGTTAGAGATAATGAAATAAGAAATATGCAAGTGAAGTCAAAAGAATATACCGTAGCCTCCAACTCCATAAGTGGACTGCGGAGACGTGTCCACCAAGCCTTGGGAAGCGGTAGAGTCAGGCGAAAACCAGCTGACATCCCGACGGGAATTTCAATTGGGGGCGGATTTTCTTGATTGAACCATTTGATGAACTTGTTTTCAAACTCGTCCGAAAACTTTTTCGCGTGTCCACCTCACAACGGTATCTCTCCGGAAAATCGACTATGTGCGACCCATCGCTTAAATAACGTGGACGGGTCACGATCGACGTGTCCTCAATCTTCTATCGAAGCATCGTCGTCGCTTTTCTGCTTTACCCAATTGTTTCTCAATTGGACCCCAACTACACAAAATTCAATAAATGATCAACTTATATACTTGTTCACATTATAATTTAAATAACTTACTATAGTTTTGAATTTTAAATTCAAATTACTTACTATATCAAGAGCGTGAGACGATGCAGGTCGATGGTCGTGGCCGAGCCTCTGTCGTAGCCTCGTGAGAAGCGAGAGGTGTAGCCTCGTGAGGAGTAGGAGAGAGGCAGAGCCTCGTGAGGAGCAGCAGGCTGTAGTCTCGTGAGGAGTAGGAGAGGCCGTAGCATCGCCGCCTCTCTGCATCCATATAAGGATCGCCCACCAATAAATCGTCTACGAAATCCTCCCCATGCACTCCTCTTCAACGGGCTCGAAACTCCAAAGAAGAATCTTATCAAACCCGAACGTCAACGCCTGGTCGCCGATGCTTTGATCATCATCTTCGACCATGTGTATCCCGGTAGGTATCATGTGGAGGAGATGGAGGAGGTGGAGGAGGTGGAGGAGGTGGAGAGATGGTTGCCGATGAGGGTAGTCTGAAAAATATGTGTCTCGATTAGTATCATAATACATATAACTAAATTTTGACAATGATATAATTTTTACCCGTGGAGAAAATGGAGGAGGTGGAGGAGATGGATGCCGATGAGGGTAGTCCGAAAAAAATGTGGCCCAGCTTAGTATCATAATACAAACAAATAAATTTATCGCATAAAAATTTGACAATGATATAATTTTTACCCGATCTCTGGATAACAACGCTTGCATCATCCCCTTCGATTCAAGAAGTATCGTCCCATGCTCATTCTCGACGAGCCACCTGGCGAATTTCCTCCTTAAGCTCATTCAACCCACTATCAATCCTTCTCCTCGTGAGCTCTATAAAGGCCAGCAGCCTTCTTCCTCTTCATCGATTGGTCATCTTCATCCTCTAGCATCCGAACGAAGGAAGTGTCTTTGCACGCGCGCCGTGAAGAAGAGGCATGGTAATGAGCGGGATTAGAAGTAGGAGGTGTTGAAGCGGGGGGTGATCATGTGTAGCATGGGGTGATCTGCTGTGTAGCAGCAGTCGTGGATCGCTGTGTAGCAGGTCGTGGATCGCTTGTGTAAAGCAGTCGTGATCGCTTGCCTGCAGGTGGAGGACGTGCAATAATCGCAGGCGATTGATCACACGTGGCGGCTCGTTAATCTCGGCATCCACCATGCCCCTACCTAGCATCAATCGCCTATCGCCTTCCCTTGCGATCCGATACCCTATCACACGACTCTTGCAAACAATGTATATTACATTACAATTAAGAATAACAAAATGTTTACGATAACCGGATATAATTAAAAGACAATAACAATGTTTATTAAGCTTATTACCTTATCTCGCCTTCCGCTAATCCTTTCCATCGCGGAGGGGTAGTTTTGCAACTCCATCTCAACATCCGAGGAGCTGCATTAGATCTCTGGGGTGGCCGCAATAATCGAAACAAAGAATGTCGGGAGGGTCTCGTAAGCCCAAAATCGTAACGCATGTATAACCCCTGTGACGGTCACCCCGCCTCGTGAAGCGCCCTTGTATGTGTTCATCAAATGACATATCTTCTTAAAAGTCCGTCCCCACAAATAAGTGCCCCATGGATACTTGTTTATGTCTTCTACATTCTCCACCAAATAGAAAGCGTAACGGGTACCTCTCGGTCTCATCGTGACCCATCATTATCCCGTTAATAAGGTAGACTAAACCGACACGTTGGAGAACTTCAGATCCTCCCGCTCATTCAATAACCACTTCTCAATATCCGGTATGGTTATCGGTTTATTGTCGTGAAAATGGATGTGGCCGTATGTCCCTCTTCAAAACACCTTGAATAAGGTTGGGGATCTTCTCGGAGATCACCAAACGGTAAACCGTCATCATCTTTGAACTCCTCCTACCGAATTTTGCAATGTATCACCGAATCTAAATCGCAACTCATTAGGCATATTCGGATATATAGCCTTGAAACATACATATTGGCGGACTCGGAGAGAATCGCCAAAGCTCGTCGACATTTGAATAAATTCTTTAAAAACCCCATTTTTCAACGTGTCTTCAAATCCGATCCTTTTCATGTGGATCTCGAGAAGTTGCGTGAGCTTGGACTTTTCCTCTAAAAGTCCATGTCAAATTTTCCTTACCTTGTATACATCAGCACTACATGAGGGCCAACCAATCACAACATGAACATATACATTGTAAATAGGATATATATACTTATACACACACACAAACATATGTATATATACTTTTCCCTTACCTTCTATGTGTGTGTGTGTATATATATATACACATATAGATATACTATATATATGTGTGTATATATATATATATGTGTGTGTGTGTGTGTATATAAGTATATATATATATATACAAATAGATATATGTGTATATATATGTACTTATATATGTAATTATTTACTCCAATATGTATATGTGTAGATATATATCTATGTATGTGTGTGTATACATATATATACACACACATACATAGATATATATCTACATATATATGTACATGTATATACCCATATATAGACACATATGTATACATATATATACACATATAGATATATGTGTTGTATATACACGCTAAATGTCTTATCATCTCTTTTTTTTCTTTGAAACATCGTTGTTTTGTGTTGTGTTCTGCTTTTGTTGTAACATTAAGGGGGTAAGAGAAGAAGATAATATGGTTTTTACCACGTCATAGAATACTTCATGATGACGAGGAGAACAGAGGTCGTGACGGAGCCGGGCGGAATGCACCTATATTTTTCAATCTAAAGGGTGCCTCACTTCCGGTGAGGATTACCAGTCACTTGGGACAAGAAAAGATGCTCTATTGAGCGGACCTAATGAAATTTTCTACGAGCTACCTACCAGGAGCCCCATTACAAAGCCTGGAGCTTAGGCATGACACGATGGATCGAAGGAATCGAAAACACCCTAGGGAAAGCATGCAATTCTAAGAACCTCATCAGGCCGAGGCGTACCATGGAATTCAGTCCAAGATATTGATTTTTGGATTTTCAAACAACAGTAGTTTGTTGTTTGTTTCAATTTTTTAATTCACATACTTGTTAGCCATAATTTCAAGGGCATTTTTATTGTTCCCCATGTTAGCCATACTTTCAAGGGCATAATTAGGTCATTAGTAATACTACTATCGTGCTACCTTAAAATGAAAGCAAACATAAATCACAATCAAATAACATATACATTATCAATCCCAATGTAACACCGCATACATGCTTCCATTTCCCATTTTTTCTATCAAATTCAATATCATAAATTACACTACATTATTAAATCAAAAATTATAACACTATCATACATATTCTCACATATTAATAATTTTACATTAATTTACTTCTAAAACCTATCATACATATCATTACACTTCATTTTAATAGAAATAGCCCCATTAATTCAAATCGAATAGCAATATGAAAAACATATACATTAAATTCAATATAAAGTACAAATCTGCGCTTCTACGTCCAAACGTAGACAAGATACGCTTAGGCGTAGAGAAATTGGATCTCTACGTCCAAACGTAGAAATATTACGTTGCACGTAGAGACTGACATCTCTACGCCCAAACGTGAAAAACATACGTTCGCACGTAGAGACTGCAGATCTCTAAGTCCTGGCGCATTATCCTTACGTTCGCACGTAGAGACCGCATTTCTCTACGCCCAAACGCATAATGCATCCTTCATACGTCCAAACGTATGAAACTTCATACAAAAACCCAAAAACCCTTCTAAACCCGTAAAAGACAAATCATACAATCACAATCAATGATCAAGGACCACCACAAACTATATATTCGGAAATCATGCACATATTATAGTGAAATCAAGCACATACTAAATTTAAAAGCTTCGACATACTATAAAAGAATATTAGGAAAATACATACCCTTTCGCTTTCAACCGCCATTGCACTTAGAGAGATTGTGAAATTCGACTTCAAAAGCACTCAAACTTTCTTGCAAAAATCGCACCAAAAATCGCCAATCGCCAATGAGAATTTGAAATGGGATAGAAAGAAGGAAGATAAAAGGAAATGCATGAATTTGAACCGTTTAACAGAATAAAACTCTACGCTTTAAACGTAGGTTTCTACGCTTAAACGCGTAGAGTTTGTTACGCTTAGACGTAGCTAATTTCAAAATATCCCGCTTGACTTTCCCTGCGCTTAAACGTAGGTCTTCTACGCTTAGACGTAGATATCCTTATGTTTAAACGTAGAAAACCCACGCTTAAACGTAGCAAGCGTCAACCGCAATGTTTTGTAAGCCTTAAACTTATCTACGTTTAAACGTAGAAACCCTACGTTTGAACGTAAGGATCTCTACGCTTACCATAATTTCATACGCCGAAAAGCGCACAACCGATTTTCGTCACGATCCGATACGTACCGATTTTCCACCCTCGCCCCTTTGAGGAAATTCTTCCTACTACTCATTCCATGTGAAGAGTAGGTCAACGTGATTTAATCTAAATTATACAGTTTAAATTTAATTTTAAGTTATATGATTCAGATTTAACCACATAAACCCGCGGTATAAATGGTGTAAGTAGGGAAGCCCTTTGGCTTTGGGCAATTGAATCCGAGAAAGAATCAAAAGGACGTTTGTCGCGTGCTTCTTGTTATATCTTTTAAGGAAACCTTTGTTTAATGATATTGACCAACCAGCTTTTGCTTTTGCATCTCTGAAATTACATATCATTGACATCGGATTTTGAGCTTTTGCCAGTCTATATCAATTTTTTACTTCCTTCGTATAAATCATTATATATTTTTAAATTTATCTTATAAACATTTATTACTCTATTTCTTTTAAAATAATCGATACAGTTATCAAAATATTGTGTTCTATTTTTTGTAAGGCATTATAATTTTTAATGCAACATTTATTATGTTTTACTTAATTTACTTTTATTTATTACGGTAGGAGATGAAAAAAAAAAGTCGCATTGATTATATTCAAGGACAATCTATTCATTTCATTGTAAAAATTAATGTATTAACACACATCCTAAATATGCATAATTTGGACAACTACCTCAGATAAATTGAAACGTGTGAAGTATTTTTTTTTTGTATCTTGCCTTTACTTTTTTTTTTTACATACTATTGCATTAATAACAATCAATGGATATGTTAGACATTTAAATTTAATTTTTATAACATTCAACTATTTTTCTTACTTACGTGAAAACACTCAAAATGAATTATATTATAAGACAAATGTAATAGTTGAGTGTCATAAGTTTTAAGAAGAAATGAGTAAAATATCATTTGACTATTATTAATATACATCAGTTATAATACAATAAAAGTAATTGAACTGTTAATAAATTAGAGATAATATAAAGAAAATATTAATAAATACTTAATTGTTAACCTAAAATGGATTATATACTATAACAAATAAAAAAGACGGATTAACTTGTATTCTGGAATGCAGCGGAGTTGGTATCTTGTTGCATAGTTTTCATTTAAGTGTAGATATGGAATTTTTTTTTTTTTAAATGCTGAAAAATAAAATATTTATGGTTTACATTTATCCAAACTATTTCCTGCGAATGGAGTCACGCCAAGATTGTTTCATCGGGTTCACTTGCTTCAACCAAATGACTTTACCTTTTTTGTGAAAAACACCAAAGCCGTTGGTTGAACCAGCGGCTTTAACCTGGGAAAAAACGTGACCATCCTGTATTGAAATGAAATTGGTACATATGAAGTGTTAGGAAAATATCATCGCAACGGAAGCGATTTAAGGATCTAGATCTATAAAATACTCGTAATAAAATAACTGGATCTATATCTACAAGGGGTTGTAGAACATACCTTTGGATCTCTAAATCCAAATCGAAGAACCGCAAGGATGATGTATTGGGAGTAGATGTGATGAGCACCACAAATTTTTCCGTGCGTGTGATCCAAGCAATTCCCCGTGGAAGGAATCCTCGACTCAACCCCTCCGATATGCTACCCGGAAAAATCACTAAAATTTTTCTCTTGCTTATGGCCGAATTCTCCTCTTGCTTTTCAAGTGAAGAAGTCGAATTATGTGTTGTATTGAGGCAGGATAACTCTCTTTAAATAGAAGAGTAAAACTTAGCTTCCAAGGATTTTATAATTAATACCAAATCAATTATGATAATCCTATTAAATAAAAGATAATCCCAAAATATTCTAGAACAAATCAAGAATATTTTTATCTTTATTTATTACCATAAATATTTATCCAATAAATATTTTTATGCATATGCCTTTTAACACACAAGAAAACTAATTCCTCGTTAAAAACAATCACATGGGGCGAATTTGTATATATTGACCTAGTCAATATTAATTTTTTGCCATCACACAATAATTGGTAAGATTATGGAAAATGTCTTTTCCACATATTTAATTATTTAAATTTAACTAATTTAATAGTCCACTAAACAATTAATTCACATATCGCTTTAATAAAGTCCAACATGAACTAAATTAATATTATTAGGATTCGACGTCCGAGAATATCTATGCTATATTAGAGGCACGTCGGGGACCACGGACTAATAATCACGGCTCCGATAAATCAAATAAATAATTATCTCGATGAATGTAATAATTATATTCGATAAATCAATCACAGAATATGCCACCATAATCCCGTGATCGCACTCCTCCGATTATAAGATTATATTTATCTCCTCACGAAAGTAATAAGCGCCCACTAATATAATCATTTCATATGGATTAATCCTCCATGTGATCGCTCATTCTAAATCGGGAAGTTACCGTTAACCCTTTCGTAACATCTTGTCTCCTTACTTACCGTTAACCCCCAGTGATCAATAATTCAAATAACTCACCGGTAGCTAATCGGTGTAATATGAATCCCATGGATCGATCAATGTCTGTGGATTAACTCATAAGGAATCGTTTATCTACTTCCATAAATGGAAGGAATGGATTCCGTATCTGTGATAACACGTACTACTCACTCAATCCAAAGACAATGCCAAGATGGGGTAATTCGGATCACGCACTCAAATGTAATCCTTAACCGCCAAGTCAAACCTCATACCGATTCAAGCAGCTTGACCGTGATCACCTCGAGATTAAGATATATCCATAATATGATCATCTAATGATTCGATAAGACTTCTCAATTACGGAATTATATTGAGAACTCGGATCAAATCGGTCCAAATTTCTATATGATATATCTATCATATATAAATGCCCCATTAGGTTCCCTTAACCGAAAGTCCGGATAAGACGATCACACCTATCGTGTTATGGGCGCATTAATAGTATGCGTTAAAGGGAGACCCGATACTCTCGATTAACTTTACTACGGACTAATTGTATTTTAAGTACATCTTCACTAACTCAATCCTCCCGTATATCTCATACACCGAGTTAAGTGATTACATAAACGATATACTCGGGGTTTTCTCAGAAGTGTAAATACTATTGTCATATTGGTGATTATGAGAATAATAAATATGAATAATAATATCATTTCATTTATTTAAATAAAACAATTACAAAAATTGTCTTTCGGGCATCACACCTAACAATCTCCCACTTGCACGAAAGCTTGTGATTAATTGTTTTAGAGCACACCCTATTATTTAAAACTACAAAGAAGAAACTACATCTCCCACTTGCTCTAAAGCAATGGAGACTCATCCCGTATTTTAGTACCCACAAAACTTATCATAACCATTTCAGATTCCAAAGTACACTCCGAGTATGCCGTCGTAGGATAGGTCGGTGACTCGGGAGCACCTATATCTCGAATGTCATGGGTCTTAATGATCGGTCAGTTGTCGGCTCGAGGCGATCCGTAGAATCAAACGTCGCGGTCCATCTAATCATGTGGTACTTTCCCAATATGCTCTTGAACTCAAGTGATTTCGAAATCCTTATAAGCTACCCTTCATCGCTTGCACAATGATGTGGTATCGGCTTTCCAAATCTGGAATCACTCCCGAATCGAAAAGAAATCCCGAGGCTATATCGCCTCTCTAGCTACTACAGAAGCCGCTAATCACCCAACTAGTTAAAGTCGAGTTGGCGTTGCTGGATTTCTCCAGGCAATAGCTTCAACAAGAGTAAACACTGAGCCCGAGATCGACTTTAACGATCATCCTCAATCGACTTAAAGTCAAAAATCAGTGTATCACACATATCCAAGCTCATACATGAATATGTCCGCATATTATTCCTCGTTCTCTCAAGATACTAAAGGACATACTAAACTTGCTTTGTTAACTGCCGAATCTAAGATTCGATCAAAATTGACGTTCAATAACCTGACCATCTCTTGTCACAAAGAGAATCCATCCCATTTCTCTTTATCCGAAGATTTGAGAGTCATTCCCGAGGCATAGGGTAGAACTTCCTCGTTGAATGTTGCATACACAGATGCATCATCTTAACCAATAAGATGGATGGGAAACCAATGATCGATTCTAATGAATTCGACCGAGTCAAACTCTTCGTAATGTTGTCCAAATCTCATCGCTGAGAGAATTGTGGCATTGTCGATTCGACTTCACTAACACACCCATGTTGAGTCCAATCGGTGCAATCTATCCTTCACAAACACTAATATATATGTATATATTCACTCTCAGTACTAAAATTGATATCCGATCTACACACAAGACTTATCAATATTCTCGTCAAATCCATATATTATAGAAATATATGACTTCCAATGACCAAGAGGTTTGCTTTTTATCCACAAAGGACATAAGCCTTGATACCATCCCGTCATAAGTTCATAAGGCAATACCATTCTGTTCGAATGAATCCAGATTCCGCTTGTTTGGCAAGAAAGTCTCGTGGAATCACCCTATTTTCTCGCTTTTGAACGAAATCATGAATTACCGAATTCATTCTACTCTTTTCCGTAGATCCAATTACTCCCACTGGGCTGAGACACTCGTGGTTCTACTACGGATGAACGACTCTCCTGAGTACCAAACTCCATTCACGTGGTTATGGCTTGTAAACCAACCTCTATTATCGTAATCCTATATCGCTTCACAAAAGAGCCATAGGTCATCAATCGATCCTCGACTACAAAGTCCGCAGAAACCGTAATGGGTAATGGATAAACCATACTCCCACTATTTTCTTGGTGGATCGAAATTACGATTTAGTTCAAGAGGTATTTAGTGTCATCACCAACAACCGATGTTGGATGTGGTCCGATTTTAATCGCTTAGTAACTACCTTGAGTAAACGATTTCAAGGTTCAAGGTTTTTTCAACATGGATTCTATCGTAAAGGATGCAACAAAGATAACCGCCCTTCCCGATTTCAAGAATCCTATATCTAACCTTTATACTCAATAGTTTAAAAGATATAGCACGAATGGTCATTGACCGAACGTATGCACGAAATTCCCGGGCCTTACCTTCAAGCACCGTGTGCTAAATGCTTATATTTACGGAAGTGGGGGTGAACCGAATCCACACCTTATCCGAAAATTCCAAGGCATATTCTAGGTAGATCGCTTGGTCTTACATTTCAATGCAAACCGATATTTCGCTTCTAATATCTTTATTGAGTTAAGCGTTGTATTGTAGCACATCTACAACTATGTAAGGCAATTCAATGGTTTCTTCCTTAGTGAAAGCATTTCACTATGAGGCAGCCGAACATCGCCTCAGACTATGTGATGGCCCATTTACGAGTATAGAATACTCCATCTCTGTTGAAAACAGAGAAAACCTCAAAATATTTTGGATAAACTTGCCGGAGTTTTTGAATAGTTATCGCACAAAAGTCACTACTCGTAAGCTCCTACTAGCTTGTTTCTTTCATCGACCCGAAGGTCGCCATGAACAAGCAATGTTACTTTTTATAACCATTATCCTTTCCAAATTGAAAGGAAACTTAGTCATTGAACCTTTGAGACAATATAACCAGATCGGGTGAAAGAATCACCCCTGAGCCGCCTTCGTGTCTTGTCTTTTGTGACTATGCACTAACTATGGAATATGAAGAAGTTTATCTAAATATAGAAACCAATTGCTTTTAATAGTTCTTAAGATGTGTTATATACATATTTCAAAGAAGATTGTAAGTGGTTTTGACTTTATCAAACAAAAGTCCGAGTCTCGGATTCGTACTACAAATGGTATATTCACTTTCTATAAGACAAACAAATTATCGAATAAAAGGTAAATCCATTCGTTTCAACGAATCTTAAAATGAAAAATGAATCTTCATGCGATATCCAAGGGTTGAATCTGAGATTCATTTCCTCATATCACTCCCACTATTTTGCTAAAATTACGCCCGTTGTCTATTAATCGTTAATGCACAACTATCTCGTTCTTCCAAAGAACATAGCCTAAGAGAAAATCACCAAGGATTCATAGGTTGGTGATCCAAATCACTATCCTTATCCTATGACTTTCGGTTTGTTAATTTTCGCTTTTAGCCTTAAAATCAACTCGCTTTTTAGATGACTAACACTTTTAGACATATTCTCCCATTCTTGACTTTCCGTGAATGGAAATAGATCTTGAACCAATGTTTCGCTTTGAGTAGACACTACTCTTGAACCGTGGGATGTCTATTTCGATTGTTACTTGTTAGACTTCTCGGATTTTCTATCATACCGTAAAAACAACAAATCATAACATTAAAGCTCCCACTAGTTTATCGGTTCCAAATACCGCCTAACCAAAGAATGCTTCATTTTATGATTTTCCAATTTTTCAATTTGAAAATCTCTCGTGTAAACACTTACACGCTTCTAATGTTTCGGAAAAACAACAAATCATAGAACTCCCACTAGTTCATCGATTCCAAATATCGTCCCAACTAGCGACATTTCATGACTTTCCGGTTTTTCAATTAGAACGGTTACGTGTGTAGTCAATTACACTTTTCTAATGTTCTAGAAAACAATAAATCATAAAGCTCCCACTAGTTCATCAATTCCAAATATCGTCCAACTAGTAACACTTCATGATTTTCCGATTTTTCAATTAGAAAATTTACTCGTGTAATCACTACACACTTAAAATTCACTGAAGAATTTCAAAGTCCGAAATCACCTTTGATCAAACTAAGTTTGTCTCCGCTTAACACGAATGACACTAGTGACATACCCATATGTCACTTTGGTTTTAAAAGGCTTAAGAGAAAATATCTCTTTCAAAAATAATTGCATTATCAATTAACTAGTTCAACGTCCTAGTTACTTTCCACTTTTTAACGAAGTCAATACTAGTCAATTATAAATTTTTAAGCAATTTAGTAAGGGATATGATGTCAGTAAATAAAATGACATATATTAATTCAAGTTTAACACTACTATATTATTGTATTTTAGGAATTGTAAACTAAAAGTAAGTCTACTCTACCATTCCAAGGTTTTAACCTTGCATCTCAAAGCCGCCGTAGGGTAGGTCAAAGAGATCAACGGTTAAATCAATGAATAACTTGTGAGAATCGACATCCCACGAGAATCGAACATCCCTTTATTCATTGACTACCTTCCTTTTTTAGCCTAGTATTACCAAAAATACCCTTGATGAGTGTGACCTACTATATCGATCTCTTGTGTACGCCCCCGAGAGTGTGCCGTCGTAGGATAGGTCGGTGACCCGACGAGTACCCGTAAATCCTATCCTTTCGGAGACCAAGCCATGAATGTTGATAGGGGTGAACACCATCCGTAGGGGACGAAATCAAAGCGCCGCGAGGCGCCACCCTTCTCTCACTTACTTGCATCTATAAGTAGAGACCGTGGGGTTGGTGTCGCCTTCCCCGCTCCCACTCAATATTTTGGAAGTGGTGGTGGGTTAACTAACCACGCTCTTTGATGTTAACATAAAAGTACATGAAATCAAGGATTCCGAATGGTGTCGGTGACGTAGGCAAGCCTACCCGCCCTATTCGTTGGAACATATGTGATAATCGGACGAAATCGGGTCAAGAGAGCCGCGTTTGAGATGGGAAGGAATCACCCTCCGTTCTCCGTGTGGCTTAGTCTTGCCGGACCCCGTGCATACATCACACTAGGAGGGTTAAGTCGGTCGAGCCTAGCTCGGTTGACCACCCAACCTATAAGCGAACCGCTTTTATCCAAGATTTATTGTTCATTTACCATCATTCAATCTCGTGACACTACGAATCGAAAACGTGATCTCGTTTGGGCTTTAAGGCGGTTCACCGAGAACACACACCGAAAGGCCTAACGATTTCATAACCCGCCCTCGGATCATTAATTAGTTACTAAATTAATTAATTACCACGTATTAATTAAATTTCAACTAATTACGCGAGTTTGTATACATGCCTATTTTAATTACCAAAATTAAAATTCTACATGTATGCATGGAGTGGATTTATGATATGATGCGTGTCGCGCAAAGCGAATTCGATTTTATATCTATTTTATGATCAAACACATAAAAATAAATTGCGGAAAATTTAAACACCGAGATGGATCGTTGGTACTTCGACTAACCTATTTTCTAAGGAAAAGTAAACATTTAATCTAAGTCTTCAAATCTCGATCTTGAAACTTCCTGATCTTCAAAGCTTCGATCTCGTACACTAACCACGAATCGATTTATGAGAGAGAGGCGTAATAATATACCAATATATTTAAAATATATCTATATTAATAAAAAAACCTTTGTTTTTTTTTTTTTTTTTTATTCACGCAGAAAAAAAAAACACTATTTTATTAGTCAAACCAATTAGGTTAAAAAAAATAAGCTGCCGCCTTATAATTTATGTCAATTGCCGCCGATGACCAAATACACAATTTGACAAATATGATTAAAACAATGCTGCCGCCGCCAATTCTATAATAAAAAAAAAATTAACCTCCTCGTTTTACCTTCGATGATTTTCAACACCACGATCTTCGTCGCTCAACCCTGATCAAAATTAAAAACAAAAGGTACTACCTTTTACATCAAATTTCGAATGCAAAAATTAAATTACAAATTTATCTTTCAATCGATACTAATCAAAAGAGCTACAAAAAAAAATCTACGGTAAACAATACCAACCCCAATCTATCTCTTCAACCACGACAATCACAAGCATTCATCATAAAATTTTCAAAATAATAAAAATTAAAACGAAAATAATGCAATCTACACACGTCATATTCCACTCAGATCTAATATTTTATACGTATAAATATAGATCACCATGGCGATCGATACCATCATAGGAAAATATCATCGCAACGGAAGCGATTTAAGGATCTAGATCTATAAAATACTCGTAATAAAATAATCCTGATCTATATCTACAAGGGTTGTAGAAACATACCTTTTGGATCTCTAAATCCAAATCGAAGAACCGCAAGATGATGTATTGGGAGTAGATGTGATGAGCACCACGCCCTTCCGTGACGTGTGATCCAAGCAATTCCCGGTGGAAGGAATCCTCGACTCGAACCCCTCCGATATGCTACCCGGAAAAATCACTAAAATTTTTCTCTTGCTTATGGCCGAATTCTCCTCTTGCTTTTCAAGTGAAGAAGTCGAATTATGTGTTGTATTGAGGCAGGGAGAACTCTCTTTAAATAGAAGAGTAAAAACTTAAATTTCCAAGGATTTTATAATTAATACCAAATCAATTATGATAATCCTATTAAATAAAAGATAATCCCAAAATATTCTAGAACAAATCAAGAATATTTTTATCTTTATTTATTACCATAAATATTTATCCAATAAATATTTTTATCTGCATAATGTTTTTTAACACACAAGAAAACTAATTCCTTGTTAAAAACAATCACATGGGCGAATTTGTATATATTGACCTAGTCAATATTAATTTTTTGCATCATCACACAATAATTAGGGCAAGATTATGGAAAATGTCTTTTCCACATATTTAATTATTTAGCCCAACTAATTTAATAGTCCACTAAACAATTAATTCACATATCGTTTTAATAAAGTCCAACATGAACTAAATTAATATTATTAGGATTCGACGTCCGAGAATATCTATGCTATATTGTGAGGCACGTCGGGGACCATGGACTAATAATCACGGACTCCGATAAATCAAATAAATAATTATCGATGAATGTAATAATTATATTCGATAAATCAATCACAGAATATGCCACCATAATCCCGTGATCGCACTCCTCCGATTATAAGATTATATTTATCTCTCACGAAAGTAATAAGCGTCCACCGATATAATCATTTCATATGGATTAATCCTCCATGATCGCTCATTCTAAATCGGAAGTTACCGTTAACCCTTTTCGAACATCTTGTCCTTACTTACCGTTAACCCCTAGTGATCAATAATTCAAATAACTCACCGGTAGCTAATCGGTGTAATATGAATCCCATGGATCGATCAATGTCTGTGATTAACTCATAAGGAATCGTTTATCTACTTCCATAAATGGAAGGAATGGATTCCGTGATCTCGTGATAACACGTACTACTCACTCAATCCAAAGACAATGCCAAGATGGGGTAATTCGGATCACAGACTCGGTGTAATCCTTAACCGTCAAGTCAAACCTCATAATCGATTCAAGCGGCTTGGATCGTGATCACCTCGTGATTAAGATATATCCATAATATGATCATCTAATGATTCGATAAGACTTCTCAATTACGGAATTATATTGAGAACTCGGATCAAATCGGTCCAAATTTCTATATGATATATCTATCATATATAAATGCCCCATTAGGTTCCCTTTAACCGAAAGTCCGGATAAGACGATCACACCTATCGTGTTATGGGCGCATTAATAGTACGTTAAAGGGAGACCCGATACTCTCGATTAACTTTACTACGGACTAATTGTATTTTAAGTACATCTTCACTAACTCAATCCTCCCGTGTATATCTCATACAATCGAAGTTAAGTGATTACATAAACGATATACTCGGGGTTTTCTCAGTAGTGTAAATACTATTGTCATATTGGTGATTATGAGAATAATAAATATGAATAATAATATCATTTCATTTATTTAAATAAAACAATTACAAAAATTGTCTTTCGGGCATCACACCTAACATGAAGAAGCCGCCGGTTCAACCAAATGCTTTAACTGAATTGAAAACCGCTTATTCGAACCAAATGGCTTTACCACAACTCATTAACACCACCTGCATTTTCTTTTTTCATTTCAAAACAATATATTCAACACCTCAAATTCTCAAACCAACCTGCATCTTCTTTTTTCATTTTCCAAAACAATATATTCAACACCTCAAATTCTCAAAATCAACAATCCAATTATAAAAACACATTCATTAAAAGGAAAAAACCAAATCAATCGCAAAAACACATTCATGCAAACTACGTCATTAAAAGAGAAAAAATCATATCCAAAGTTATTGTTGTATTACAACAACCAAAACAAAAGAAATGTTTGATCATATTAACTTGTTCGTATACGACTTTTCTTCGTTCTTTCTACGTGAAGACGAACATTCTCATTGGTGTGTCTACCTCCTCCGATCGGTGTCGGTTGAGCCCTTGTCAAGTTCCTAAAGTCGTATCGCGGAAGTTCCGGCTAGGATGTTCGACCTCTTCAGAGTTCAAGTTGGATCGAGATGTCCCTGTCTTGTGTTTTGTAACACTTGAAGGACATCGATTGCATTTGTTGAATAAGCCTCACTTGTGCCATCGGGATGTCATCCGGCATGTTCGCAAGCAACCTAGTCGTATTTTGATAGCGATAAACATTCCTCATTGCCTGCGAAATGTGTAAACACAAAACAAATAAAACAAATTTCTATGTATGAAATTAGAAAACAAAATTTAAAATATACTTACAAGTTGTTCATAGTCGCGCGTAGGATAGAAATTGTGTTGCGTTTCATATTCTTCAACAACGCTTGCACTTTGAGGGCTAATAATGCGCCGGGTGATCTCGACGGTACCACCGTAAGTACATATCATTGTGTTGAAGATAACCGTTGTAAGAACACCACGTGGAACCAACGATGATTTGCGATCGCCCACAATCGAATATAATCCCGTGCTTAAGCGCATAATCCGTTGTGTTTCCCCGCCTATCAAGCGAGTGCAAATGGACACCTGTGTCACATTCATTAGGCACCGTTGGATGCCAACCGAATTGTCGAACTACTCTGTCAGGATAATGCCATTCCACCACGTCAAAACAAATGAGTGGAGCAATTACAATCCACTCATCGGTGTCCTCAAAACATATAGGCGGAAGATGGCTAAGGATGTCCCACGTGTATGGTTGCCATGTGAACATTGCATCTGTCATAGTATCAAATGCATGTCTATAGGTTACCAACCCCGATAAATGATCGGTATACATCCGCTCAACTCGTAGCCACTTACATCCTAAAGGGTCAACTCCCGCTTGCATTTGTGACCCAAGTGGATAATCTACTCCTCTTCTTCCGTAACACGTGACTTAATCCGTGTAGGTCGACCAATGGTGGTACGCTCCCATGACCACAAATTGTAGCAAAGACTAAAGATCCACCGATTTCACTTGCCCCTTTCTTGCTTGCCACACACAAATTCCGGTATAAACAAGCGAGTACCCCACTCCCCCAACTATATTCACCAAGTCGGTGCAAATCAACCACTAGAGGATAATATATTAGTTGAACCCTATTTCCACTCTTATCCGGGAAGAGGACGGCTCTATCAAATATAATAGATATGCTCTAACATACCTATGAATGTTTCTTCGGTTGCATCCACAGTAACCCTTGAAAATTATCTTTTAACCACGATAATTTCAAGGTATTACCTTTAAAAGCGCCTTCGTGGCCTTATACCTAATGTTTGCTCTAAGAGATCGGCCCATCGATGATCAGTTGTCCCCGTAATAGGTAAGCCACCGACCTTAAGACCTAACAAGACGTTAACATCTTGTAACGTTATGCCTACCTCTCCAATTGTCATATGAAATGTGTGTGTTTCTTGACGCCACCGCTCAACTAATGCGGTAATTAAATCGGCATTAATGGCGACAAATGACAACCTGTGGATCCCATAAATCGTGTCTCTCTCAAAAAATCAACTACCAAATCATGCACCGATAATGTTGCTTTGACATAAGATGCGTCACGACATACGAGAGAGACCTACACTCCTGCAAAAAAAAAAAAACATGTTACTATTTTTTATAAAGAAACAAATTGTTATTGCGAAAAAGCAAACATTAACGATTATATTACCTCTCATTCCCGTGATGATCTTTGCCGCTGGTGTTGTTGTTGAAGTCTTAGAACGCTATCATTAATTGGTCCTGCTCCATGTGATCTACATAAATAAAGCACAATTCATTAGTGACTATATAACAAATGAATATAATATAAACATGGTATACTAGAATAGACACATTAATGAAAATGTTTAATTTCAAAAAAAAAAAAAAAATAATAGACATTAGGTACAAACCATTACCGTGAAGGACCGGGCAAATTAGATTGTTTCAATTGACAAGAGCGCTTGTTATGACCGGGCAAATTACATAAACTACATGTAACATTTGTCTTTGGTAACTCATCCATTTCATTACGGATTCTTTTAGATTTGGACGCCCCTTGCCTCTTTTCCATGCGGGGTTGACTACTAGTACCGGTCCCATGATTGTCTTCCAATAATCCTCGTCAGGCACAGGTAGAAAGCATGCACGATAAGAACCAAAGTATTCCCCACATGAGAACAAAGGGTCAACATATTGATCCGTGTCTATGGAGTGCGAGCGACAAACCGCTATAAGATGAGAACATGGATAATGTAGGTTTTGCCACTTGTTACATGTACACGTCCTCTTCGAAAGATTCAACGTGTGACTACGATTAGCCATGCATCCATGACGATTACCTTGTCTAGTAACCACTCCATATACACCTTCTTGTATATTGAAACAAGTAACCTCACGGTGAGCGGCGCTTTCACTATTTCTCTCGAGTTGAACCGTTATCTTCTCCGACCATTTCATACCATTACGCATCCTATTCCTTGCTACTTCACGTCGATCGACAAAGTATTTGTTTACTCGAGTAAAAGTAGCTTTCACAAGGGCTTGAATAGGCAGAAATCGAACCCCCTTTAACACACCATTGAAGCATTCGCATAAATTAGAGGTTTTGATACCGTATCTTAACCCGCCGTCGTGAGCAAGTGACCACTTGCTTAAAGGAATGCCTTCTAACAAACTCTTAGCACGAGGATTGAGTGCACCGATCTTTTGCATCCCTTTATCAAATTTGCGAATTTGATGTTCCATAGCTGTGTTGGTAAACATTTTTTTCAAATCCGTATTTTTGAACGTCTTTTGGATGTTGGATGCATGATGTCTGATACAAAATCTATGAAAAGCATATGGCTCCTCCCAACCACTACCCTCTGTAGACATTGTCGATAGGATACCCGCATGCCGGTCGAGATGACACAAAGTCCATGACGCTTTGTGACAAAACACCTTATGCAAGCCAAAAACCAACTCCAATTGTCGTGATCTTCTTTTTCAACTATGGCAAATGCTAATGGAAAAAGTTGTCCATTCGCATCAACTCCCATGGCAATCAACATAACGCCACGATACTTCCCGTATAAATGAGTTCCATCAATTGTGATGACAGCCTGCAATGTTGGAAACCTCGATTGAGGGCCAAATGCCCAAAAACACAATGAAATTGTTCAGTGTAAGGATCGTGGGTTGGCTTATTAACAAAATGCACCACGGTGCCCGGATTTGCTTCTTTCAAAGCTTCCATGTAACGAGGAAGATATTGGTAAGACTCCTCCCAATCTCCATAAAGAGCACCTATCGCCTTTTGTTTTGCACTCCATGCTTTACCATAAGAGATCGAGAAGTTGAATTCTTTTGTTATGAAGGCTTTTAGTACACTAACTTTCACCCCCCAATCTGCTTGCACAAGAGGCTTTATAAGCGTTGGTTGATAAACTCTCGCTTTAAATTCGGGTGATCCATGGATGGTTTGTGAATCACACAAGAGCTTTCGTGGGGGCCTTTATAGGTGACGATAGTGAAGACATCCGATGCAACATTCTTTTGAGAGGCTCTTAAATACCAACTACAAGCAATTGGTTTCCTTCCACATTTGAATGTGACGGTGTGAGGTTTCGATTCTGTGGTTTTATAGACTTGGTTCCTTTCGACATTGTATGTTGTCACAATTTGCCCCAATGCTTTTTTGTTGGCAAATTCTTGCCCCACCCCAAACTCACCACCGCTCTTATATTGAAAATCACTAGATTTATACCAACTGTTTAAATATTCTTCATCTATAGAATGAAGCTTAGTAAACTCGGTATCATGATCCTTTAATGATACTAGTCTACCCCACTATCTTCATCCCGACTTAACAACAACATATCATCCTCGCCTTCAATCTCATCCCCTCGATATTACCATCTAGTGATGCTTCATCAACATTATTAGTCGACAAAGACACAAAACCAATTGGGATCCTCAACTTGACTAACAAGCATGTTGGTGAATGACATGTTAGGTTGTTCAATGGGTGTCAATTCAATATATAAATCCATAGAGGGGGCTTTCGATTGAAACACGCTTGCCCACATAGCTTTTAAACCACGATCATTACTTAAAGCTAACACTTTATAGCCTCGCACACTAGTGGGAATTTCATCTTCACGCTTAGGTCAAATCTAGTACTATCAACCTCCATAGCATCATATATCTCATTCTTAAGCTCATTCATACCAATGTTACTATTGACAATAATAAAGGTTTCACAACCACCTTTGTAGGTAACATTTTCACCGTCAATTACTATTTCACCATTCCACCAACAAGTCAACGGATAATTATATATCTCCATCCCTTTAAAAATCTCAAATCAAGCAAAACCTAAAACCAAATCCACATACACAATAAAAATCAAAAACTAATAAAATTAAACAAACAACCTTCTACACATATCACAAATCGATGAATATCAACACTTATTCGTTATCCAAACAAAGAATTCTTTCAATTGGCATAAAAACGAAAAAAAAAAAAAAAAAAAGGAAAAAATCACGAAAATCGAAAAAAAAGCGAAAAAAATACCTTTGGATTGATAAACTATGGATGAAACCTTTGATTTGGTTGAAGAAAGTAAGAATCTTGATCTTAAAATGGCCTAATTTGAGTTGGCGCCATGAGAGAATTTGGGGTTTTTGTTTTTAGGGTTTGGAAATCAAAAATGGGTAAAAATCCCGTCTGCTTTTGTTTTATATATCTTTGCTAAAACCGCTGGTTCAACCAAATGCTTCTTCATATGTATCGGTTCATTTCAATACAGGGATGGTCACGCGTTTTTAAAGTAAAGTTAAAGCTCATTTGCTTCAACCAATGGCTTTGTGTTTTTCAAAAAAAAAAGTAAAGTCATTTGGTTGAACCAATGGCCAAGAAACAATCTTGACGTGGGCCATTCGCAGAAATAGTTTGAGATGAAATAATAAACCATAAATATTTTATTTTTCAAAGATTTAAAAAAAAAAAAAATTCGTAGATATGTATGTAACACATATTTTCACCTAATTTTCAGCTTTTGTACACGAATTGAAGGTACGTATGTTGTGCACTACAAATAATGTTAAATTCAAAGATTATGTATGTGTAGAGATTAAGCTTTAGATTTCTCTTTTACGGATTTAGGAAGAAAGATAAAATCAGAACCTAATTTATAGTAAAATGGATACGTCATCAAGAGTTTCTCTAAAAAGACAAAATTATAACAAAAAAAATACCGGCTATGCGCATATGATGGGAAATAAGATTGAGATTAAGAAACAATACAATTTCTCCTTCATCCAAATTTTTTATTTTTTTGTGTGGAAAATATACTATTATTTATTTAATTATATCAGTAGAGCAAACCACAACTTGAGATTAAGGCCCTGTTTGGTAAGCAAAATAAGTACTTATTCTGAAAAAAATTAAGTGACGGTTATATTTAGAGATGTTTGATAACATTTTTAGCACATCTTAATTATTTAAGTGTCACTTAATTCCACATGTAAAAACAACAAAAGTTTTCAGCATTCAAATTGGTGCTTATCGCTGAAAAAAAATTAACCGCCGCATGTTATCCACGTCTTTCATCATCAGTAGTGTAGCAAACATTTTATTTTTCCTTCTTATTTAGCTTTATCCATTTGTTTTTCTTTTTACATGTATTATTATTATTATTATTATTATTATTATTATTTTATCATATCAAAACTCTTTTGCAATTGTTCGTTTTGTGTCCAGTTATACAAAATACTTTGACTAAAGTATTTTATTTATTAGTTCTTATGAATTTCTTTTTTGTCACACAATTCTGTAAAATGGGTAACACGCTTTTGTTTTATTGTTATAAAGTATTAACTTTAACACACTGTAGCATTATACATACATATATGTAGCATTATACATACATATATATATATATATATATATATATATATATATATATATATATATATATATATATATATATATATATATATATATATATATAAACACGTATATACACACATAAAATAATTAAAATAATGCTATCTATCTATGATTTCAGATTATGGTGTTATCAAATGATCTAAAGATTTAAATCATTCAAATTTACTTAATGTTTTCAGATTTCAGATTTGACTTCGACTTCGATTTCAGATTTGATTTAACAAACGCCCCAAGAAACAATACAATTTCTCCTTCATCTAAATTTTTTATTTTTTATTTTGGAAATATACTATTATTTATTTAATTATATCAGTAGAGCAAACCACAACTAAATGAGAAGACAACATAATGGCATATTGTTTCAGACCAACCAAGTTTAAGTCTTCATTTGTCGAAAGATTAGCATGTATGTTACATTCTCTTATGACAAAAGAAAAACTATAATTAAAATAAAATAAAAAACAAATTAACATGGTTTTACAATCACTAATGATGCTTCCAACATAAGAAACATTCGGAGTATTAACATTCAGTTTCTGGTTGAAAATTTGAGAATCCCTGTAAATATGATATTGAAAAATCCTCAAGAAATGGGGACTACCATCCAATAAATATGAGAAAATGCGAAGAATAAGGCCACTGAATCTTGAAGCACTCTCCAGCTGCCACTTTAGCACCTCTAGTTGCGACATCATCATTAAAATTTGACAACCATGTCACTGGTTGAGACCACACTCTCTATTTTGAAAGACAATTATGCATTGGCATATTATCTTCATATGATTCAATGTAGGGCTCAATTTCTTTTTCTGCCCTGAGCATTAATATTGGCAACCATCGTTCTTTTCGTTTTCAAAAAGTAAAGTATATCTACTATTCTATGTCCCCCAAAGATTACAAATAATTGGAGCCACTCTCTTTTCATTGTCAACAAGGAAATCAAATAAATCAAAATGACAATACAAGAATATCGTCGGGTGAGTTGTGAGTAATCGGATTAGTGAGGGAGAAAATCCAACCACTCAAATAAGAGAGTTTGGTGATTATTAATGGTTGTGTCGTTAGAGACCGCATACATACCCTTGTATTGTAAGGGATCTGATGAAGACCGGCTAGGCCTCGCTCCATATTACTTTGCTCGTATTTTCATGATTTATGTCTAGCTTGTTGTCATTATTTCATCACTATTTTTATTATTATTTTGCACTTTTTATTTTAGTTTAGATAGTTTAAATAAGGGTCACATTAAGCCCAATGGAGTCTTTTATTATTTTAGGTCATTTAGTATTTATTTTCTATATCGCCCCATTAAAGGTCCATTTCCTTTTGTAGTAAAATGGAAGCCCTACGAGGCAACCCTAGCTGTCAGTATAGCATATATAAAGGCTTGATCATTGTAATTTATAGGTAGACTTGGATTAATAATCAAATTGATTCCCTTGATGGCGTTTTTCTAGTAAATCTCGTTGATTCGAGAATTGGGTTTATCAAATCTGTTGAGCTGCAGATTTATGGATGACCTTTGTTTTGTAGGTTCTTGATCACAAGTTGATTTTGGGTCTACATACAACCCGAGGTTCTTGATCACACGTTGATTTTGGGTCAAGGGAAGCTCAATTATCCGTTTATTCATCGTCCTTCGTGTCAATCATCAAAGTGATTACCTTTAACGATCATTCCGCATCCCGTGCATACATCATTTGGTATCAGAGCGAAGTCAAAGGAGGTAATCTGAATAAAATAATAATTCTGTTCATCATATAGCCACCTTTCATCGTCAGATTTCCAAAAGGAAAAAAAAATAATCGTGCCTTCGTTTATCATCCTAACCTTTGCATTCTTCTATTGATTACACATCACGTGATACAAAATAATGTATTGTAAAAATATATTCAGTCGATCCTCACCCAGCCGCACGAGTTTGTAATACAATTCAGAAATCCAGTTTTGCGGCACTCGTATATTCTCTATATGTGTGAATTTGTCCACATATATCGGTCAAGTCCAAAAAAAAAAAGAAAGAAATCCTTTGATTAATAGATGTGTTCTTTCTGGAAATTGTTTGACTCATAATAATAATTAAAAAAATATTGTCAGCCAAAGTTGTGTTTTTTTTTTGTTGTTTTTCAAAGTGTTGCATCATCAATTTCTTGCTGCCAGTGATATATATTTCTGATCAAAGGAAAGAGATTGGCTGAAAAAAAACGCCATTTCTAAAAAGGAAAAGAAAATTCAGAAAAGAAAAAAGGGATTGGATATAAACTGCCTTATGATTCTTGAATTCAGTGTTATTGATTGTTGTTGAGGAACGCACCCTTTCAGCTACTTCACATCTTTCTGCACAGTACACTTTCTAGGGATCCTAATTACTTATTGGCCATGGATTATTACCCATTTAATTCGCATTGTCTAATTAGAGGAAGAGAATGTAAGATGTGCATTGATCATTTAGAAGAAGAAAGTTTTATTAGCATTGATGTAGTTCAAGGGTTGAACTTACCTATTGAGAATCATCCACGGCCTTATTACATTGTTGAGGGATGTCATCAGCTCCGAGTTACAAGACAAGCATGGGTTTCATTTTCCATCGGAAGCTATAGAACTATTATACAGTAGAAACTCTATAAATTAATAATGTCGGGACCGGAGAAATTTATTAATTTAGAGAGTTATTAATTTATCGATAAATTAATAATTATTAATTTAAAGAGTTTTTAACCGATTCAACGTATAATTCATATTTCCGTATAAACTAAGTAATTATACATACCAAACAAAAAGCCAAATTAGTCTATGCCTCTTAGAAATTTGGATGAATCCACTTTTGATGAAGAAACTCAAGACCTCGAGACTATGATCAATCGATGTGGCTATCGTAATAAGATGGATATCGACAATCTAATGAACTACCCAGTGAAAATGAAGCATGTTCGGAGGTTCAGAGTTTAGAAGATATTGTGGGTACTATCATTGAGAACAATGCAGAGGATGACGGCGAAGATGATACGGTGTCTTTGGAGCCTGTTACGCGAAAGGAAGCACTTATGGCGTCGAACACTCTTCACAACTTTATGATACAATACAAAAATACAACACTGAAATTATTTGGATGCAATAAGAAAAGTTAGAGATGAAATTCAAAATAGACTTTGAACTTTAAAGGAAAATGCATAACTATTGAATCATATTTCAATAGAGTGTAATATATTTTTTTTTTTTTTTATGAATTATTAATTTATGATTTTCTTGGGACCAAAAATTATAAAGGGATCTCCCGAAAAATTATTATCTTATTATTTTATCGATTTTTTCAATTTTTTACATTGGCCCAAGTCGAGACCGGACAAATTTATTATTTTAGAGAGTTTATTAATTTACCGAGTATTAATTTAAAGAGTTTCTACTGTATTATGTGATGTGGTGTCATTGAGAGATGAACACCTAATATTAGGGAAGTCATGGTTATATGTGTATAATGTACGTCATAATGTTTCCCGAACTCGCTATTCTTTTTATGATTGTGGCAAGAGGTATGTCTTTGAATCCCTACCTTCCAAAGATGAGAGTGATATTCAGATTGAGGAGTCTAAGGCACTAGAACTTGATGGAAAAGATGTAATTGTGACGGTGGAACAAGAATTTGAGATAGAACTGAAAATGGATGAAAAAGAAAGTGAATTTGAGAAGAAGAATAAGGACAAAGAATTAGTGGATGAGCAAATAGGGGAAAATGAGAAAGTTGGTCCTACTTCACCGACCACTTGTTCGAATTCTATTTTATCTTCTTTGCAGGTACATGATGATCATCCACCTGAGGAGAAATCCTGGTTATTGGATACACCCAATGCAACCCTATATTGCATATGAATGTTCTTGACCCAGTTGACATTGATCGAAAATCAAAGCACACTTTCAACGATCCATTTTATGAGCATGTTGATTATATTTCTGTCGCAGAGGGATTCATCCATATATTTATCAATACGACATACCATTCTCATGTTCCATTGGTGATGCATGGATTATCAGCACATCATGCCATTGATTTGAAGTTGTCTATTTGCTTCATATTTGATCCCAACATATCATTGTTGTGTTTTGTGGTTGGTTTAGAGCTTTTGCATGAGGATCAGCTCTACGACATCCTTCTGATTCGAGGACGTATCATCTCGAAGAGAGAGGAAATGATGAAGACCGGCTAGGCCTCGCTCTATATTACTTTGCTCGTATTTTCATGATTTATGTCTAGCTTGTTGTCATTATTTCCTCACTATTTTTATTGTTATTTTTGCACTTTTTATTTTAGTTTAGATAGTTTAAATAAGGGCCACATTAAGCCTGATGGAGTCTTTTATTATTTTAGGTCATTTAGTATTTATTTTCTATATCGGCCCATTAAAGGCCCATTTCCTTTTGTAGTAAAATGGAAGCCTTAGGAGGCAACCCTAGCTGTCAGTATAACCTATATAAAGGCTTGGTCATTGTAATTTATAGGTAGACTTGGATTAATAATCAAATTGCTTGCCTTGATGGCGTTTTTCTAGTAAATCTCGTTGATTTGAGAATTGGGTTTATCAAATCTGTTGAGCTGCAAATTTGTGGATGACCTTTGTTTTGTAGGTTCTTGATCACAAGTTGATTTTGGGTCTACATACAACCCGAGGTTCTTGATCACACGTTGATTTTGGGTCAAGGGAAGCTCAATTATCCGTTTATTCGTCGTCCTTCGTGTCAATCATCAAAGTGATTACCTTTAAGGCTTTAACGATCATTCCGCATCCCGCATACATCGTGATCAAGTCACGAACGTTGTGTTCGTTATGTAGTTATAAAGTTGAAGGATGAAAATCCTTATATGTAGAGCTTTGTAGGGAGTTATAGCTTGATCCGGGATCTCATAACCTGCAGTTTAGGGCCAGTGTGATGCCCGACGTGGGGAAGTTATCGCTCAACGAGACTGAGATCATGAATTGTGTATAAAAGTGGATTTGAGACAATTATCATGGATCAATCATCTGATCATGCCTAGTAATGCCAAGTAACTATGTTGGAGGTGGGGGATGACCTGTTCTACTAAAGAGAGTAATGTTTGGTCGTGTGGGTTGAGATCGTGGATTGTGTATAATGTGGATTTGGGACAGTTATCAGGGATGGGTCGTAGCATCATGCCTGGTAATTCCAAGTAACTGTGTCGGTGGTCGACGATGACTGACCTATTCTCAAGGCGGCGAGTGCTTGGCCAGGTCGGTGATTATCTTTTAGATGAGATCGGTTGAGTGTGAGTGACCTTCTAAAGGTCGGCCGTCTGATACTCGCAAGCAAGGTGATAGATTTGCTAAGAGCGACCTTCCTTAGATCGGTTGAGTGTGAGAGTGACCTTCAAAGGTCAGCCGTCTGATACTCAAGGCAAGACTAATAGATTTGCTAAGAGCGACCTTCCTTAGGTCGGCTTATCATGTTTTGAGCTATTGATAGCTAGCGGTCCAATTAAGGGCTTGTGCTGATATGGCCCACCTGACTATTTTGACCCGTTTTAGGCCCAATATATCCAATGTAGATAACCTTCGGGCTATGCCGTCATCACAAGGCAAGATAAATATATGTGTTTCCTTCAAAAAGAGTCATCTGAAAGAATGCTTCATAACTCTTTTAAAATAGCACAGTCAAAGAAGCAGTGTCATATAGTTTCTGTAACATCCCGATTTTCGCCATGTTATTTATAAAAGACTTTATAGGCATTTTTAAATAATTGTCTAGATATATTTTTTCCTCTACTAAGATCTACTCATAAATGTTTTTTTCATAATATGGTTTAATCTACGAGAATGTTAGGAGTATATAATATTTTTCTATTTTTAAACATACAAATGGTTCCGTAGTGACATATTGTTTTATACAAAAATTGATATTATTCTTCTTCTTATTATTATGTTTGTTAGTAAATATCATTCTTTTACCAGAACAAATGCTTCAAAGAAATTATATAAGAAATAAATATATATAGGATAAATACCACTACTGTAACCACTTGTAATTAATGATAGATAAGGCAATATTTAAATAAAGTTCATATTCAAGATAAATGTATTGCTATAAATTAGAGCTAAACTCAATTTCAAAATCTATAAAGACATGTCGATAACGTAAATAGAAGTAATAGTCATCCTACTATATATAATAAGAAAGTAGTGTGTTAAGGAAGTGTAGAAGTGTAATTTTTTCATTGACTCCCCCTTTTTTTTAACTGTTCATCAGCCTGGTCCAAATTTATTTTTTATTTTTACTGTTTATGGCCCAGTCCAGTTTTTTTTTTTTTTTTTTTTTTTTTATTTGAGTTAAATTGTTCCATTTTGAGAACTCAATCAGATCACCTTTTAATGCTACGAATATATGTAGCAAAAATATGACTATTTTCAAAATATAAAGCGCGACGACATTCATTGTTATTACACGATCTTTAGATCATACCAAAAAATTGTGTTGACGCTTCATACTTAAATATTATAAATTTCTTAAAATAAATTCATTTCATAAAAAAATATATCGTTTGTCACTACGATATTTAATTTATTTCAAGATATAAAGGCCACCTACACGTCGCGCTTACACGATCTCTATATCATACCAAAAAATTGGATTTGACGATTTAATGAAATATTAAATTTCTTGAAATGAATTTTTTTGTAAAAAATATATCGTTATATAAGATATTAAATATCCTAAAAAAAATTATTTACCACAAATATTGTTAAACCCGCTATAGTGATTGTTGATTTAATTTCTATGGAAATTGAATTGTGTATTTTTCCATGGCCGTTAAAATTAGCTTTCAGATCCGGTAATACAAAAAAAAGGGTTCGGTAATGTCGAAAGGTGTCGATTTTATGTCGTGGAGTGTGTTAGATTTCATTTCATCAACTGACACCTGTTGGATATGGCGTCGAGGTGTATCGAAGCGTGTCGTGTTGTGTTTTTGGTTAAACACGTGTTGTTGCAAATAATGTCGAAGATAGCTTCATTTTTTCGGTTAAAATAGATTTAAGTATTAATTGAAAAAAAATTGTTCAGTAGTGTCGAAAAGTATCCATACGATGTCGGGACGTGTCGAAGATGTGTCGGATATTCATTTCATCAACCGACACGTGCCAGACATGCCATCGTAATGTATCAGAGCGTATCATGTCGTGTTGGTTGTCGGACACGTATCGTATACCTTTTTATAGTTTACTCGGGTTTATTATTTCAGTTCTATATGATTATTACATTTGCTGATTCACTTTTAATTTTCACATTTCGGTGATTATAAAAATAAACCGGAGCAACAATGGTGCAGAGCATGCATGCTTTCTTGGATGTTTGATGTTCAACATTTTCCCTATATCCTTTACATATTCCAACGACTCATCATTTATTATAATATACTGTTACATCTCTGGCCTGAAACCAAAAATTCAATTCATCAACAATGCATACATACGTTAAATTGCATTGTATATTTACAATCTGGGACACCGAGAATGCGGAGCACGGATGTCTCTTTTCCTAGTCACTAAATACTAACTGCTTACTTTATTTTCGGTTCATTTATTCAAGAAAGGGAAAATGTAGCGGCAATAATGCGATGAATATCAATTTAATTTTCCTGTCATTAGTATAAATGTGGTTAGAAATTTTCTTGCAATCCCAAATGACGTTTCCTATCAGTCCTCTCCATCGGCATCACCAAAGCCATGGAGGAGCCATATCAGGTTATCATCTTCCTACACACGGGGGCGGCTCTACATATGTGATTGGGGTGCAGCCGACCCCCTAAAATAAAAATATTGTGTATAAATAGTAGATAAGTTTTTTTATAAATAGATGTATATGTGAAATTGACCTCTTTATTTTTATGTATTGATCCCCTGTTTTTATATATTGCCCCATAATTATATGTGTGATACGAAAAAAATTGACAAATTTCTGACTTCCATTTCGAAATTCCTGCAGCCGCCCCTGCCTACACAGCTTGTTTCTCCGTCTTGTCTGTATATAGATTTTCACATCGATCAACTATTTCCACTAGCCACATTACATGAAATCGACTTTGAACGGACACAACCGTAATGTCATTCTCCGACCGTTATTAGCTCCACACCATCACAGCCGTAATCTTTCAATGTTTTCCAGGAAACCTTTTTGAAGAACAAGAGAAATTAGCATGCGCACAAAATTTTGACAATAGCTCAAAAGTAGGAAGAACATTTTTTTTTTTTTTTTTGAGGGCGAAGTAGGAAGAACATGATCATTCAAGCAGAGTAGTAACTATTCAATATATTCTCACATCACAGTTATTTGGGCTGAAATAAAAAGTTGTCATACCGAGCAAATAAAATGGAAAGAATCCGAAAAGTGTGGCTGCCGAGACCAGGTTTTTTTTTTTTTGAGAGGGTACCGGTATGGGGCAGGGCTTCTTTTAGTAGCTCTAGGGCAAATATTTAACCATTTCTCTGCATACCTATTATGTGATTTCTAGGTGTCACATCGGTAATCGACCGTATCTGCAAACTTGCCTCAATTGTGGCCGCCACCGTATGGTCCCAGTAAGACCCCATTTTGCGCAGGAGGTTCACCGGCTAAAACGTCGAAATGCCTTCAATCCCAATGTTTGGGTAAACGACCGACTGATTCCTCTTACCATGGTGTTCACGCACCTAGACAAAAACAACCGGTTAATTTTCAAACAGTTTTTATGGCTTATTTGGGAATAACGAGGCAACAGACAAATAGGGTGCGAACACCGTAGCTTAATTTAATATTTTCTCTCAGCTGGGGACTAAAACTAGACATTCAACATTCACATTATGCATCTACATCTAACTCTCAGAGTTGATTAGATTCAAAATATTGGTGCACACGTACATTTAACTTAAAATCAGATTGAATAGATTCATAATTTGGTGCACTTCTACATTTGATTAACGCTGTTATTAAGTTAAAGAATACTACTTTAATAGTAGTATATAGCTGCACCACAAAGGAACAAACGCTCAACATAGAAAAGAATGTTACTGGATCTTTGATCAAAATCAACACATTAAGTGTTCCCAGAGAAACGATTTTCAGTTAATCCCCACATATTCATACTAACTAAAGTTAATAATAATGATTTTCTGTTCAAGTGTATCACCATACTTTGATGATACAATGGTGATTTTCTCTGATGATACAATGGTGAATGTTATTGGGTGCATTAATGGTGGTTTAATCAATAGACCCATATACTTTGATTAATTTCATCACGCATCAACAGCCAAGCCAGTATCACCATAAACTTAATCCTCACGTGTGTCACACACTAAGTTATATGGCTACATATGATACAACTTGGAGTTTTCAGTAGTGTATTACTTATGAGCACGGAGCAAATAATAAGATGATAATAAATCTGTCATTTATATTAATTATAAAAACAATTATAAATTGTCGCCACTACTTCCAACATGAGCAATTTTTGTAATTTATCTGATAAGCCAATCGCATGCAGGATAAACTGAGAAAAGTCCAACTCACACGGTCGTACGCTTTTTCTAGATCCACCTTAATTGCCATATAGCCTTTCCTCCATTTTTTTTTGTCATTGAACAAAATTATGGACAAGTTCTCGGGCGATGATTATATTTTACGAGCTACCCCTGCCTGGTATAAAAGCACGTTGAGTGGTGCTAACTAGCTGCCCAATTATTTTCTCGAATCTATTTCCCAACACCTTGGTTATTGTCTTGACTATGACGTTAGCCAAGGCTATAGGCCTGGACTGTGCCGGTGTTTCGAGGTGGCCCACTTTAGGAATAAGAGCAATATGAACCTAATTCATGCCGGGTGGAAAAGTTGCACTCTCATACGCCTTAGTCACAAAACTATCACCGATGAACCTGTAATTCCCCAGCACCTCTTGAAGAAAATGGGAGGCAGACCATCCGGTCCTGCTGTCTTATAAGTCCCCATATCAAAACACGCCTCCTCGATCTCTTTTTCACAAACCTGCAGGTTTAAGAAGTGCAAATCCAACTCAGAGAGATTAGAAAAGCTCAACTGACAATTACACTCTTGATGTTCATCTTCCTGCAAATAGAGGTCCTTAAAATAATTTCACATCAGGTTCTTGACTTCCGTATCATCGTTGCTCCAATTCCCATCCGAACGCTTCAGAGATGAGGTTTTGGACCTCTTTTTTCTCCTAAGCGCAGTAATATGATAAAAATGCCTATTTCTCTCCCCCTCTGCCAACCATTAAATGTGTGATCTCTGATGCCAGTATGTCTCCTCATGTATAAGGATATCGTTAAATTCCTCTCGGAGTTGCTTTTCTAAATTACGAAGATAGGTAGAAGGATGTCATGCTAGGGAGATCTAGATCGGATAGATATTATGTAAAGTCAATTATACCGTATGATGATGGCCGACCCGGACTGCGCCATGTGTCATCCATTTAAATCGTATAATAAATGACTAGCCTCTAAAAGTAAGGCATTAGGGGCCAGGGGCTCTAGATACATACCTCTGGGTTGATCCCTAACCCCAGGTGGGAGATTGGCAGGAACTTCTCCATCAGCTACCGTAGGTCGGCCTAGGTCTGGTGAAGAGGAGCTGCCCCAGTTCGGCTATAGTGGCCTTGGGGGCTCGATGCAGGACGTACAGAGCAACCTCGACTGTTAGTCCACGTGCTGAATAGCTAAAGATAAATAAGGAAAGAATCTTGGGTCATAAAGACTCTAATCCTGACATTTAAATATGTCCATAATTATCTCTGAATTATAGGGATTTGCGTGTATTTATCCTTAGGGAATAAATAATAAAACAATTCCTTGCAGGACAAGGAAAGGGATAAATCGTCCGCTATATAAATAAACCCTAAAGAACTACGAAAGACTTGATTACAATTAAGTCATTGGATACGTAGGCAACTCGGGAGAAACAACTCATGAGCTCAATCTAAAATACACAAAACCACTCCTCGTTCTCGATCGTTCCAGAGATTTAGGGTTTTATATCTTGGATCGTGGTCACAAGGAGAAATCCAACATCGTCAATTGGCGCTGGATGGAGGGCTCAACAAGTCTGCAGGACAGACGATTAGAACTGAGCCGCCGAGCGAACTCAGAAATTTTGCAAAAAACAAACTTAATATGTCCGCAGGATAGACGATTAGAAATGAGCTGCAGAGTAGACTCAAAACAGAGCCATAAAATATACTCAAAAGTTTGCAAAAGACAAATTCTCTAAGTCTGCAGAACAGATGATCAGCGTTCGAATAAGAAAACACACAGTACACCATTCAACATCAAAGCTCATTATTGACGTACCGCGGGGGCAAAAGGCCCTAAACTATATTTTGAATAAAGAACAAAAGCCAAAAGAAATGGGCCAGAAAAGATAGCATAATAAGTGCCTAAAAGGCATACATTGTCAAAAAGGCAATAGAAAAGCTTCTAAAATTATTGCAAATTTTCAAAGCAAAATTAGAATCAAAAGCCTAAGACTCAGCAGTAGGATCCTGTTAAGAAGGCTGGGAAGAAGCACTGGCTTGGCGAGTTGCCGCAGGTTGGCGAGAATACTTTACAACCACGTCTACACCTGCCTAAAACTCTTTAAGTCTATCCTCATAGACCTTGTTAGAGCCAGGCTTGCGAAGTCCCCCGTGGGGAAGATTTTCAATTACCAGCTCGGGACACTACCCTTTGGCTTCCTCCACGCCCAGAGTGTACCCATGATTTAAGATTGGGGCAAGCAAAACCTTCAAGGCCCCAGTGCACTGAGTGGAGTTCTTATAGTAATGAAGAGCTTGGGCTATATGCGCAGGTATCTCAGCCTTCAACTCTTCATTCTCAGCTCGGAGCCGGGCATTCGCATCCTCCAACTCCGAGGTTTGCTTGGCATGATCAGTAGTGGCCGTCTGCAGGTCGGCGGCGTACTGATCCCTAATCTTCTGCAGCTCGACCTGTTGGGCTAGAAGCTGCTTGTTCAGATCAGAGATCTGCTCATCCTTGGACGATGAGGCGTCCTTATGCTTTCGGAGGCTGGCAGAAAGGTCGGAAATCCCCTTCTCTAAGGATACTTTTTGGGAAGAGAGATCGTTGAACCTCTTCAGGACTTTCTGGCCAATCTTGACGACATGGGAGAGCATTCCAGATGTTAGTACGGTTGCAAAACAAAAATAAGCAAAAAAACACAAATGCAAAGGCAAGGTCGAGTAGAAACTCACCGCAGCAGCCAAGTCTTTATCTGGCATACCAGATATATCAGTAATATGGGGTAGAGAACCCCTCCACCAAGTCGGAGGCATCCTCGATTGCCCCGATCAGGCCTGGCTTCTTCCTCCTAGATCGAGCGCACTGAGCCGAGCCGCCGTCACCGCATCAAGCTCAAGGCCGTCCCGTAACGATCAGCTCTCATCGCCCTCTCTGCTCAGTAAGGGTGAAAGGGTAGCTGTTCATCTCATCAAGACCTCATCGAATGGTGAAGATCTTCGATAGGAGCCTTAAGGTTCATGAGTGGAACCTCAAAAGTGCCAAAGAAATTGGGTTGCATCGGGGTTCAAGAATTGCTCGCCTGCTCAAATTGCCGCAACCTCCTCCTCTCTTCTCAAAGGCCTCCTCAAAATTTCAAAGAAAGTCACCACTAAAAGGGGTAAGAAAACAACCAGGTTAGTACAAACAATGAGACAAATGTATGGAAAATAAAGACAATGGATAATGTCCTACAATTGTCATATTCCTCTTGGTTAAGCCTCAGATACGGTTCAGTCCCTGAATCAGCTAGACGAGCTGCTTCTATCAACTCTGAGGACCATTCCTTATGGTCCAGGAAGACAACCGATCCGGCTATATCTTCCAGCAACCGATCTCCGACCCCAGTGGGGCACACGTCTGAAGGGAGAGAGTTATAGTTCATATACCCAATTCTGGGTGCCCCCCGTGAATGATGAAGAAAAAATGGGATTTCCACTCGTGAATAGATGACTTCCCCGTTGAAAGAATGGGGATCCCCATCCGATGGTCTGTTCGGTGGGGAAAGTAATACCACCCGCTGTGGTTTCAAACCTTCTGTGCTGGTAGAAGCCTAAATAGATCCACGGAAAATTCCGTGTCTATGCATCTGCACTAGATCGCGAAACCTATAATAGTCCTAACCCCATTGGGGGCGATCTGGGCAGATCCTAGTTGATAGTGTCTAAGAACAACCAAGAAGGCCGGGCAAAACGGAACCCTAAGGCCACATGCCAACTGCTCTCTGTACACAGTACAATACCCTTCTGGGGGCTGATGAGCAAATATGTTCGAACCCCCGGGAAGACAAGGGGAGTACTGGTCCAAATCAACTCCGTACTGGTTACAGACCCGGACGAGTTCTTCCTGATCTATGGTGAAATTCACCCCAAAGCTACCTATTACTGACCTAGCAGTCATATGTGCCCTAAGACACTGATTCAAATAAGAGAACCCGAAGTGCGAGTGAGGCCTAATTGGGTCAGTGAACCAAGGGTCAACGATCAGATGTTCGAATCCTCTAGGATTTATAGTAGGAACAGGAGCTGGGGGTTTCTAATTGGGCCCTAGGACAAGAAATTTCTCCTTCAGACTCATGGTGGGATTCAAATTCCCTTTCAATTGAACTATTGGTCACTGGTCCAACCCTCATCAACTGGCAGAAAAAAATAAGGAGAGAAGAAAAATAGATGCAGAAAAAGAAGAGAGTATAGTTTACTTGAAGAAATGCGAGAGTCCTGAAGGAAAGATCGGGTCTTCATTTTAATAGTCACTGTGGAAAAGAAGTGGGAGAGTCTGAATGATAAGACATGGATTATAACCCCCCAGACGTGGAAACGACGTCAGTTATGGGAAAGAGGGAAAAACGCCTCGGTTCCCGGAAAAGTATTTATGCCCTACTTAATAGGCTGCCACCTGGCAGCTAGTAATTTCAAAATGCTAGTTCGGATAAGAACGAATTAACAGATCATTGCTGCGAGATCCGACCGGCTAAAGCATGGTTCGATATGGGGTTGATGATGGTGACCCGAATCAAGTCACGTGTCATCCATTTAAATCGTATAATAACCGACTAGCCTCTAAAAGTAAGGCATTAGGGGCGGGGGCCCTAGATACATACCCTGGTAGTCCCAACCCCAGTGAGAGATCGGCAGAACTCCTCCATCACCACCCGCACGTCGGCTCAGTTGCAGTGAAGAAGATCTGCCCCATTTCGGCCATAGTGGCCTTGGGGGCTCGACACAGGACGTACAGAGCAACCCGACTGTTAGTCCATGTGCTGAATATCTAAAGATAAATAAGGAAAGAATCTTGGGTCATAAAGACTCTAATCTTGATATTTAAATATGTCCATAATTATCCCCGAATTATAGGGATTTGCGTGTATTTATCCTTAGGGAATAAATAATAAAACAATTCTTTGCAGGACAAGGAAATGGATAAATCCTCCCTTATATAAATAAACCCTAAGGAACTACGAAAGACTTGATTCCAATTAAGTCATTGGATACATAGACAATTCGGGAGAAACAATTTACGTGCTCAGTCTAAAATACACAAAACCACTCCCGTTCTCGATCGTTCCAGAGATTTAGGGTTTTAGATCTTGGATCGTGGTCACAAGGAGAAATACGGCTCAAAATAATTAATAAACGAAATCCACCATCATCACTGTATAATAAAAAATCAGTTAAAAGTATCGGATGCAATTGCTCAAAAGATATGATCCTATTTTGGTCTTTATTGCAGTAGAGAAAACACCGCAGCAGTTATTTCGTGACCCCCGCTCGATTCCAGCAGAGAATCTCAAACACATTTCACCCAACCAAACCCTTTTAACGTGCATTTTCTCTCCACCCTCTCTGTCTAAATATCTTGCACCTCACTTCAAACACGATATAAAGTATACTACAGCGAACTTCAACGTGGAGTGAAGTTGGAGAAGGTTCTGCAGATCTGGATCAACAGGAGTCATACAGGTAGACTCTTCTTCTCTTCTATCTCGTCGATGGCAGTGTCGTCGTCAAATGATGATCAGGCGAGCTCTTCTTCAAGTTCCCTTGAAGTTCCTGTTAAGTTAGAGGTGGAAGTTGTTGGAGGAAGTGTCAGTAATGGCCCAGGGAATGAAGTGAACGCTGATGATGACAGTAGCGTCTGGGCTCCACCGTCCAACGGCAAGAACGGTTCTTTAGGTATTGCTCTTAAAATTGAAGTCATTTCCGCTTCTATTCTGATCGTCTTTTGTGTGGTTTTAGTTTCTTGAACTGTATTAAACGCTGCTGAGGTTATTGCTAAGACGTGAATCAGTGACCTAATCTTTCTTTGTTGAAGTTCCCCATAAGTTAGAGGAGGAAGTTGTTGTCGGGAGAATCATTAATGTCAATGGTCGCGGTGGTGGGGAATCTGACTATTCTGACGGCAGCGCAGTTGCCCCGCCTTCCAATGGCGAGAACGGTTCTTCAGGTAATGCATCAAATTGAACTGTTTTCTGTACCTTGATCGTCTTTTGTGTACTCAAGTGCCCAGGATTATGCGATAAGATGAGAATCACTGAACTAATTCTTCTTTTTTTGAAGAGCCCTTTAAGTTAGAGAAAGAAATTGTTGATGGAAGAGTCAGTAGTGTAAATGGTCACGGTGGTGAATTGGACTCCACCACCGATGACAGCAGCACATTTGCTCCACCTTCTAGCGGCGGAGGTGATTCTTCAGGTATTGGTACTTATTAGACCATTTCTTCCTTTCTATTTTGTTTTTTTCTTTATCTTGGACTAAGTAAAGTGTTCAGTAGTTATCAAACAGCTTAGAATTTGCTAACATAATAAGACTTAATCATTAGCGTACTTTTTCTTTTGTTTTTTAGGCACTATCATCAGAAGTAATTACTTTGAAGTTGGAGTTTTTAATAATGGAACTACAAGTTAGCGATTCTATTCAGTTAAAACAAACACTTATTTTGTTTTTTTTGCACCCTTGTGAGAAGTTTTCTAGGTCATTATTTCATTCCATTCATTGGAACATCACATCTAAAATTTTCTGTTGGTATTCTTACGTCAATATAACCATTCTGCTATTTATCCTGTTGTAGTTATGAGGTTTGAGGCAAAGTGCGTTGAGTGGGGTCGGGGTGCTTTAAGTGCATGTTTTTCACGTTATCTGTATAGTTGAATGTTGTAACATGGTTGGCCCTGTTGTTTTTGAATGTAGAGCTTCTAAATTGCTTTCAACTGAATCTGATCTGATAAGGATAAATGTGGCAGGAACTAATTTTCCTAGACTAAATAATGCATTGCCACCACCTGATATATTGAGCACGGACAAACCCGATCAGCATTTGAGTAATATCAAGTTTGAAAAATCAAAAACTGAGAGGCAGAGACATAAAAAGAAAATGCCTGGTGAGGCAGCACAAATATTTGATGACAAAATTCCAGTTCAACAAAAGGTATAAAATCTTCCATTTTTCTTTATTAGCTTTCTGAGTAGTGTTTGATTTGTATGTCTAAAGCTTGGTTGATGATCTGAATCCAGATATCATGTAAACTTGTAAAGCCCATTGTTACTACTTCTGATCACCTCCGTATTTTGAACCACATGTTGTTTTGGTGTTAGTGACACAAAAGTTGGAAGACTTATAGAATTTTGCCAGTTGAGATTCTTAATTGACACTGTTCTTCAACCTTGGGAGTTTTAGTAAATTTGTTGTGTTGGCTTGATGATCCATAGCAGACACAAACCAGTTCCGTGTTTCTAAAATGTTGAATTTTTCTTACACGTACGTATTAACTTGTATTATGTGCATGCGCAGAATATATTTGTTCCTTTGCTAATTAAGTATTCCACTGCTTTGTATATATTGCACGTGTCCTTAAATTCATGCAAGCCCTGTGCTCGGGTCCCCAGTAGTCAGGAATGGTGCATGCTTGGAAATTTGGGCGCCAGGAGTATAATTGGATGTTAGGGAGTGAACTAAGTAGTTTCTTTTACAGGTAGTGAAGTTAATTCTTGGGTTTTGTGGCCAAACTGCCATGCATACATGAAAACCGTAGTATCTAAGAACTCCCAATTCTTTATTTGGGATGAAAATTTCCGTACTTTGTTATGAGTAACCTTCAGTTTAACAAACTAGTAATTTGGTGGATCATCTTGCTGTGAATTACTAGCTGAATGTGACGAGTTTAATCATACTCACACGCTGGTATTTTTGTTGGAAATTAAAAACGTTGCAGCTCAAACTGTTGAACAGAATAGCTACTGTAAAAGATGATGGGACAGTTGAATTTGAAGTCCCAGGAGATGTAGACGCCAGAGCTCTTGAATTAGGCACTGATAATGTATGTAGTGCAATGGAAGATGAGCCTCTTGATGATGCAGAACTGAGCTACATTCCCCCGCTTCAAATTGTTATGCTTATAGTTGGAACACGTGGTGATGTGCAGCCTTTTATTGCCATTGGTAAACGCTTACAGGTAATTTTACTTTACAGGATATTTGGTTAACCAATGCAACGCATTTTCTCTTTTTTCTTGGACTAATTTATCAGCACATTACATATGTGTCCTTTGAGTAGTTCGTACACGCTCTTTGCGCTCGATTATATGTGGACAAGAATAGACATGGTATAACATAGTTAACAAGCACAACAGTAGCAATAGTTTTGTTGTAGCACAGTTACTTGCCTTAGTGGTCGCACTCTGTCCCGCTTGGTGGACGAAATCTTCTCTCCTTTTAGAAATTTTTCTCCCATTTTTTTCTTCAATAAATGGTGGCAGTTGAATTACCATCTCTCCCAAAAGCTTTGAGAAGTGTAATTTATACATTTGTATCTAACACCACCCGCTTTCAAAATGATGTTCCATGAGATATAGAATTCAATTTAGTGGTGACTATCTATATAAACGATCTGTTTAGTCAGTGTGAGATGGCTCTGTTTGGTGGCGATTAGACTGCACTTAAGTTTTCCCTATTTTCCTAAATTGCTTTGAGCAATTAGTTTTTTTTAAGAGAGTAAACAATTAGCTTTCAAAGCATAAAAACTGTGTTGAACGATATTTCGTGGGAAATTTTGTGAAATCGTGATAATGATTTATTTGAACATGCATGGACTTTTATCATGAATAATGCTCCTTTGAGGTTGTCCATGCAGCGATCTGAAGATCAAAGCATCGTGTCGGTTTTCTTATTTGCTGAGTTATGCCATCGACTGTCTATATGCTCTATCAATACGTGCATAGGTGTAGCTTATATCTCACATTTTTCTTGTCTAACAACCTTTTGGCAAGTCTCTTGTTTACAAATCCAGTTTAATGGATAAATATAAAACCATATGTTATTTTCTATGTTCAACTTTTTTTTCCTTCCTATCTAGATACATCCATTATTAAGTTTTGATGAAGGAAAATAAACGGACTCGCACCCCAATGAAGTTTGTTTTTACTAGGTACATTCGGTATTAAGTTTAGATGTACGAAAGATAGATGATTCCACCCCCGTGATACATTTTTCTGGATCCGCCACTGGTTCCATGGGTTATATCATTCAGTTTCTTGGTTGAATTTAGACAAATATCTACATAATGAACATCCATTTGATTTGACATACTGGGAGGGAATAAGTTCCTTTACATGGATAGTTGTGTATTATAATTCTTTATTGAAATGGGTCAATGACATGTTTGTGAATCAGCACAGACCGATCGTGCTCACAAGGTGTGAAAAGTAAAACAGGTTTTGAAAACCCATCGCATCTTTGTTTTCAATACCAAGAATTCTTACATTTATTGAAGATGGCATAGGACTTGTGTTGGTTGGTTGTATCCTGTGTTAAGATATATTTGAGTTTCAAATCCAGGCTTCAAAATTTTGAATTTTCCTCATATGATTTCATCTGTATTTGAGTTTACTGACATTGCTTATGAATGCAGGATTTTGGCCATCGGGTCAGATTAGCAACACATTCTAATTTCAAAGAGTTTGTTCTGACCTCTGGACTGGAATTCTATCCTCTTGGTGGTGATCCAAAAATTCTTGCTGGATGTATGAATTCAATACTCCTGTCGGTTTGGACTGTTTTGATGATTGCTTACTATTATAAAAATCCCATGCTTTGTGTAGAGTTGTAATGATAATTTTCACATACTGTGATTTACAAGTGTCATTGTACTGTTGTTTCCTGTACATTACTTGGCTGCTTGTTGTTTCTGAAACAATGAAGTAACAGGTGATATCAAATTTTAGTTTTTTTTTTTAAGTTTGTGGGGGGTGGGTAGGAATAACCACATCCAGGTTATTGCAAGCTTATCTGGTTTAACTATTGATTTGACGCTTTTTCATTCATTGACGAACATGTGTGCTGTCATCTTTCCCGACTTGGAACCCTCTTTTGCCTGAAATCTATGCGCCGGATGCACATAATTTCATTAACTTTGGCCATTCTCAGAGTCAAATTTCTCCTAGGCCTTGAAGGAGTTACTGTTAGATTTGTTTGGATCCGTTGATTTTAGTCTTCTAACTGTTGTATTTCTATTTTATTACTTTGATGTATGGAACTCCAAAGCCGAGGATAATAGCTAAATTTATATCACCGTTTTTATTGTTGCAGATATGGTTAAGAACAAAGGTTTTCTGCCATCAGGACCTTCAGAAATACCTGTTCAGCGAAACCAATTAAAGGAAATCATAGGCTCCTTACTCCCTGCATGCAAAGAGCCTGACATTGATTCTGGGATTGCTTTTAAAGCAGATGCAATCATTGCTAACCCTCCAGCATATGGTGATTTTTCTGCACATATCGTTTGCGCCTTGACTTCAGTTTACTCTAGTTGACTATTTTTTGTGAAATTGTAGCATGCTCCTTTTACACCTGTTCTGTCCATATAGATTCCTATTGTAGTTTAGCAGGTTTCATGGTATACTCATATATTTAGCATGTATAAAACAATTAAGACTAACATAGAGAAATTTTGTTTCAGGGCATACCCATGTTGCAGAGGCATTAAAAGTGCCTATCCATATATTTTTCACGATGCCATGGACGTAAGTTCATTGAATTGATGGAACAAATTATAAAAAAAAAGTCATTCATGATCATCTTTAGTGTTTACCATGAAATTTGCTCTCATCATTATAATGTTCGACCAGGGTTGTTAGGTAGATTGATTTATTAATTTACTGTCAATTCTATCAGGCCAACTAGTGAATTTCCTCATCCGTTGTCCCGCGTTAAGCAACCAGCTGGATATAGGGTGAGTCTACATTTCCTTTGCTTCAGTTCATCCTAATCCTTGTGCCCTTTCTGTTAAATGTCTATATTTGTCTTTTCCTCATTTATTTATCATTATTTATCACTTTCACTACTGCTTAACATCTGCCTTTGCATGAATTTGCAGCTATCATATCAGATAGTTGACTCATTGATTTGGCTAGGAATTAGAGATATGATCAACGAAACGAGGAAGAAAAAACTGAAGCTACGCCCAGTAACATATTTAAGTGGTTCACAAGGCTCAGAGTCTGAAATTCCGCACGGATATATTTGGAGTCCTCACCTGGTGCCGAAACCAAAAGGTCGCCTCTTTTGCGTTTATACGGAGTATTATTTAATGTTTACCTTTATATATGAAAAATAAAATGCTGCATTTTGCAGTTTTTTGTTAAGCATAAAGAGGCAGGGAACTGATGTATCTGATCCTTTTCAGTTTCTCATTCTTTAGCTCCATGTTATGCCTTGCAGATTGGGGTCCTAAAGTGGATGTCGTGGGGTTTTGCTTCCTTGATCTAGCATCAAACTATCAGCCTCCTGAGCCCCTTCTAGACTGGCTTAAAGCTGGTTCAAAGCCCATTTACATTGGGTTTGGCAGCCTTGTGAGTTTTGGCTTTCATTTTTTCTTCAAAGTTCTAGTTAAAGGGTGTTCAATTTGCCTCTTTGAGATTTGGTAGAAGACGAATTGGATTTCTGATCATTTTTGCTCATTCCATATTCGTTTTGATTAAATCATTCTATAATGTGGAAACACTGGTTTTCAAGTCAAGGTCAATTGGCTGCATGTTATGAAATTTACTAAACTAGGTTCGAAGGTATTTATGGCTATTGATGCCTGCCAGAGTTTAGTTTTTCGCCCTAATTGTTTGCAACTCTGGCAGGTTACTTGGTGTAATTAACCGTTCTTTGTTAAAGCTAAATGGTGAAGTTGATATCTCTAATGCTACCTTTTTCCATAAATGTATCAATGCATCGACATCCAATTCAACCCCGAGTTTTCAGAATGAATGAAAACCTTTATGACATGCATAAATGGGAACTTTATTAGTTGAGTTCATATGTTGTGGTTTACTCCATAAGCATTAGTTATGCTGAAATTGAACTCGTTATCTTCTTTTCAGCCTGTTCAAGAGCCTGAAAAAATGACCCAAATAATCGTCAAAGCTTTGGAAATAACTGGACAACGAGGTATCATTAACAAAGGCTGGGGAGGTCTTGGCAACTGTGAGTGTCCATTTTCTTGTTATCTATTCAAGCTGTTTTTGCTTTTCTTATGTATACTGATCGATGGCCTAATGCTGCACGGGTGTAGGTTGGTTGTCACTGATTTTCTTGTGTAAGAGTAGGTTACGAGTGCAAAACGCAGCAACTCACGAAACATAAATAACTAGGGAAGAATATTTGCAAGATAAGATGGGGATCAACTTAGAACTGTTTCAACATCTAAGGATAATAATAGTCCATACTGTACAAGGAATTTCGTGCCAAGACTGCTTTACAGCAGAGAATGGTCTATCGTGAAGCCACCCACAATGAGACACATTTGATTGATCAGGGTGGTAAAAATATCTGAAAATTGGATGTATCAACATTAGCTAACTTAGATTTACCGGTAGTAGCTTCACTTTCAAGAGCTGAATGTTGAAATGATTGGGTTTGGCTGTGTTATAAAAAGCACTACCTTAATAACAAAGCAATCTTGAGGTCTGTCTGACGGGTAATTCTTCCCTAGTCACTCCATTTGCACCGTAGACGCACGTGGATGATTCTAGACCACACGGTTTGAATTTGAGTTGAAACTGTGTGGTCTATATTCATCCACATGTTTTACTCCTCAAATGGACTCACCATGGAAGAACTTCCCTGTCTGACCTACCCTTGCTGAGATTTTTACAGTGTAGTTTCTGCATATGTATTTTTATTGCAACCTCAAAGTTGGAGCTTATCTACTGAACTAAATTTCCTCATTCAGTGGCAGAACCGAAGGATTCCATATATTTGCTGGATAACGTTCCTCATGATTGGCTGTTCTTGCAGTGTGCTGCTGTGGTAAGCCTTGATTCTTCTTGTCTTTTCATGCTTTAGATTTTATCCAGAGTGAACTTTTGGAAATTTCGATCAAAAATCGACTTTATTTGATTTGGATTTTGACTATTTGTAGCCTGCAGTTGGTAGAATTTCAAGCTTAGTCTTCACTAAACCGTTTTAAAATTTTAAGATCACATTAATATTTGGATTCGTTTTTTTCTCTACCACCTCAGCATTTCTACCACTGGGCCAATGCCTATTGGTAGATGATCTCATTAACATCTAGTGTGGAAAATAACTCTTTCGATTAGAATATAACATATGAAGTGTATTTGGCTTTATCCTGACAAGTTTGTGCTATGTGATGGGTGGACTTACCTTTGTTCTGAAACTCATTTCAGGTTCACCATGGAGGTGCCGGAACAACTGCTGCTGGTCTCAAAGCTGCGGTACATTATTCACAAAATATACCGGTTTTCATGCTTTCCCGTTTTTCTGATGAAAATGATGTGATCCTTACATTATACCACAAATTGTATCGCTTTACACTTGGTTGACCCATTGATCAATGATTGGTCCCTTTATTCATCAATCGGTCTCTCACCATAATCAGTGGTCTACAAGTATTCTTTGAAATATTAGATGAGTTAATAATTTATGCAATTTGCCTTGCAGTGCCCGACAGCCATTGTACCGTTCTTTGGTGACCAACCTTTCTGGGGAGAAAGGGTGCACGCCAGAGGCGTAGGGCCTGCTCCCATTCCAATTGATGAATTTTCCCTTCCCAAGTTGGTTGATGCAATTAAATACATGCTAGATCCACAGGTACCTAAACTCGGTAGAATCAAAATCTACAACAAGTGCTCTAATTAATGCTTTGTGATGACGTTACTGATGAAGATGATGATGATAAATAAACAGGTTAAGGAGCGAGCATTGGAACTTGCAAAGGCAATGGAGTTTGAAGATGGCGTGACGGGTGCAGTAAAGGCCTTCCTTCGACATCTTCCTAGAAAAAAACTGGAACCCGAGCAAGTATCTGCTCCTTCTAGTTTTTTCTCATTTACGAGATGCTTTGGCTGTTCTTAGACTCTTTACAGTGGTAGGCCAGTTTTTCGTAATTTTTTTTTTTTTTTTGAGAGGGTGAGTTTTCGGTCGTGTATTTATCTCAAGTAATTCCCATGTCCATATTCGTGCCGTCTTATCCGCTGCCCCCCAGGCGTACTAAAGGGAGGTTGAGAATGTATATTTTTGTTTTTATGGTCTGCAATTCACTTTGTTTTTCAGGTAGTTGTATTCATTAATTGAAGAAAATGGATTGACTTGGTAATTATCAATTAAATTTTTGCTTAATATGAAACTCTATGATAAGCGCATTGCCTAATAACATTATGATGTGTAACCACAACCATCTGAACGAGAGGTCCCACCTTTGGTGTCCAACGGTATTTGAGAGAGATATATTGCGAAAGTTAAAAAGTTAAAAGACTAGTCAAAGCAACTTCATCAAGTTTATTGATTTCATAAACGTGTAATAATAATTTTGGGTCGGAGCTATTAAATTAGTTCTAGGGTTGTCACTAAGCAATAACTTTGAAATAGCAAATCAATAAATTGCAACATATTACGGTAGATAGATGTAGAGTGTGATATATAAATAATCTATAAAATACATATTATAATGCAGATCCATTTTAGATTAATATGAAGGATTTAAATCATTTACAAATTCTAATACAAGATGTCTAATTGTAATTGTTGTTGTTGTTTTTGTTTATTTATTATTTACATTAGTACAATTTGATTCTCTCTGATTTCTATACATTCTGTTGACGTTGAATCGGCTTTTCCTGGATTGGCGGATGCATTAATCGTTCCATTGTTTTGTCCGCGGGGGCCATTAGTCTTCATGCTTTCAGTTTCTCGTCCTCTATATAGTGTTACCGAATTGGTTACAAGCCAACTAAATGTTGTTAAACTTCCATATTAGAATAAGAGTCATTATATACGCACCATCGCGATTCTACCGATACATCATAATATCTTTTGTATCATGTCACAAACTAACTATAATTTATGGAAATTTGCAGATAAGGAAAGAACAGGGGGAAGGGAAGATAAGGGAAGAGAAGGGAATTTCAGTAGGGAGAGGAGTAGAGACAAATTCATTCCATAGTATAATCCGTTACAATGATCCCATCCTTATACCAACATTCACCACCTCCCTTAGATTCTAACAAACAAGAAAGAGAAGTGAACAAATGCTAACAGCTCTATGACGTCATCCAACATCAAACCGACATCATCACTAAAAACGCGAACTTCTCTCGACTCAAAAAAGGAAACTCAATTTATGACAAACCCTCCTTCTTAAGAACAACCTTGCACTCAAGGTTGTACAAATTCATGAAACTGCTTTTACTTGATAAAAGTATAGTCCTCCCAAGTAGCCTCGCCTCCACATCTAAGTTGATTCACTTATTAACCACCGCACCACACATGACTGCTGTAGCGTTTGATTGTCCTAATAGAGAGCCTTTGTTCAGATACAACACCAGCTTGGCCATCTCAGGGAGGTGATAGGGGTGAAGAAGTTACTGGATGGGCCATCCCTATGAATCTCTTGAGGATGGAAATATGAAATACAGGATGAATTCTGGAACCAACAGAAGAATCGGTCTATAGTGATAATAACGCTTAAATGGTACCAATAATTATACCTATATTCATCCCGAATTCTGCTCAAGAGAGGATAGATAGGCTCGTTATTGCTTGGAATATGTGTTAAATGCTATGTGAGTGTTTCCAGAATCGTAATTCTGCATCTATGCTATTTTCCCGGTGTTTTGGTACTGTTTGCGTATTTTATAGGATGTACCAAATCTGGAGCATTAGAGAACGGATCTGGACCAAAAGGAATGCATTGGGCTGAGTGATTAAAGTCTAGGAGGAAGCCTGCTGAAGAAAAAGAAGAATAGAAGGCCTGCTAACCCGAGGGTTAGGCCCGGTAAACCGGTGACTTATTCAACACGAAATTCATTCTGCCGCGTCTAAGTCGGTTAGGGTTTTAGAGAGTCTTAAGTCGGCTATTGTATCTATATAAATCCGCATATACTGAAAGCTTACATACAACTTATATATGATTCATTAGTATTACAAATACATTATATATTATTATGAAATAAAGTTTTCTTGAGCTTTGGAGAGTTGCTTTTGGTTTCCTCCTTTCTTTCATCATCTCTAGCTTGAGTAGATCGAGCTAGATCTCCATTTTTGAAGGTATGAAGCTTTGAACGTTCCTTTATTGTCTTCAATATGGTAGATCTGTTCAGATTTATGTGTTTTAGTTGATCTGCATGTTTAACAACTCCATAATTTACTTATTTTAATCGTCTTTGAGCAATGTAGATCCGTAAATTAGGAAGAAGAGCCGCCTCGTAAACCGGCGGTCTATACCGGTTTACCAAGGCATATTTTAGAAAACTCGAACTCGGATTCACTACGCCTACGTTGATCCAGGAATAATTAAAACGAGTAATAGGTCTGGCCAATCTAGTATTCGTAATTCGTAAATTAACATGAAGGACCGCAAGTGAAGTGTTAATTAGGACATAGTCTTGATGGACCCTGTGAACGCGTCTTTGAGTCGCTGTCAACAAATTATCTCAGCGGGTTAGCGGTATAAGGTAACGCTCAATATCGGCAGTTCTAGTTCTTTATGCGTATGAGCTATTACGGACCAATTAAGGAGGGTAGCTTGCGTATAGATTGTCTACTGCCATTGTCGGAGTAGATAGGAGTAGGAATTGCACCCGTAGCTGATAAATATGATAAAACGCTCACGATTAATCTAAGGAAATTATGTGGGGAAGTAAACATAATGATTAACTAATCCAAGTTAGTAGATCGGCGAGGAGAGGGAGAGGTATACCATGTTTGTTTTCTTTTTATGTTATTGTTGGTCAATGACCGCTTTTATGTTGCTTCTTAACTAGGTTAGAATCGTTTATATGTATAAGTTGCATTGTCTCTGTGAGATCGACCTTGACTCGCATTTACTATACTGCGATGTACCTAGTATTCTTGCTAGTAATATCGACGTTAGTGACTTACACGCGATCAATAGGCAACATGGCTGATCTTCTTCTCAATCACATAAGGCCCACAGTACCTTGCAGCAAGCTTAACATTGCGTCTAACTGCTAATGAGGACTGCCTATAGGACTGCAGCTTAACAAAGACCCTATCTCCTACCTCATACTCCTTATCAACCCTCTTGCATATAACTTCATCCTTGCCTGGGCTTGAATTAGGTGATCCATCAGTTCTTTAGTAACATCTTGTTTTCGAATTAGAAACTCATCCATTGATGTATTAGTTGTTGGGACAAAACTCCCTAGGGGTAGTACAACAAGGGTGTTCCCATACAAGGCCTCAAATGAGGATCTTCCCAAAAGGCATGGCTCGGGAAGGGAAGATCATCCAAAATGTAGACTAGGGATCTTCCCAAAGAAGAATGCTGACGGAGGTCGGGTCAGCACCTCGCCACGCGTCATCCCCACAAGTGAACTGACTATAAATGAAGGCAAGAAGCCCACACTTAAAAGGCCAAGAGCCCTAATAGTCCGAACCGAGCTCCGTTCTATTCAACCCCGACCTCGGCAGATCAGCCTAAGCATAACCGAGCCCTCACGGCTCAGCCCAAGCCTGTCTCAGACATGTTTCTCCCACGTGCGTACTACTATCAGCTAAATCCGGAAGGAATCCTTAGCCATAAAGGTTCTGATCCCATATTCAAATCACCGAGATTATCTTCTAAAATCAAGAGGATCAAATCATAATTATCTATTCCTTAAGGAACATGAAATTAGAGTCCAACATGGACACGCTACGCTCAACGCTAGGGCACAAGCCCCTCTCTATATAAACAATCCCTAAGGAACTACGAAAACTTGATTCCAATACACACATTGGATACGTAGGCAACTTGAGATACAGTTTCTCAATTGCAGTCTAAACCACCACCAAACATCCCCCCGTTGTACATCTCAGTTTTTAGGGTTCCGCCTTGAATAGATTGTCACCAGGAGAAAGATCGTCCCAGATTTATTAACCTACGATTTCCAACATCGTCAAATGCTTTGAGAAAGTTGGTTATTGACTCACGAATCGACTTTTTGAAAGTTGATTGTGACTCAACAATCGACTTTCTGGCAGTTGATTCTGTGTTGTTAGTGTGGTGCATCAGTAGAATCGGTGGGGTGTAAGTAATAAACCCCAAAACAAAACACTAGTCTACATTTTCTTACTTAAGGAAAAATTCTAGTATTATCGCCCCCAATCCTACGTCCGCCACTAGATGTTGATGTAAAGTACGTAAAACAAACATATGTATTTTTATTTTTATTTTTTATAATACCTCTATCCAAAAATATAAGTCCGTTTGGACATTTTCACACATATTAAGAGAGTGTTAAATTTATCAAGTGTATTTAATTTTGATAAAAAAATTTATAATATGATAATTTATTTTTATTAATACAAAGTAGTGAAAAATGAGCGAATATAATAAATGAGGGGTAAAAGGAGGAAAATGTAATAAATGCTTTATTGGTTTTCTAAATGTGCTTATATTATGTGACAAAATCAAAAAAGTTAAATGAGTTTACATTTTGGGACGGAGGTAGTAGTATATTAGGCAACACGTACGTAAAAGAAGATTATGATACTTACAGTACGTAGAAGTAGACCAAATTCATGTATCCTCGATGTGGTACTCCATCCGTCCCAAAATATAAGTCACTTCACATATTTTTGTTTGTCCCAAAATATCTACATTATTAATGTATCATTTTTTGCATTTTTTCTAACTTACCATTAATTTATTAACGATCCAACTACTTTTAAATACCTTATAATCATTTCATTAAAGATTGTCAAAAGATGTTTTAGTCGTTTCTCTTTAAAATTTATGTCATTCAACTATTTAATCTGCGCAAAAATAAACTTATATTTTCGGACGGAACGAGTAGTATTAAAGAAACATGGTCCAAAATTGGAAATCCCGCCGGCTAATGTTTTGCTAATAGGGTATATGGATATTACAAAGGAATCACATGTAAATGTTGGGGGTGGGGTGGGGACCTAATTATAGCTTTGCATAAGTGAAGCAATTAATCACTTGGTACTCAAGTTTTACTTTAAAAATATATTGGGAAAAAAACAGGAAACTACTACTAATGTTGAGACGGACAGTTTTTTCCCACTGATGTTGTTCTTGTTTTGTTTATTAAGGGGGAAATGGTATCTGCACGGGTTGATATCACATGTCTGAGATGTATGTCTAATTTCGGTGTTTATGTAAAAATTACATCGTTTTATGTGTATATTAATTTTGTGTTTTGTTTTTTTTTTCTTCAAAAATGAAAATACACATAAAACAACATAGTTTTTACCGGAATTAGACACATCTTAGACAAGTTGATCTAATCCTTGCACACTAGCCCCTTGATGTCGAATAATGTCTGAATCAACATCACGGTCGTAATAAAATTAAAATTTTCTTCACCATAATACATACGAAATGGGAGAGTATTTATTTATATTATTATATGTTTTTTATTTTAACTTTGACTTATCACTTTAGGAATCTTCCAAACTTCTCTTTGTTGAAAAAATTGGAATTTGAAAATAAATAGCAACTAATCTTAATCTTAAGTAATAAATTAAATACCAAACAATCACACATTTGAAAAGAGTGATTGAAGAAATATTATTTTATTCATAATTATAAATTATGAGGATACGTCTCTGTAAATAGATACAACACGAGCTTCCTGAAGTATCTACAAGATACACACAATAATAAAGAAATATTTACAATATATAGAGAATATTTGGTATTCACTGCTATTACCTTCCTTCAAGTTGGCCGATGGGCGGAGGCCTAACTTGTCGTGTTGCTGTAGAAAAACGGGATGAGATAAGGACTTGGTGAGACAGTCCGCCAACTGATCTTGAGAAGGGACATGTGAAATGCGAAGACTGCTTCGTTGAACTTGGTCACGAATATAATGGTAATCAATCACAACATGTTTCATGCGGGAGTGGAAAACTGGATGAAACCAAAATTGTGTAGTACCAAAATTGTGTAGTACCAAGGTTATCACAATAAAACCGGGGTCTGAGTAATGTGAGAGGACCAAGGTCCTAAAGGAGGAATGTAAGCCATTGGAGCTCAGTAGTAGCAGAAGCAACCGATTGAGATTCAGCTTCAGTAGAATGTCGAACAATAGTCGACTGTTTCTTCGAGCACCGTGAAACAACATTGCAACCAAGATAAATAACATAGGCACTAGTAGAAGAATAACCGTCTTTGTTTCCACCACACATCAGATCTCGAAAATGCATGTAACGTAAGCGGGATTGCTAAAATATCCGAATACCATAGTCAATAGTGCCGGCTAAGTAATGGAGAAAACGCTTGACATGATTCTAGTGCACATCGCTTGGACAATGCGCGCGCAACCGAGATAGCTTATTAACGGCAAATGCAATGTCCGGGCGAATAAAACTCGATCATCGTAAGTTTCGCCAAGTACCATACAATAGTGAGAGGGATCCTCGAGGAGTTCCGCATTGCTGCAAAGGTGAGCCGAAATATTTGTAGGTAATGGTGTGACAAACAGCGTTGGCATGATGCATTTGGAGTTTAGTGAGTAGTTCAATGGCATATCGTTTTGGGAAAAGATGCACCCATCATAATTAGGGATAACTTCATCACCAAGGAAGTAAGACAAATGATCCAAGATCATTGAGGGCAAATTGAGCCCTTAAAAGTCGAATGAAGTCCTCAAGATATGTAAAGTGATTACTTGTAAGTATTAAATCATCCATTTAGACCAAAATATACAATATAACAGAGACAGAGCGAAAAAATAAATAAAGATGTATCAGCTTCTGAATTTTGGAAACCACGTGAGATAAGAAGACACTTAAGTTCATCATAATGTCTCCGGAGGGCTTGCTTGAGACCGTAAATCGCCTTACGAAGTTTGCAGACATAATCAGGATAATCAGTCAAAACCTGAAGGTTGCGAGAAATGGATAGACTGGTTCCAACAAGCAATTTATACACAAAGCAACTTGAGGCTGTTTGAAAGAAGTGGGGGAAAAAGGCAACGGAGTATTAGGTCTCTGATAAAATGACAAGAGTGATTGGGAAAATATTATTTTATTCGCACTTGTAGATTATGGGTATACGTCTGTATAAATAGATACAACATGAGCTTCTAGAAGTATCTATAAGATTCATACAATAATAAAGAAATATTTACAATAAATATAGAGTGTTTGGTATTTACTGCTATTAATATTTTGATATTATGGGCTAAGGAGAATGATTGCACATCTTGATGAAATCGTGAATTTTTCCGCCCGGATAATTCAGGATCTAAACCATGCGTACGAATTTTTGACTCATTAAAAAACACGATTTTTGACGAACAATTGAAATCAATACGTGAAATGCAAGTTGTTTTGATTAATTCATTCAGACGCTAATTATTCATGTATTATTCACGAATTTACTAGCTATGGATATGTCAGCTTAAAATGATTCTGGTGTGATTCAATATTGTGAATTCATGGAATCAAACACCAATATTTTCATGCTCTTTGTTTTAAAACCATATTTACTACATTCCGACGTAATTTTTTAATTTCACTGTAGAATTTCATTGTTGTTCAACATTCCCGGTTGAAATTCATTGAATAAATTTTACCAGTGAATCACATTAACAATGATTCAATGATATCAAATTAGGTTTCAAAACAGGATGATGAAAAATAAAAACATTTGGTGAAATTTTTTAAAAAATGTGAATATTTAAAAATGAGGGAATAAATAGAAAATATTAATAATATGGGAGGGTGTGAGAAAAAATAGAGTATAATTCGAATTCTTTTTAAAAGAAATTGTTTAATTATCTAAAAATCTTTTAAGAGTGTCTTTTATCGGTCTATGCTAAGGCAATTTGAAGAGCTTTAACATTTGGGAATCAGTTGGTCCAGCACACAGCTGGGTTCGGGAATTTTTCAGGGGCTTTTTGGATCGTCTGTCAGTGGACGCAATGACTGAGTTCTGCATGACTTTTATGGAATCTCTGGAAGACGCGTTGTAGTGCTGTTTTTGAGGGTGTGCCCATCTACATCTCCCGTGTTGTCTCAGCTTCTTCAGCAGCGGCGTTGAAGTATGGTTAGGTGATGGGTGGTGCTGCAGTTGTGACCGAGGGGATTCCCCACCCTTCTGTATGGATTCCACTGCCTGTAGGAACTTGGAAATGTAATGTGGATGCTTCAGTGGATGATGCAGGCTCGGGGCATTGAGTTGATTTTTCGAGACTCGATGGGATATATTGTGGCGCCTACTCTTTTTACTTTGACCCGGGTGATACACCGGTGCTTTGTTGAGTTATGAGCAATTTTTTGCTCTAGCAGAGGCAGATCGGTTGGGTTTCACATCTATGATCTTTGAGAGTGACTACTTAGCTTGTGTCCATGCTCTGTCTCGTCCATCGGTGGATCTATCCGCTTTTGGTTGTCAGCTCGTGATCGCTCTTTAAAGCTGCTACTTTTACTTCCTGTCATTTTGTTTTTGTTTTAAACGCCTCCCAGAATGCCCCAACGCACCTCCTCATGCTAGTCGTGGAATCATGGTGCAGGATCTATTTATCGCTTTTCTTCCTCCATACGTTGTAATCTCTCATTGTTTTGGCGGATTTGACGTAACAAAATGTGTTGGTTTTTTAAAAAAAAAGAGTGTCTTTTATCCAATTAAAAATGAGGTTGCTTATTATTATTTAAAAATATTTTAAAAAATATCATTGTCTATAATAATAATAATAATAATAATAATAATAATAATAATAATAATAATAATAATAATAAGCAACAACTACCGACGCCAGGAAGCCCGTTACACTTGAAAATGCAAAATTAATAATTTTGTTTTTTTTTTGTTGTTCTTTTTGGAGTATATGTTAGGACACAATATGTAGTACGATTTCATTGTGTATTGATTATATTGGAAAGGAAAATGATGATGATAAATTGATAATAGTACGCTTTAGAGAGAACATGATGCAAATTGTGAACGTCTCCGTGAGTACGTTAATCTGCAATTGACAGTCAGTTACTTCCCCTTTAAACAAACTGGAGGTTAAATTAAATTATCATAAATTAACTGAAATCTCAGCCTAACTCTAAGTATAAACGAGGTTAAATTCGTAATTAAACAATGTTAGGCCGCAGCAGTCAAACAATCAACGTGAGAGCTGGACCTTCGTAGACTCGCGCTCAACTATTTTTTCACTTCCTCCCTCCTATAAAACAACAAGTGCTTTTCTTTCCATTATCTTCTCAAATCTCAAATCAAATTTTCCACGGTTTAGTTTACGACGATCATATCTCTCAAACCGCCGGCCGCCAGTTTACCGGAAAAGTTGTGCCGCCGGAAGGATGCAAGCAACAATGCCGTCGGTCTCTGTCAGTTACAGTTCTTCTTCTTTGTACGTACTTGCGATTATGCTGCTAGTTATCTCCGCAGCTGCTGCTTCATCATCAACAAGGTAACGATTTGGCTGCTAATTGATCCGTTTAATTTCAGCATATCTCATCTGTTTCCAATTTCGCTTCTTCACTGCAATGTGATTCTGAAAATGCTAAAAAAAACTTGTGATTTTGCTGTTGAATTTCTCGTTATGCGTCTGTACTGTACTCTGTACCGATTCGGAACATGAAAGTACGGAGATTGCAAAATTAATGTTGAAGATTCCGATAGTTTGAAGAAGATTAATTTCTCGTGTTTTAATTGTAGTCCGGATGAATCGGAACTGTTGAAGAGCGCCGGAGGGAGCTCAACCACCGCCGTTAAAGGAGCAGAGCATTTGCAGAACGTCGGAAACTTGACGGTGGCAGCAACGTAAGTCACTTACATTGTCGTTCTATTTGCATTTCCATGGAGATTTGATCCATGAACGCATTCTTAGATCTATGTGTTCAAACTTTTCCTTCGGTGAAGCATGATTTCTTAAGCATGATAAATAAATATCCAACAGAGTATCAGCTTGGCGTAAGAAGAAGAATATAGTTATTAGTTAGGATGAGAAATAAAATTCGGTGATTTTTTATTTTAACAAACTTATATATTAATTTTATTAACTCGAATATATATATTGTAATTGTATGTACATATACAATTGATTACACGGCTTAGTTAAGTTCATAATTAGGGATGAAGCTCATGTTTATAAACATGGATAACATTTTCATCATGAGTAATGATAGGAACACAACAAAAATTACATAACGGATACCATAACATGATCTCCCACCATTTATTTCACCATAATTATACCTTTAGAAATATCCTAGCACTTTGAATAATTTAAGATAGAACTCAAATTTTATTTACAATGAATATTAATAGGGTGGTCGTTAAAGGCATCGGAGAGAAATTTCACATCTATAACCAAATATGTAAATGTATGAAATATTAATTAATCGACTATCTTACGCGTATAATAGTACATTTAATTTAAGTAATATAAGTAACTATAATGTCTGATATTACAGGACAAGTGAAGGAGCATTCAGGAATGGACACTCAGTCGACGATCCAGAGGAGGTGGCTTCTATGGTTGATATGTGAGTACTTTTTTTCAACTAAAAGAATTAAAGTCCACCATTTTATTTCAGTGTATATGTTTCGTGAGAGTACAGTATGTGAAATGTAAAACCAAACCTCACATTTTCCGTACCCATCACCCACTTCATAACCGAACCCGTTAAATGTTTACCCATTAAGGCCAAGCATTTCTTACCTACCCTATTTGCCTCCCAAGTAACAAGGGGCCGCATAACACATGACTTACAACAAGTTATTATAAAAGTTTTACGTTATTCATAATGATAGTGTAATAATTGATTGATACGAGTGCATTATTATTATTATTATTTTTTTGTTAACAAGTTATTTTTATTAATAAAGGACCGAAAAGAAAATATACGAGGCAAGTGCCTCCACTGAGATCTGAAAAACGATTTAGTTTTGTTGGTAAAAAATGTAAAAACATTATTAATGTCACCACTCGATTTTTGAAATTGTTTAGGTGCTCCACTGAGAAATTTTTCTAGGTCCACCACTGGAACCATTCTGTGTTTTCGAATTCTATAAAAGTTCAACACTTAACCCCGTCTCGATAAAACCTCCCATTAATTCAGAACATAACCTCGTCTCGTCCATGAAATTGGAAATATTCAGAACATAATTCATACACCGCCATTTTCCATAATCCTGACTTTCCTCAATCCATACATAGTCTTCTGACTGCTTCAACAAATCTATCTTTACCATAACCTGTGCGACAGAAGGTTGTCTGAGATCAACAGTTGTTGAGTCAATTTGCAGGGGACTTCCAACCAAGGATATGACTCGACATAAATACTTCTCGCTAAACAAGTAAATACGTAATTCTTGGAGCTCGATCTAAACTAGAGCCAAAGACGCTTCCTGGTTAGGCTAAAAATCAACCATTCATTTATTAAGGATCATCAGGTTTTTACCAATCGGCCGGTTTCACTGAAACGTATTTTGTAATCCTATCGAGATAAATGACGAATTAACACCTGCTTATTATCCAAAATGGTAATCGGACAAGCCACTTTATGCCTTAACCGCAACATAAATCTTTACATTATTATCAATGGTATAAATATATGTAAGAGTCATACGAAAATATATGTAGGAATATAAGTATTGTGTCAATTTCTCATACCCATATCACTCAACTAATAGTACTATCTTCATCCCAAAGTAACATCAAACAAGAATGTACGTAAATGTTATAAGTTTTACACAGAAAAATCTTAATTATCATTTGTAACAGATCGGGAATCAGGCCTAGACTCATCGTAACTCAAACTCATTTTTTTTTATCGACCGAAAATGGTTAACCCAATTATCAAATTCATTATGTTTCAACGTTATATTATAGTAATGTTTCTTCTAGTTATTCAATGTGAGATATTACATTAATTCTCCCCGTCTTCAGAAACTAACATCCTCGCTAGGACTCTATCAGAAGAAACTAGAGGTGTTTCCATCTAATAGTCGACTCTGACACAACCCGTAAAGTTCCAAAGCTCAAGTCTAACGACGTCACTTGAACCAATGGATCTAATAAATAATTAGGCTCATTGTTATCACTTGATAAAAAACGGTTAACATGAGGACATTACACCATTTTTTTTTTGATCAAAGGACATTACACCATTAGACTATCACTAATGCAGTTAGTATTTAATTAAATTGTTTTTTGATCCATAATAAATTGTTGGATAGATAATTAATCAATGTTAAAATGTAATTAACGAATTATCGGTATTTTAAAAAAACTTATAACTCCACTAAAAAAGAACTTATAACATAAAACAAAACAAAATTATACTATGAAAAAACTTACATTTTGGGATTGATAAAATACACTCGGTAGACGGTAATACACAATTTTCCTTTTGTGATCGAATAATTCAATTCAGATTCTATACACAGTGTAATTCCTTTATCCTTTTGTAAATAAGTCAAATTCACAGTTTAGACGCCATAACTTTGTTTAATCAACTTTGGGGAGATCTTGCATTTTCGAAAATGACAGTGAGTCCTCTCGGAGAAAAACAGTAAATTATGGGTCGAAAGAGAAACTTCTCTTGCAATGTCGGTGCATTTATAGTACTACTATTTATTCACATATACAGAGTGAGAGTTTTTATTTATTTATAGGAACATACAGATAGCAGAGTGATAATTAATCAGGATGTAGGACTACCCTATTATATAGTGTTATATAGGGTGTAAAAAAATGTATTATGACGCAGTCTTTTTCTGCTATTAACATCACTCGTATAAAATACACACCATGACTCGAATATAAGGTACCGTAAACTTCACATTATTATTGTCTTCAAAAATTAAAAAAAAAAAAATCACGCTATTATACAATTCTTTAGATAATGTTATAGGAAAAATAATAATTGAGGATATCCCAACTCCATTCATTGAATCCAGGCAGATCATCAAGGCATTGTTCTCAGAAGTCTTTCATGCCATGCCTGACATCCCATGAGCTTTATCAATGTAGCCTTTTAGCATAGTCGAGAATTTACCCCCACACCGACACCAATATGAAAACTTAAAACCTCCCACCCCCACCTCACCCCCACCCTACCCCCACCCCTCCCTTTGCATTTATTTCCAACACCTAACATGTGTTTGTCTTCCTCCAGATCACATACGGAGTTGTTTTGTAGCCACCGTTCCACATGGAAATTCTTACATGGTGACTCCACTCCCGTGTGGAGTTGCCGTGTGGTTCAATATGGACCACACAGCTTTATTCTAGATTGAAATCGCATGTGTTGAACCACACCTAACTCCACACCTGACTTGAGTCACCATGTAAGAATTTCCCGTATTCACATACACATATGTCCTGTCCTGTCCTGTCCTTCCTTCACATATGATTCACCTCCTCTTATTAATTGATCCGGACAACATTCTCTCAACTCAGAATTACTACATTGTACACATTTGCCAAAATGAACCTAAAAGATATCACAAGAATTAATCAATAAGTGAGTCTCATATCAATCAACACAGTCTCGTCTAATCAATGATTTACAAAAATATTGTGACATAATTCTGTGATAGTATAACATTGCTCTATGACAAATTAGTACCGATAAATATCACGTTGTTACTTTTCAGGATCATACGCAATAGTACGGAGAGGAGGAAATTGGGGTACTTTTCATGTGGGACAGGAAACCCTATTGATGATTGCTGGCGATGTGATGCCACATGGCAACGTCACCGAAAGCGTTTAGCTGATTGTGCGATTGGTTTTGGTCGGAATGCCATTGGCGGCCGTGATGGTCGTTACTATGTAGTAACAAACCCAAGTGATGACGATGTTGTTAACCCCCGACCTGGTACTCTCCGTCATGCTGTAATACAAGATGTTCCACTGTGGATCGTTTTCAAGAGAGACATGGTGATCACACTAAAACAGGAGCTAATCATGAATAGTTTCAAGACGATTGATGGCCGTGGTGTCAATGTTCATATAGCAAATGGGGCATGCATCACAATCCAGTATGTGACTAATATTATCATCCATGGCCTCCACATTCATGACTGCAAACAAACAGGGAATGCTATGGTTCGAGTTCCCCTCGCATTATGGCTGGCGGACATTGGCTGATGGAGATGGGATTTCTCTATTTGGAGCAAGCCAAGTTTGGATTGATCACAATTCTCTTTCCAGCTGTGCTGATGGCCTTATTGATGCCATTATGGGATCAACATCAATTACCATCTCCAATAACTACTTCTCCCATCACAATGAGGTATTTTTCAATATTTTCCATCTCTGTAAAGGTGTTTGATAAGAAAATTACAAGCTTATGAACGCGGGAAATGGTACTATCACAATGTCGTGTAACTACACAGTTAGAGAGTATGAAACTGACATTGCTCAATATGTTATTGGCATGACAATACTTAAACAGGTAATGTTGCTTGGTCACAGTGACTCCTACACTGCAGATAAGATAATGCAAGTCACTGTAGCATACAACCATTTCGGAGCAGGTCTAATACAGAGAATGCCAAGGTTTTTACCATTCCTTTTGTTAAAGAAAATAATTATTATCATTTTTTAAATTTTGTTTTGGATTTACTACGCAAGGACTAATGGTCGAGTCGTAGTAATGAAATGTGCATCCATCATTATGCAGGTGTAGGCATGGATATTTCCACGTAGTAAACAATGATTACACACACTGGGAAATGTATGCAATTGGTGGCAGTGCAGCACCCACCATTAATAGTCAGGGGAACAGATTCTTAGCCCCTGCTAATCCATATGCCAAAGAGGTTAGTAGTCAAACTATTTGTAACATCCCCTAAAAAACCATATTGTTTCACGTGTTTTCCTCGAGTTTTTAATCTGTGGCTAAAAAAGTTATTATTTACAGGTGACAAAAAGAGTGGTGGTAGGTACGGATGAATGGAAGGAATGGAACTGGAGGACAGACGGCGACCTAATGTTGAATGGAGCCTACTTCACGCCATCCGGGCGTGGAGCCGCAGCTAACTATGCCAGAGCCTCAAGCTTGGCAGCCAAATCATCTTCATTGGTTGGTTCCCTTACCTCAGAAGCCGGCGTACTTACTTGCCGCAGGGGGTTCCAATGCTAAAGTCTTAACAACCAAAAAAATATATAGATACTATAGTGAGTGTCAACATAGTTCTCTTCTTTGTTTTATACATTTGTCCTCCTGGGGTAAGTGAAGTGAAACCCTAATCCCCATTGTTGTCCTCCTTACACGATCAACCTCGGCCTGTTTCACTTTTAGTTTTGAAAAAAAGAACCAACGAAAGCAGGCACGGAAGAGTTGTTCCTTTGTTGTTGTTACTTATTCATCAAACAATCATTCTACTGTCTGATGATTTCTATAACCTCTGCTTAAAGATGTTTTCATAAGAGACTTAGTTTACAATGTAAAACATGTTAATTTCAATGTTTCGACATTAAGACACATACCCTACAAACAGATTCAACAGTATGCAATTCTAAAGGGGTGAGGGCGCTACGGTAAACACTTACACATAACTATGAACACATTCTCATCTGCGATAAAAGAAAGAAAATAACACGCTTGTCATGTAAAACGGGGGGATTCAAAACGGTGTACCGCTTTCGCTCCTAGTTTCAGCTGGGCTATACAAAGCAGACCTATTTCTTGGTCTGTTCTCCTCCAACTGCCTCACAACCTCTTCCATTGTCGGTCTAACAGATGGCACCGGGGCACAACAACCCATTGCAAGCTTCAAAGCATGAACCAGCCCATCTTCCATTGGACTCCTTATGCCCTTTATAAGTTCCACGTCGAATACCTCCATTGTTGTTTCTTCTAGAACAGCCACTTTCACTAGTGAAGGTAAGTCTACAAAATCTCCGTTTCTCCCGTTTTTGCCCGGCTTTCTCCCAAGCAAAATCTCCAGCAATAGTATCCCAAATGCATAGACATCACTTCTTGAATTGCAATTCTTCATTCTCTGGAGTTCTGGTGCTTTGTAACCATCGATTTTAGCAATTGCTACTATCTCATCAGCAACATTAGGGACCATTATCTTGTAAAGTCCAAACTCAGTAAGCCTGGACGTGAAGAAGTCGTCAACAAACACGTTTTTCGAACGTACATTCCCATGAGTAATTGGTGTTTCAAGACTGTGAAGATGTGCTAATCCTTTAGCAACTCCTAAAGCAATCTTGTGCCTCCTAGCCCAGTTTAACGTCGGTTTACCGATTCTTGATTCTGCATAGAAAAAGGACAAAAGGACTTAGCATATGGAAACAAAGTTGACACATTTCTAGTAAACTGAACTTACCATGCAATAAATCGTTTAGAGTTTTGTGCAGTTGATAATCATAAATAAGAAGCTTTTCTCCTCTTTTCCCCTGATAGAAAGCCCTCAAAGGAATCAAATTCTCATGTCTAAGTTTTCCCAATTGCCTCACCATTGGCAAACAAGAACCCTTGTCTTTACAGCTGCCTTCTCTTAACAACCTCAACGCAATCGTTCCCCCATCAGCAAGCTTTGCCTTATAAACAGTCCCATAACTTGTCTTTTCCATAACCTGCCCCGTCGCATTCAATACATCCTCTAAAGTTAATTGCTCGCCGCCTTCAAACAAAACTAGCTTCCCATCACCATTTTCACATTCCTCTTCATCTAATTCTGTTTCTTCCATTTCCTCTTCTTCATCCATGGTCTTCTTCCTCCTCTTTCCCTGATAATACCCGATCAATAGGGACACCAAAACCACTGCTCCAGTCATAAAACCAATAACCATTCCAGCAATTGCCCCAGAACTCAAACCAGAGGTTCTACTACAAGGCCTCAAAGGTTGCCCACAAAGTCCAGGATTACCTTCAAATACTTCAGCCCCTAACTTCAAATTTCCTAAATTTGGTACCATCCCAGTAAGATTATTGAAGGAAAGATTCAATTTATCTAAGTGCATTCCACCAAGACTTAATGGAACTTCCCCAGAAAGCATATTACTACTGAGATCAAGTTCATTGATCCCAACAAACCTAGTCAAAAACTCCGGAAAATTCCCAGAGAACATATTATGGCCCAAATCAAGAAAATGCAAGTTCTGGCAAGTAGTACTAGGCAATGCAGGTTCAGTAATAATTCCAGATAGGTTATTACCATGAATACGAAGAGAAACAAGCTTATTGTCACATAAGTTCCAAATTGAAGTTGGCACAGACCCTTGAAGCAAATTATCACTCAAATCAATATCAGAAAGAGCATAGCTGTAGCCAAGCTCTAAAGGGATAGTCCCAGAAAGCGCATTCACACCAAGATACAAGCTTTCAAGATTTGTAAGCTGCCCAAGTTCTCTTGGGACTATCCCAGAAAGATTAGCTGATGGGAGCTGGATAGAAAGAAGATACAAAGACGGTTCTTTGAAAAGCAAGAGGTTAGTCCACTGCGGAGAAGATAGATCTCTACAAACCAGTAGAGTCCCATTTATGAAAACCCACTTTAAACCTCTCCACTGACAAAGTGGTGCTGAAGTGTTCCATGAAGAAAGCAGCAAGTTTTCTGAGTTTCCTTGTAAAGAGGGCTTTATTTTGTGCAAAACTATATCAACGTCTGAAGAATGGGAAGTAATGAGATAACATGTAAGGAGAAGAAGTGAGATTCGCAGAGGAAGAAGAAGCTTCAGGAACTCCATGATTCACTAGGAAAAGTGGAGTGGAAAAAAAAGCTAAGGGGAGGAGGGTGGGTAGGGGTACTAGGAGGGAAGTGTGTTAGAGCATCTCCAACGGTTATGGGTATATTTAACACCAAATCATCAATTTGGTGTAATTTTTATATAAAATTTTATCCATCAACTTTAATAATTCTACATCAAAAAAAAATATTCTACTTTAAAATTCAATTATATATTAAAAATAAATGTATTATTATTTAGTTGTGCATTTAAAACTTTTTTTGAAGGGAAAATTACAATTAGATTAAGAAGGGAAAAAAAATGCAGTCTTATCTTAAAAAAAAAGGAAAAAAAATGGATGAACAGTAGTTGCCGGTTCCATGATTTCCCTAGCAAATTGGTGTCGATTTCTGCCCCCACCAATTTGATGGGCAAATTACATGCCTCTTGGAACTGTTTTTTTTCCATCTTTTGGTGTTGAATTTGGTGATCTTTGGAGTTGCTCTCCACAGTCCATGCTTGCAGAAATACCGTATAATTTAATATGAATCACATATTTTCATTATGTATTTAAATTATGGATTCTGAATCTTTTATCTTTCACTTTATCTCAAAATCTCCTCTCCGGATAAGTATTTCTGTATTAAAGGGAGCTTTCTGACATGCCTTTCACTATTACTTCTTTCTTGTCTAAATTCCTTTCGAATTCTGCCGTTGGACGCCTTTCTTTAATTATATTCTTTATAAAATGACAATATGAGTACTATTATCGGATTGAGTAGTGATACATCAATTACTTATCTTACTACAATATTTTATATAATACAATCAATACCATTTATTTTATTGAGACTCACCACGACATTTTACTATTCATTTTAATCAATAGAAACTATACTTGTAGTGGAAAGTGCACTACATAAATATATAAGAAAGAATGATCGGCGAGTAACCAAAATTACACAACAGATGTCACAACGTGATTTTCCATCTTTGATTTTGATGAGTGTTAATTGATTGTGATGTGGACCCATCAAAATCAAGGGTGAGAAATCACGTTGTGGCATCCGTTGTATAATTTTGGTTGTACCTCTATCATTACTCAATATATAATGCACATACTATTTCCATTTCCCATGTATATAGATATATATAAAGTTACAAATGCATCTTGCGTCATATATTAGTGTCACACATCGCCTCTTTTCCTCTTTTGAAATGCATGTGGGCATGTGAAAAGCAATGTTTTATCTCATTGTATCAAGTGTTGTGGATTTTTTGTAACAATATTCTTATATTTTTATTTTTATATTTTTTTTTTTCCAGAAACGAAAATATTTCATTAGAAGAACAAACAAACGTATAAACCGGACCAACGCCGGAAATAACTGGACAACTTCCAAATCACTACCGGCCAGTAAGCTGAACACCACCACTATAGGCAACGAAAAGAAGTATGAGAGAATCTAGGACATGATTTGGTAACATAATAATAAGTCAACCTTAAACTTAGCTTAATACTTAAACATAACTAGACTATAAATAAATGATCTGGAAAAGCCAACCATACCGACTCGATCCAAACAGAACACAGAAAAGCAAAAAAACTACAACATGCAAAGACAACAACAGCCTAAATCCAACCCCAATCTTCACAAAGCACCAGTCCTTCAATGGAACATAGCCATCGCCAGACAACATGTAATTCCGCCCAGAGGAACAGCAGATCCGACCAATCTTCACTATAAAACCGAGCCTAATGAATCGCAAGAAATCAACAGATTTCCGCCAAGAGCGATTCACGAGACAAAATTTCAAGACCATCTCCGAAATCACCCACCATTTTAAGCGCCTTCCGCGAGATCTAAAGTCGGCGATGAGAAAGAAGGAGAGACAAGCTTTGGCGAGATCCGCCGCCATCCCGAACGGAAATGAAGAAGAGGAAAACCGCCGGCTATAGCCTTCGAAGGATAGAAAGGCGAAGAAGAGGTAGATCTAGAAAGAAACCAACAAAAAGAAAGAAAAAGACAAAGGAAAAACACTAACCGGCACAGGCGCCGGAGGGAGCTTATCAGACAATGAGGGGGCGGATTTTTAGAGAGAGGCAGAGAGGAAATTTTTTTGAGAGAGAGAGCGCTTTCTTCGATCGAACTAAAAAAATGAAGAAGCATGAAGAGTCTGCAAAGCAATTAACTTGCATTCTAATGTAAAGAATTGATTTTCCATTGACTTGAATTGTTGCACAATAGGATATATACAGGGTTAAAGTATCTTAGGGAGCAAGTAATAATAATAAAATAAATCAAATACAACATTATGTAGTATCTTGTAGAGTATTCTCAATACGCATTCGCAATTCCATTAGAATTGAATGAACATGGAGATTGATATTAAACGTCTGGAAGCGAGGATTGCATACAGGCTTAGTAAAGAGGTTGACAATCTGATCCTTGGAAGAGAGAACGGAAAATCGATTTCATTGTGCTTAGTACGAGCATGGAAAACAGGGTTGGCAGCGATATATGTAACACCAATATTATCATACCACAGAGTGGGAGGAGATGGAAGAGAAACATGCATTTCTCGAAGCAAGGCACAAATCCACTAGACCTCACCAGCTGTATGGAACAAGGATTCGTAGTCAGCTTCAGTGCTACTTTTAGAGACGGTCAGCTGTTGCTTGGAGACTAAACAGATTTTGCCCAAGAAAAATACAATAAGCCTCAATGGAGCGTCTATCATCAGGGCCTGAAGCCCAATCAGCATCCGTAAACGCATGAAGAGAAGGAGTTGAAGTGCGGGTAAGGTAAAGACCATCCAAAATAGTGTGCTTAAGATACCACAGAATACGCTTAACATCCATTCAATGATCCTTAGTGGGTGAGTGCATGAACTTGCTGACACGGTGAACTGCAAAAGCGATATCAGGGTGAGTAAAGTTAAGGTATTGGAGGCCCCCAACAATGGTCCGATAAAATGTAGGATCCGAAATATACGGGTTGCCATGTTGCTGAAGGTGTGATCAGATAACGCACGTAGTAGACTGGGGGAGGTTATTTATGCATATAGATCACGCACGTAGTAGACCGTGGGAGGTTATTTATGCATGGTTCAGTTAATCCTTCTTTGAATTATTAGTTAGAATCCCTAGATTTTGTCCTTGTATCTTTAGGGTCATATTTTACTTTTACGTGACAGTTTGGTCCAAGACCGCCTTATATGTTTGCTAGTTCTGGATATTTGATTTGTTTATCGTTGTTTCTCAGTCCTTATGGAATACGACATTTGCTCTCTTGCGCTATACTGCGATTGGCCTAGTCCTCTTGCTAGATAAGTTCCTAAAGCGTGATCAATGTTTTTGAAGCTATTTCCGGGGATTGTAGTCAACGGATTTACAGACCAAATACCTATGGTTACCTCATTTTTGTTTTTTTTTGTTTTTAGGATAGATTTTTGCCTATGGTCAATCTGCAATTTTTCTTATTTTATGTTTCTGTTTTTTTTTGTTTGTGATGATGCTGGATCTCGTCTATTAATCAATCCGGGCCGTATTCCTTTGTGACAATCGATTCAAGACTAAAACCCTAAAATAAGATATGGAACGGGGGGTTGTTTGTGTATTTTTAGACTGAGCTCTCGACTTATTTCTCTTGAGTTGCCTACGTATCCAATGACTGTATTGGAATCAAGTCTTTCATAGTTCCTAAGGGTTGTTTATATAGGGAATAATTTATCCCTTTCTTTGTCCTGTAAGGAATCGCATTATATTATCATTAATATTCCCTAAGGATATATACACGCAAATCCCTATCATTTAGGGATAATTATGGTCATATTTAAATGTCAAGATCAAAGTCTTTATGACTTAGGATTCTTTCCTTATTTATCTTTAGTTATCCAGCACGTGGAATAACAGCCGGAGTTGCTCTGTGCGTCCTGTGCCGAGCCCTCAAGGCCACTATGACCGAACTAGGCAGCTTCTCTTCACCAAGCCCTGGCCGACCTACGGTGGCTGGAGGAGGAGCATCTGCCGATCTCCCACCTGGGGTTAGGGACCTGCCCTTGTGTATGTGTTTGAGGCTCTTAGCCCTTAATGCCTTACTTTTAAAGGCTGTCATTTACTATATGACTTAAATGGATGACACATGGCGTAGTTCAGGTCGGCCATCATCATAAGCCCCTAAGATCTGACCTTGCTTCTAGCTGGTCAGAGCTGTGCCAATGCGGTTCGGCCGAACTTATCCGACCGCTCATTTTGAATTCATCAGCTGCCAGGTGGCAGCCTATTAAATAGGTCATCATTGCTTTTCCGGGAACCGAGGCGTTGTTCCTTCTTTCCCATAACTGACGTCGTTTACACGTCCGGGGGGTGGGGGGTTATGTCCCTTGTCTTTTCACATCAGACTCTCCCACTTCTACATTCTTGCTATTAAAACAAAAACTCGGGCTTTTCTCCAAGACTTGCATATTTACAAGTAAGCATTTTCTCTTCTTCTCTTTTTGAGTTTGTTCTTCTTCTTCTCTTCTTCCATTATTTCCGGTTAATGAGGGTTGGATCAGTGACCAATAGTTCAATAGAAAAGGGAATTTGAATCCCAATCTCCATCGGAAGGAGAAGTCTGTCAGTCTAGGGTTCAATTAGAAACCCCTGCTTCTAATCCTGCCCCTGATCGTAGCGAATTTGAGCAGTTAGTTGTAGATTCCTAGCCTATTAAGCCATCAAGGCCTCACTCTCATTTTGGGTTTACCTCTTTAAATCAGAGTCTTAGAGCACACATGACTGCTAGAGCAGCCATAGGTTGTTTTGGGATTAATTCCAAGCTAAAACATGACGATCTCCTTCAGATATGCAATCAATATAACCTTAACCTTGACCAATATTCCTCCCGTCTTTCTGGGGGTTCTAAAATGTACGCCATCACCCTCCGAGAGGTACTATATCTGTGTACAGAGAGAGCGGTTTACTGCAGCCTTAGGGTCCTTTCTACTGTCCGGCCTTTTGGCCGTTTCGAGACATTACCACAGGATCTTCCCGAGATCGCCCCAATAGGGTTAGGGCCATTATGGTTTCATGATCCGTGCGGTGCATAGATACCGAATTCTCAGTAGAGTTGTTTAGGACCTTCAAATATAAGAAGGTTAGGAAACATAGCGGATGGTATTATTTTCAACGCCGAGCAGGACCACCGAGGGGCGTCCCCATTCTTTCAACGGGGAAGTCTTCTATTCAAGAGTAGAAAACCCACTTCCTTTTTATCCGTCATGGTGGGCACCCATTATTGGGTGTTTGGAATTATAATTCACTTCCTGCTGATGTATGCCCCACTGGAGTTAATGAACAACTGTTGGAGGACATTGCCGGATCGGGTGTCTTCCTGGACTATCAAGAGTGGTCCCCCGAACTGATCGAGGTAGCTCGTTTGTCTGACTCCGGGTTGAGCCATACCTGAGGCTTACTCAAGCGGAATATGATAACTGTAGGACCTTTTCCCTTTGTATTTTTTACTTATAACTCATATATTTTTGTTTGTTCAGACTAACCTGCTTCTTACTTTTCGGTGGCGATTTTGCTGAAATCTGGATGAAGTTGGTAAGGAAGAAGTGGTGCCTGAGCACAATGATCAAGTTGTAAACCCGGATGCTTCTGGTGCTGGTGGAAATCTGGAGGTTCCTCTTGTGAACCCCGAAGCCATCACTGAGGATCTCCGCACCGATGAAGGTCTTGGCAGGATGAATCGCTGATCCAACCTGTATCTGATGCACTGGAGGAAGAGAGTCTGATCATCCTGGGTGGTCCCGAGCTTAATTCGGAGAGGGACAACTTCAAGTGCGCTCCCATTCTGGGCGAAAGAGGAGAAGGCCTGATCGTAGTGATCAAAATATTTCTGATTTGGAGGGGGGGTTCCATTCCCCATGTTGATAATATGTCTGATCTGCCAGACAAAGATCTGGCTGCTATGGTAAGCTTCTTTTTGCCTTTCCATTTGTTACTTCTTTTTATCATTATCTTTTAACCATACTGACCCCCGGAATGCATTTTCAGGTTGTCAGGGTTGGGCAGGAAGTTCTGAAGAGACTTGATAGCTTTTTTTCCCAAAAGAGGTCCTTGGAGAAATGGATTGTTGATCTTTCAGCAAGCCATCAAAAACACCAGAATGCTACAACATCCAAGGATCAACAGATCACTGATCTAAACAGGCAGCTTCTAACCCAGTAGGTAGAGCTGCAAAAATTAAGGACTGCCAATGCTGATCATGCCAGGCAGATCATGGAATAGGAGAAGGCCATGGTGTTGGAAAGGTGTCCTAAACCCAATCGGGTTGGACCGGATCCGACCGGGTCGGGTCATTTACAGTCTATTTAGTTCATGTAATAACTTTTTATAATTAATAAAAGCACTTATGTTATTATATATTGTTTGTCTTCATATTATTTGTTGTATATATATAGTAACGTCCCTAGTATCGATCTGTGATAGAGAAACCATGATAGTGATTATGGTTGATGAGATCTCTAATCACTATAACAAGGTTGGTACTTAAATGTCTCTAGTCTTATATATTATCAAATGGGACATTGATAGTATAATCAGACTAGCACGTATTGGATGTCTTCTATCTTTTAGAAGATAGGGATAGATCTCGCCATCGAAGTGTAGGGACACTTGGACCGTGCGTGGGCGTGTATTAGAGAATGCGTCGTTAGATCGACCCACTTACATTAAGTGTCACACTATGTGGCGGTTGTGTAATTATCCTTTTGACCGAGTCTTCATGGCATCACGGTGTGGATTGTCATGCTTTGACACTATTGAGATTTCTCCTAACCACGGGCGATCATGCGGTAGTGATTGGGTATGATATTGAAGCATCGCGGAGTATACATGATTGGTCGTCCGGGAATCGCGTATCCTATGATTGGGATCGAATATCCGAAATGGCCTTCTTATAAGGAATGTCTAGCTCTCGAGAATCTTTGCAAAGTGGGAGTAAATGTGTTATTCGAGAGAGCATGATATCCAGATTATAAGATACGATCGTCAATGTATTGACACTCGAGATACGATCGTATGGATATTGTTACAATGATAGGATTGTAAGTTACACGGTAATCGCTTCACATGAAAGGTAGTAGTCATTGCTTTTGACTCTTCCGATGATTGGGGTCACGGTGTGTTGCTGACGCTATCCCGTGATCGTTAGGTATGAAGGACATTTTAGTAAATTGCACTTTGTGTCTACGGCCAACATATTCGAAAGCTTATCGGGTCACACACATATGAACATCGAGTCGGATTAAAATGCGGTTATAGTTGATAACCAAATAAGGAAAGTTTATCTCAGACTATAAAGGTTATAGTGGTAAATTAATATGGTGGTATTTATTTATTATGAATAAATAAAATACAAGATATTAATTATATACAAATTATATTAATTAAAGAATATTCCGAAGTCAATTTGTTGACTAATGGGCGCCATTTTAAGTGTGCAAGATACACTTGGATTGTGCACTTTAATTAATAAGATTGCCATAATATTAATATAAGATATTAATTGATTTTGAAAAATAGATTTATGGTAATAAGATAATTATAATCAATATATGATATTGGCAAAATAAATTATAATTAAAGAGATAAATCAATCTAGTTGATTTTCCTTATTTTATTGGAAAAAGGTTTTCTTCTCCTCCACACCATATGGGGCACCCCAACCACTATATATAGGATGTGGGTGTCAAGCTCTTTTGTACATCACAATTGCAAGAGTTCATAATTCTTGTGTAAAATAGAGAGCCTTCCATAGTGAGTTTGTGAGGGAAGAAAATTTCCGGTCTAGCAGCCGGAGTTTTTTTGGTAGCAATCCAAGGAGGATTCCGGCAAGGGGTTCGTGTGGATTAGCGATAGAGGCCGGACGCGTGGACGGCTTGCGCGTTGAACTACTCTCCGTTGACGGTCAAAGCGACGATCTAGTAGATCATCAAGGTATAACCGTCAAACTACTTAACGTGTTTATTGCATTAAACGAAGAACGATCTAGAAAAAGGAAATCAAATTTTAAATTCTGTTGCGTTAAACTAGTGATTTCCTAACAGTGGTATCAGAGCCAGATTTCGAGCTTAAGCAATAAGCATAATTTAAATGCGTAGTTTTTAATCAATAGATGCAAGATTTAAATCACGAAACGTTGAAAAAAAAAGGGTTTATGGGGGGCTCGGCCGACTGGCGGCGGCCCACTCCCTCTGCGGCGGCGGCGGTGGCCCTTGGGCTGCCATCTGTCGGCTGTCCTCTTCCAATGGGGGAGATCGACCCTTTTCATTTTGTGATATTGATTGTGCATAAATATCTCGTTTGTTTAGTTGTGTCATATGGCCAACCAATGGTTCAAATAGTTTGGAACATTGGGAAACCATATGGCATATTGGCCTTTCCAAATTTTGATTTGGAATAGGCTGAGGCCCTTTCCAAATGTTTGATTTGGAATAGTCCTGAGCTTGCAGCTACTTCCAAAATTTTGATTTTGGAAAGTGGCTGAGCCTAAACTAAAACTATTTGGCCTTTCCAAATATCGATTTGGAATAGGCTGAGCCTTTTTCAAATATTTGATTTGGAATAGGCTTAGGCTTTGAAACCACTTCCAAAATTTTGATTTTGGAAAGTGGCGAACTGAACTAAAATAATTTGGCCTTTCCAAATATTTAATTTGGAATAGCGCAAGTAACCTTTTCAAATATTTGATTTGTGAAGGCTTAGCTTGCGCAAACTCCAAATTTTTATTTTGGAAAGTGGCTGTGCCTAAAACTAAATTTAATTTTTGGAAAGGAAACAAATAGGAGACTTAGTAATTTTAATTTTATTTTGAATAGTTCAAACTTAATTAAAATTAAATTCGATTTAAAATTAAATGTTAATTTTAAGTTTCGATTAAGTCATATAATTAATTAAAAGTTATTTAATTATTTGATGTGATAAAATAAAGACGCATGAGTAGTTAAAATTAGAATTTAATCTTTTCATAAGATAAAATTGTATGGATTAGACATGTAGATATAATGTGATTATATGGACCCCATTGATCATGGACTCACCAATAGGATAGATGGGAATGTTTTCTTTATGTTGGTTTTTTAAAAAAAAAAAAATCCTAGCCGTTATGAAGAACGTGACCTAGTTTACTTTTTTGCAATTATCCCATTCCACGAGTCCCCGTGTGCGGCGGGTGTAATTACTTACTATGTAACAAGAATGGAGCAAGAAGTTGAAGACCAAGGAGAGATAAAGAACCCATTGGCGTCATGAAGAATAAAGGTCTTATTAGGCGGTTGCAGACACCCTTAGTTTGTGACCCTGGTTTAAATCGGTTTGTATTCGAAACCGCACTTGGAAAAGTCCATGATCATACCGGTTATTTTGTGCGCGGAATGTTGTGTATGTTTTACTTTCTATGATATCGTAGTAATATGCACATAGTAGATGAGACCATAATTAAACCAAATTAATTAAGTGAATTAATTTAAAATTATTCCCACTGATGTATGACTTTTATATGATTAAATTTACGTGATTTTATTATGTTTTATTTACAAATTCTATGTAAAATATATAAAATTATGATATAATTAGTATAAAATATTAATCTTTATAGTTTAGTATAGTTATTAGTAAAAGTTAGTATTTATAATAAAAAGTTGTAGTTTTTGTATCGGTTTTAGTAACCGGAATGTTGTGTCTATTTTACACGGGTATTTTGTGTTTATTTCAATTGCAGAATCCTAAGATGAACTAAAATCCCGAGTAGAGACACTTTTTGAAGTCAATACAAGTCAAAAAAGGAAGTTATAAAGCGTCACCGATATAAATGGTCAAGGAATAATTGTTTCTTAATCCCAAAACGACACGTATTAGAATGGCTCGTTAAAAAGACATTTTCTGGGAAAATGTTCTTCATAAAAGTTGAAGATTTTCATGTAAGCTTTCTAATGCACTTTGAATTATGAAGATAAGAGATCTACAACTCAAATGATGGTCAAGTGGCTAATTGACTTGTACTATTGAAAAAATCTCGAAAAGGACGTGTAATACAAATGGCTCATCGAGAATACGTTTTCTGAAGAAATGGTCTTGATGGAAGATGTAGAGAATTCAACGAGTTTTTCAACGGAAGTTCGATTATGTCATTTTGATATCGAGAATTCAAGTTACGATTTTTAGAAGTTAACTGTGTAATTATATATAATTATATATATAAATACACAGCACAAGTTATGATTAGAGGGTAACATGGGGCACATGCTGATAACTAACTGTAATGATTGTCATCATTACACCGGACCGATCCGGCAGATTTTCAGGACCGGTCCGGGAAGGGAGTTCTTCTATAAAAGGGGATGCAGAGGCTTCATTTCCATTGTACCAATATATATATACCATATCCTATATATATTCTCTCCCTCCTCTTTCTCTTTTTCTTTTCTTTTCTTTAGTTTGTAAATAGGCCTTATGCCAAAATAATGTAGTAATAGTAGTATCGTAATAATGCTCGGAAATTCTCAAAGATTCAGTGTTGCTGAAGTCGTTGTAATACCTGGGAAAAGACGATTTCTGAGTCAACAGTTGTAATCGGGTAATTTCTATAATAATTATGTTTATGTTTGTTATTTTCTTCTTTTTAGTTTTTATAATGTTATTAGGCTAAATCTAATAACTAGCCAAAGTTATGTAATCGTATTATTTCGATCTTTTCGTTAAAAGAATGATGTTAAAATAAAAGTGATTAAAATTGAGTTAAAATGAATCTTTTTCTATTTCGCTCATTTAACGATAACATATTCGGAATGAAGTAATCAATCACGATGAATACCACATATAACTTTGATGATGAACCGACCGGAGAAGTCGAGGATATGAGTAAAAATAGAAAAACCGGAGGGTAAAATGGCCGTCGATTAACGGAATCCTATTTCCTACCGGGGCGATTTGTCCTAGTAAAACAAATCTTATTAAAATTTGTACTCGAGATCTTAATAATGTTAAAATCACGCTTTAATTGAAACTACACCGCTTGTATTAAATCGATCCGCTTGACAACCGGAGCCTCTTGAATAACATCGGCCATCCGACAAATGGAATCACCTCTTTTTTATCCGGGGTAGATTTGTACTCGTTACTGTTTTGACTAACTAAGTTTAGCATGGGGCGCTTGTGGACCTTGGGTGATGACTTTTGACATATGACAATTTCATACGCTCGTGTGAGGAGGAATTGTTGACATTAGAGTACACCGCTTCATTTACTCAATTAGACCTAATAAAAGGAAGATCGAACACATTCTATTAATTGAAAAGATCGTATAAATTGATTACATATGCTTTGGCTAGTCTAGTTTATAAACTATATATTGGTATCTATATATTTATATATATATATATATATATATATATATATATATATATATATATATATATATATATATATTTACTATTTATGTACATCTATATATATTTATATATCTATATATATTATATTAGAATAACTTTTAAATTACGCATTTATTTTATGTTGGTTAGAATAGTAGTAATTTGTGTTATAAAATTGCGGTTTAGATCGAGTTAATAGCAGCTTTTTGGTGTTTAACCACACTTAAAAAGAATTACCATTTTTTTCCCTGAGGATTCGACACGACTCACCACTTTATCACTACAATTTGACCCGGTACACGCCCGGTTAGGATCCGTCTAACCTAGAAAAGGTCTGTCCCTTTCTTGACGCCGTTTCTAAGGCTTGGTTTTGGTGACGTCAGCACGCCAAAAATCGAGCCAAAATTGTCTCCCGATATTATAATGACGGTGAAGAGCCTTTGTTCGGATCCAACTGATCGACCACCGTCGGGAGTTGACCTACCACGGGTATATCGTTATTATCGAGATATGATCGTCACGAGATCTCATGAATATCGGGTTATGACTCGACTAAAGTCTTTCGGTGATTGGCCACCGTCGAGGCCGTCCTGACTTTAGAGACAAGGGGGGTTGATCGCCACATGTAGATGCGGATCACAAAGAGTTGACCAACAACCACCGGAGTCGCATATGATGCGATCGGTAGTAGAGTACCTACCTTCGAAATTGCCGAGATTGATCGACCACCGTCGGGGATTAAGGCGACTAGATTGGATCCCAACCACTAAAGAATTAATCAAATTCTTGAAAGCCAATTGTGAATAGTTGGCTAGTGGGAGTAAAACCTTAGGAGATTTTTAAGTGCAAATTTAGGGTTTTACATACATGAATTTTACTTATTCTATCTTTATTTATTGTTGTAAAAAAATGTCGAACAAATTGAACCTTCGTTTTATCATCGAAAACAAGCTTGACGAAACTAATTTTCTCGATTGGGAAAGGAACCTCAAAATCGTTTTGAGGCACGAGAAGATTGGCTATGTCTTGGACGAGGCCCTACCGGAAAAGCCCGCTGAGGGCTCGGCTGCAGATGTTGTCGAGAAGTACAACAAGCACTGTTCTGACCTATGAAGCACGGACACGGACACGGGAACGGCGCACGACACGACACGGACACGGCGACACGGTTACTTTCAGAATTTGAGGGAACGACACGCCGCCGACACGTTTTAATATATATATATATATGTATATTAATATATATATTATTAAAAAAACATAGACGTAGGTTGATGCCAATTCGCAGGACGGATTGCATTCCTTGCGTGTCCCTTACGTGTCCCCAACGTGTCCCGCCGTGTCCCTTGCGTGTCCCCGCCGTGTCCCGCCGTGTCCCTTGCGTGTCCCATTGCGTGTCCCCAACGTGTCCCGCCGTGTCCCCAACGTGTCCCGCCGTGTCCCCAACGTGTCGCGCCGTGTCCCTTACGTGTCCCCAACGTGTCGGGCCGTGTCCCGCCGTGTCCCCAGCGTGTCGGGCCGTGTCCCCAGCGTGTCGGATCGTGTCGGAATTCAAAATTTGAATTTAACATTATTTTAATCGAGCGACACGTTTCCGACACGTGTCGGGAGCGTGTCGGGCGCGTGTCGGGCTGAAAATGTGTCGGACACAGCGCACGGTGACCTAATTGAAGTGTCGGTGCTTCATAGGTTCTGACAGTACTGATGCTACATGTATCATGCTTGCTTCTATGACACCTGAACTGCAGAAACAGCATGAGTCTATGGACGCCTACTCTATCATGGTCCACCTGAAGGAACTTTATGCTTCTCAGTCTCGCACTGAGAGGTACGAAGGCCCTATTTAGTTGTAAGATGGCATCTAGGACTGCTGTAGGGTCACACGTGCTTAAAATGATCGGGTACATAGAGAGGCTTGGGAAGCTGGGCCATAAGTTGGAACGAGAGTTGAGTATTGACTTGATTCTGCAATCTCTTCCTGATTCATTCTTGCAGTTTGTGATGAACTATCACATGAACAAGATAGATTGCTCCCTTGCGGAGTTATTGAACATGTTGAAGACTGCTGAGGGCACTGTAGGGAAGAGAAAGCAAGTGTTGCTGGTCACTTCAAACAAGGGCAAGGCAAAAGCCCAGAAAAAGTCCAAGAAGGCGAAGGCTACTCCTAAGCCAACGCCTAAGATAGCGAAAGACAAATCCAAGGATGCTTGCTTCCATTGCGGTGAGACCGGACATTGGAGGAGAAATCGCAAAGGCTTCTTGAGTACCAAGAAGAAGCATTCGATGCTTCGACTTCGTGTATATTTATGATTGAGATCAACATTACTTCTTCTAAGTCTAACCACCGGGTATTAGATCTTCGTTGTGGTTCTCATATTTGTACGAATATGCGAGGCACTAAGAAGAACTAGAGATCTGAGGAAAGGAGAGGTGGACCTACGCGTTGGAATGGAGCAAGTGTTCGCTGCTACCGGCGTAGGAGTTTATTTTCTTTCATTGCCCAGTGGGCTAGTACTAGAACTCAATAATCGTTATTTTGTTCCCCTCTTACGAAGAGCATTATTTCTATTCTCGCATTAGATGTTGACGGATTTTCATTTACGTTTGAGAATAAATGTTGTTCTTTTTCACGTGATGGAATCTTTTATGGTACTGGCATACTTAGCAATGGTATCTACATATTAGATATGAATGTTGACGTACTTAATATAAATAACAAGAAAGCCAAAACAAATGACTTGAATGAATCCTACTTATGGCATTGTAGACTTGGTCATATAAATAAGAATCGCATTTCCAAACTCCATAAAGATGGAATGTTGGATCAATTCGATTACGAATCGTTTGATACATGCGAAGCTTGTTTACTTGGCAAGATGACAAAGTCACCTTTTAGTGGCAAAGGGATAAGATCCAATGAATTGCTTGAGCTCATACATACTGATGTATGTGGCCCAATGTCAATTCAAGCCAAGGGAGGATACTCTTATTTTATCACTTTCACTGATGACCATTCTCGTTATGGTTATATATAATTAATGAAGTATAAGTTTGAAGCCTTTGAAAAGTTCAAGGAATTCAGAAGTGAAGTGGAGAAACAACTAGGTAAAGAAATCAAAACACTTCGATCCGATCCAGGTGGAGAATACCTAGATGGAGAGTTTCAAGATTATTTGAAGGAGAATGAGATTCTACCTGAATGGACCCCTCCCGGGATGCCACAGATGAATGGCGTGTCTGAGAGGAGGAACCGCACCTTGTTAGACATGGTACGATCCATGATGAGCTACGCAGTTCTTCCAAAATCGTTTTGGGGGTATGCTCTTGAAACCGCATCCTATACACTGAACCGAGTTCCATCAAAGACGGTTGAGTCCACTCCCTATGAAGTGTTCAAAGGGAAGAAACCAACACTAGGTTACATGAAGCCTTGGGGATGTCCCGTTTATGTGAAACGGACCATGCCTGACAAATTGGAACCTAGATCTGACAAATGTCTATTTGTGGGTTATCCTAGGGAAACCAAAGGGTACCAATTTTACCACCCTGAGGAACAAAAGGTGTTTGTTGCCGGGGTCGCCACTTTCGAAGAAAGAGTTTATTCTGGATAGGGTCAGTGGGAGTAAAGTTGATCTTGAAGAAATTCGAGAACCACTTACGGACAACAGTCCGTTGATGGAAGTAGAGGATACACCACATGTAAATGTGGTGCCACCCTCTACCGTAGACACACTAGCACCTCGAAGATCCACCAGGGAACGCCGTGAACCCGAAAGGTACACTGGTGTGTATCTCATGGAAGATGAGGACCCTAGAACTTATGAGGAAAGTGTGTTAAGGCATGACAAAGAGAAATGGTGGAAGCCATGAATTACGAAATGGAATCCATGAAAGACAACCAATTTTGGAACTTAGTTGATCCGCCTGAGGGAATAGTTCCCATAGGGTGCAAATGGGTCTTTAAGAGAAAGACCGACATGGACGGTAACATGACTACCTACAAGGCTAGGTTAGTGGCAAAAGGATATAATCAAAGACAAGGAGTTGACTATGACGAAACCTTTTAGCGGTTGCCATGTTAAAATCCATTAGAATTTTGCTCGCTATTGCAAAAGATACCATGATTACGAAATCGCGCGGATGGATGTGAAAACAACTTTCCTTAACGGGAACTCGTCTGAGGAAGTGTATATGACACGACTGAGGGTTTCACAACCAATGACGCTGGGATGGTATGTACACCGCAAAGATCCATTTATGGATTAAAGCCACTTCTCGAGTTGGAATCTTCGCTTTGATGAGATAATCAAACAGCTTGATTTCATCAAGAACGAAGATGAGCCCTGTGTTTACAAGAAGGTTAGTGGGAGTGCCATTGTGTTCTTAGTGCTTTATGTAGATGACATATTGCTCATAGGGAATGATGTGCCTATGTTACAATCAATCAAAGCTTGGTTATCCAAGAACTTCTCTGAAAGGACTTGGGTGATGCAAACCTATATTCTAGGAATAAAGATCTATAGAGATAGATCTAAAAGGTTGCTTGGTCTGGTCGTAATCCACCTACATAGACAAGATGCTAAAGAGATTCAGCATGGAGCAGTCCAAGAAAGGATTGCTGCCCATGTCACATGGGGTCTACCTATCAAAGGGAATGAGTCCTAAGACGGAGGAGGAAATGGCACAAATGAGTAAAGTCCCTTATGCTTTGGCAATCGGGTCTATCATGTATGCCATGTTATGCACAAGACCGCACGCCTCGCACCCTCTTAGTATGACTAGCAGTACCACCAATCCAGGTGAAGGTCACTGGATTGTCATCAAGAATATCCTTAAGTACATGAGACGTACTTTTGGATATGTTCCTGGTTTTCGGAACGATGATTTAGTATTACGAGGTTACACGGATGCCGCTTCCAAATCGACAGGGGGCGACTTCAAGTCGCAATGCGGATTTGTTTTCACGCTTAATGGCGGAGCATCACCGGAAGAGTTCCAAGCGAGAGACTATCGCGGACTCTACAACGGAAGCCGGATACATAGCGCCCTCGGGCGGCAAAGGAGGCGCTTTGGATGAAGAAGTTCATTACCGAACTTGGTGTGGTTCCTCCATTGAAGGTCCAAAGGCTCTCATCTTTGTGATAATAATGGAGCGATATCTCGATCCTAAGGAACCAAGGTCTCATCGAAGTCCAAACATGTGCTACGGGCGCTATCACTTGATTAGAGATAGTGGATAAAAGAGATGTAAAGATAGAGAAAGTCCACACGGATGATAACATAGCCGATCCGTTAACTAAGGCATTGTCTCAAGCTAAGCATGAGAAACATGTTCACTTGCACGGCGAAGGCATATGGGTGATTGGCTTTAGGCCAAGTGGGAGATTGTTGGAAAGGTGTCCTAAACCCAATCGGTTGGACCGGATCCGACCGGTCGGGTCATTTACGATCTATTTAGTTCATGTAATAACTTTATTATAATTAATAAAAGCACTTATGTTATTATATATTGTTTGTCTTCATATTATTTGTTGTATATATATAGTAACGTCCCTAGTATCGATCATGATAGAGAAACCATGATAGTGATTATGGTTGATGAGATCTCTAATCACTATAACAAGGTTGGTACTTAAATGTCTCTAGTCTTATATATTATCAAATTGGACATTGATAGTATAATCGACTAGCACATATATGGATGTCTTCTATCTTTTAGAAGATAGGGATAGATCTCATCTATCGAAGTGTAGGGACACTTGACCGTGACGTGGACGTGTATTAGAGAATGCGTACGTTAGATCGACCCACTTACATTAAGTGTCACACTATGTGGCGGTTGTGTAATTATCCTTTGACTCTGAGTCTTCATGGCATCACGGTGTGGATTGTCATGCTTTGACACTATTGAGATTTCTCCTAACCACGGGCGATCATGCGGTAGTGATTGGGTATGATATTGAAGCATCGCGGAGTATACATGATTGGTCGTCCGGGAATCGCGTATCCTATGATTGAGATCGAATATCCGAAATGGCCTTCTTATAAGGAATTTCTAGCTCTCGAGAATCTTTGCAAAGTGGGAGTAAATGTGTTATTCCGAGAGAGCATGATATCCAGATTATAAGATACGATCGTCAATGTATTGACACTCGAGATACGATAGTATGGATATTGTTACAAATGATAGGATTGTAAGTTACACGGTAATCGCTTCACATGAAAGGTAGTAGTCATTGCTTTTGACTCTTCCGATGATTGGGGTCACGGTGTGTTGCTGAGGCGTTATCCCGTGATCGTTAGGTATGAAGGGCATTTTAGTAAATTGCACTTTGTGTCTACGGCCAACATATTCGGAAGCCTATCGGGTCACACACATATGAACATCGAGTCGGATTAAAATGCGGTTATAGTTGATAACCAAATAAGGAAAGTTTATCTCTAGACTATAAAGGTTATAGTGGTAAATTAATATGGTGCTATTTATTTATTATGAATAAATAAAATACAAGATATTAATTATATACAAATTATATTAATTAAAGAATATTCCGGAAGTCAATTTGTTGACTAATGGGGCGCCATTTTAAGTGTGCAAGATACACTTGGATTGTGCACTTTAATTAATAAGATTGCCATAATATTAATATAAGATATTAATTGATTTTGAAAAATAGATTTATGGTAATAAGATAATTATAATCAATATATGATATTGGCAAAATAAATTATAATTAAAGAGATAAATCAATATAGTTGATTTTCCTTATTTTATTGGAAAAAGGTTTTCTTCTCCTCCACACCATATGGGGCGCCCCAACCACTATATATAGGAGGTGGGTGTCAAGCTCTTTTGTATATCACAATTGCAAGAGTTCATAATTCTTGTGTAAAATAGAGAGCCTTCCATAGTGAGTTTGTGAGGGAAGAAAAGGTCCGGTCTAGCAGCCGGAGTTTTTCTGGTAGCAATCCAATGAGGATTCCGGCAAGGGATTCGTGTGGATTAGCGATAGAGGCCGGATGCGTGGACGGCTTGCGCGTTGAACTACTCTCCGTTGACGGTCAAAGCGACGATCTAGTAGATCATCAAGGTATAACCGTCAAACTACTTAACGTGTTTATTGCATTAAACGAAGAACGATCTAGAAAAAGGAAATCAAATTTTAAATTCCGCTGCGTTAAACTAGTGATTTCCTAACACGTGGAACACCTCCGAACTGCAAGTGAAGAACTTAAGGCTGCGGTACCTGCGCAGATTGCCCAGTCTATTCACGATTATAAGAGCTCTGCTCATTTCATAGGGCCTTGAAAGTTTTACTTGCCCCAATCTTAAATCATGGGTACACTGTGGGCGTGGATGCAAAGGAACAGTGTCTCTAGCTGGTAATTGAGAATCTTCCCCATGGAGGACTTCGTAAGCCTGGCGTCAACAAAGTCTATGAGGCTAGACTTAAAGAGTTTCAGGCCGGTGAAGATCTGGCAGTTAAGTACGCCCGCAGACCTGCTGCTCGTCAAGCCAATGCCTCTTCCTCTTAGCCTTCTCAACAAGATCCTATTGCTGAATCATAGGGTTGTAATTTTATTTTTCCTTTTGAAAAATTTGTAATAATTTCAGACCTTTTTATTGTCTTTTGTTTTGAAAATGTATGCCTTTTAGTCATCTATTATGTAATCGCTTCTTTTGGCTTTTAGCCTTTTGTTCTTCATTTCTTTTTGGCTTTTGTTTTAGCCCTTGCTTTTCAATCAAGCATAATTTAGGTCCCTTTGCCCCCTGAAGTTCATCATTTACAAGCTTTGCTTTTTGAATGACGTACTTTAGTGTTGGCTTTGACCGTCTATCCTGCAGACTTAGAAAGTTTGATTATTACAAACTTTCAGAGTTTATAATACATCTTAGTTTCGATCGTCTGCGTTGCAGACTTTGTGAGTGTTTTTTTTATCAACTTCTAAGTCTGCTCTGCAGCTTAGTTCGTATCGTCTGTCCTGCACACTTGTTAAGTTTGTCCTTTGCAAACTTCTGTGTCTGACACCTACAGCTCAGTTTGTATCGTCTGTCCTGCAGACTTTTTAAGTTTGTCCTTTGCAACCTTCTCGACTCGACTTGCGGCTCGGGCCAGATTATCATCATCCCCCAGACTTGTTAAGTTTTTCCTTTGCAATCTTCCGAGTCTGCTCTGCAGCTCAGTTCGTATCATCTGTCCTGCAAACTTGTTAAGTTTTTTTCCTTTGCAAACTTTAATCGAGTGTATGAATTTAAATATGCACATGTGCCAAACATAATATTTATTATCATAACCGATGTTTAATTTCATCTTATAGGGAAATAAAATTTGAAACGGAAAATAATACGAAAATAAAGTCTTGAACCTGTCCTAGACGTAAAATTTTCTTAAGTTGGTGGCATTCCAGCTGCGTGGTACGGTCCTGCCATTTGCATCAGCCAGCTGATACGCTCCATTTCCATGCACCTTGACCGCCTTGTAGGGGCCCTCCCAGTTCGGGTCAAGTTTTTCTTGAGGCCTTTGTCTGCTGACCTCATTTTTTCTAAGTACCAGATCTCCCTCTTTGAAATATGAGTGTTTAACTCGGGAGTTATTGTACTGAGAAATACGCTGCTTATACTTGGCCATTCTAATGGAGGCCACATTCTGAGCTTTTTCCAGTCATCTTTTGAATGCTTGAGCTCGGTTACTTGTTGTTCTTTAGAGTAGAGCGCTGCTCGTGGCGAATGTAGGCCGATCTCAGCTGGGATTACTGCCTCGCATCCATATGCTAAGCTGAATGAAGTTTCCTAGTGGCCGAGTTTGGTGTTGTTCTTTATGCCCATAAGATATTAGGCAAGTGCACTGTCCAATTTTCTCCTTCCTCTTCTAGGCATTTCTTTAACCCTGTTTTGATCTGCCTGTTGGTCTGTTCGACCTGCCCATTAGCTTGAGGATAGCCAAGAGAAGTGAAGTGTTGAGTTATGTGCAGTTTGGCACACCATTCTTTGACAGTTTTGTCTTCGAACTGAGTTCCATTGTCTAAAATTAAAGTCTTTAGGATTCCATACCTGCACACTATGTTCTTCCATAGAAATTTCTGTATTTTCTTCCCAGTTATGTAGTTAGTGGTTTGACTTCAACCCACTTGGTGAAATAGTCCACTCCTACTATTAAAAATCGGATATTTCCGGGAGCTCGTGGAAGTTGTCCTACTAGATCTACCCTCCACTGATTGAAGGACCACGGGGAAACCACAAGAACCATATCTTGAGATGGCTGATGTGACAGATTGTCGTGCACCTGGCACGACTTACACTTTTCCATGAATTTTTTGGCATCTTGCAGCATTGTTGGCCCATAGTATCCGAACAGCCTGCACTTTCTTGCTAATATCCGAGCTCCAGGATGATTTCCGCAAATTCTCAAGTGTGTCTCTCTGAGAAGGTAATTTCCTTTTTCAATTGTTGCACATCTAAGCCATGGTGCGATGTACGACATGCGATAGAGGACATTCTCGAACATGAAGTATCTTGTTGATAAGAGTTTCATCTTTCTTGCCTGAACTTTGTCTTCAGGCAAGATTTTATCTCTGAGATAGGACACAATGGGATCCATCCTAGAACTGGTTTTCCTGATCGGCTGAACGATCTGATGATCGTAGCTCCTTTGTTTGAGGAGTTCTACCAACACTTTCCTATCTGACACAAAGCTTGACGCCATTTTTGATAACGCGTCTGCTCTTCTGTTCTCTGTTCGGGGTATCCGGTCGACCTGGACATGTTGAAAATTTTCCAACAGAGATCGAGCCATCAAGTATATTCTTCATAGGCTCATATTTAGCTTCATATTCGCCGCTTTATATGGTTTACAATGAGCCGTGAATCGTGAAACTTGCAAACTATCTACTCCAACCTTGTCTCGCTAATTTGAGCCTTGTAATTAAAGTATCATACTCGCTTCATTGTTAGTGGCCTCAAAACCCAAACCGTAAAAGTGCAGGGAACTCTTCCCCTTTTGACTGATGAGTATGAGGCCTCGCCTCGCTCTTCTTCTTGCTGCGGCACCATCCGCATATAATTTCCAATTATTCTCTTCATGTTTCGGATGATTGTCCTCTGAGCGAACATCTATCCCTTCGGCAAAGAAGTCCGCTAAGGCTTGTGCTTTGATAGCAGTTCTGGGACGAAGTAAATATCATACTCTACCAGTTCTATGACCCACTTTGCCAACCTTCCTGAGGTTTCCGGTTGTCTTAAGATTTTCCGTAAAGGCTGATCAGTGATTACCGTGATTGGATGTGCCTGGAAGTAAGGTTTTAACTTCCTGGAGGCATGCACCAAGGCCAATGCCAATATTTTTGCGTTTGAATATCTAACCTCTGGTCCATGGAGTGCTTTACTCACAAAGAAAACCGGTATCTGCTGTCCGTCTTGTTCTTTGACTAGTACAATGCTTAACGCTTCTTCACATACTGCCAAGTAGACATACAAAGATTCTCCTTCCTGAGGAGCTGTTAGCGTATGTAGTTCGGCCAAGTATAACTTTAGTTCTTCAAAGGCTTTCTGGCTTTCCTCATCCTACTGGAAGGGACTTGCTTTTCTCAAAATTTTGAAAAAAGGTAGGGCACGCTGTGCCAATCTGGAGAGGAACATGTTTAGTGCCACTATTCTTCTTGTAGTTGCTGATAGCGTCGAAATTATCAAGGGTATTCGGCGGATGTTTAATGGTGGATATCTAGCTGTATTTTATGTGTAAGTGGTGGTGCAAGGTGGAGCTGGAGAGCTCCGGCGGTGATTCAACGTAAATAAACTGAGATGCTAAAGAGGCAGGGTTTTGCCTTGTTTTCATATATCTCTCCTTTCTGAATGGTACATGGAGCCCTATTTATAGGGTAAGGACCGACTTACATTCAGCATAATTACAACTAAGGACATAGTATAATTGAATCTGGGGTGGCGGCTAGAATCATATATGGACATGGGTGGTGCGGATTCTCGAGTAGTCGCTTCGTATCCTTAGCTGGTTGGCATGGTCGTCCGTCCCCAGTCTCCAGGTTTTTGGGGTAGAGGTATTTGTGCGAGTCTCTTACCCTTATGCTCATTGGCCTGCTGTTAGAGCCCATTTCCGGCATGGTTGTGCTCAAGGAGCATAGCCCTGGCCGTCCTCTCTCTATTTGATGTGCGGCAGCCTTCGTACGACGGTCGGCGGCCTGAAAGGCAGGGCTGGTCTGTCAATGGCCCCCTACTCCGTACCCATGACATCTCAAGACGTCGGGTAGGGAGTAGCCTTCCTGACCTGATTTGTCATGTTTGGGCTCTTGGCCTCTAGCCGATTCAGAGTTATAGATGGACACGTAGCCTTAGCTTCGTATGATGGCCGTAATGGGCAAATTGCCTAGGCTGATTCGAAGTCTTACTCGGGCGAGTAGCCTCAACTTCATCTGACTTGGCTTTTCGGAATCTTTGGTTCCAAGCCGATTCGAAGTCGTAATTGGGAAAATAGCCTTGACCTCCTATGCTGGCCGTAATGGGCGAATCGCCTTGGCCAATTCAAATTTTCACTCAGGCGAGTTGCCTCAACTTCATCTGACTTGGCTTTTCGGAATCTTTGGTTCCAAGCCGATTAGAAGTCGTAATTAGGCAAATAGCCTTGACCTCCTATGCTGGCCGTAATGGGCGAATCGTCTTGGCCAATTCGAAGTTTCACTCGGGTGAGTAGCCTCAACTTCATTTGACTTGGCTTTTCGGAACCGTTGGTTCCTGTAATATCCCGAACTTTGAGAAAGGGCAGACGTGTCAATTTGTAAAGTTTGGTATATTATGTTTATTTAATTTTGGATTAAAGTATTATATATATGTATTTATGAGATTCATATATATAACTAAAGAGGGTTTAAGTGGAAATTAATGAAAATAAGGGTCTTTTGGGATTTATTGGTATTTAAAAGGAATTGATGGATTTAATAATAAATTAGTGTGGAGGTTATTTTTGGAAACAACTTCCCACTAATAGGGAAGTTTTCAGAATCCCAAAAGGGTGCAGAGAATTAGTCGGACTTGGAGAGGAAAAGATTGAGAGAAAACTGAAAATAAGAAGAGATGGAGACTTCTTCCAATTTCTCACAAGTTAGTTGACGGATTTCAGAACCGTTTGAAGATTCAGAATCCGCAGAGAAAGGGCTTCGTGGTGATACTAAAAGTTTAGAGTTTTGAGAAGGTAAGAATTTAGCCCTAATCTTGGTATCATCAAGAGATGATCTTGGTTTAAGGTTTCGTTCGGTTTGATTCGTAGTTCTTTTGGTTTGGAGGCTTGTGATCACCAATTAATCTAAGTTTAATTGTGATCAAATAGGTTTTTGTTGAAGCCTTCTCAAATGCAGCAGGTTTTGTCTTAGAGTTTTGCTTTGAACAAGTAAGAGGCTCTTCCTAAAGTTTAAATAAAGTTTTATGATGTTAATGTTAAGTATTAGAGTTGGTTTGTGCTTAGAAATCATGCCTAGATGTTATTAATATGGTATGATTTGATATGTAATGTTTAGAACATGATTTGTTTCTGTTTTGTTGTGTTTTTGGATGATAATCATGTTGGGAAAGGGTTGGAAATCGTTTAAGTGCAGAAAAATTCTGCTGTGTCATAGGCTGTGGCCTATCTGATTCAGAGAGTTTAGAGAATTCTGCTGTGTCGTAGGCCGTGGCCTATGATTTACAGGCCGTGGCCTATGGCCTAGAAATGCTGTTTTGACCATTTTTGCGTATTATCGAGTGCAGTAAGTTGGGATTGGTTCCTAACCTTATATTAATGATATAAACAAGTTAAATGAACATGAACAAGCCTTGATTAAGTTTCCGATGCGTTTAGTTCCGGTACCGGATGTACTCTTCCATAGAGTTGAAGTTCGGGACTGTCGGAAGGGTATGAATGGCTTGTGCTTTGTGGAATTAACATTCCTCAATGTCTGTGTATGTTCTAGGCCTTGTCCGTGTCTAGTGGTCTCGGAAAGAGAGTATTAAAGGTGAGGTTGTTCAAGGCTCTATAATCTATACACATCCTCATGCTACCGTCCTTCTTCTTTACAAACAACACAGGAGCTCCCCAAGGTGAAGTACTTGGCTGAATTATATTCCTTTCTAACATATCTTTTAACTGAGCTTTCAATTCCTTTAATTCAGCCGGTGCCATCCTATATGGTGCTTTTTCTATTGGTGCTGCTGAGAAAGATGCTGACGTCTTCTTCACATTCTGAAAGATCAAGAAGATCAGAATGTTACTAAGTGATCAAAATAAACTTATCTCAACAAAGGAATTCTAAAGGACGCTTCGCTTTGATACCAACCTTATGGACTACATCAGCCATACCACACTCCACCATACCATCCTTATCAACAAGCTCCGCCTGTGACTCAGCCACAACAACCATATCCACCACCTTATCCACCTCAAGCAATGCATTTACCCTACGGTTATCCACCCGTTTACCCTCCAGCTTATCCACCTGTTTACCCACCTGTTTATCCTCCGGTTAGACCTCAAGCGTTTGAGCAGGCACCACCCGTGGATTGGTACACTAGGTTGAAAAGGAACCGTATGCAAGACTTTTATGGAAATGTGGAACCACTCACGGCTGAGATGTGGTTAAGAAGCTTTGAAAAGGCATGTAGAAATGTGAATGTGCTTGAAGTATAGATGGCTCTGTTAGCTGCGGGTTTTTTGTTGAATACGGCGGAGAGTTGGTTTGATGCTACAGAGAGTAGCCGAGGTAAGATTACGGATTGGAAGGAATTCTAGGAACTTTTCTATAATGAGTATTATCCACCAGCAGTTCAAGCAAATCAGGCAAGTCTATTTTTAAGACTGATTGAGCTAAAATCCACCCAACAAAAACAATTTATAAAGGACTCGAAACCGTGGGTAACCTAACTCTCTAACCGGCAGTGTACCGGGTTGATTGCTAGAATAGCTACAGGAGTACGAGGTCGAACCCAAAGGAATCGTGTTTGTAAGTACCAAAGCGAGCGTATTACTTAGTCTAGGTGATCAAACTTTCAAAGTATTTGTAACTACAACGACACTAAAGTGATTTATACTAACAAGTCTAAAGATAGAAAAGAAAGAAAGAAGATTAAACTACTAAGTTTTAAAAGTAGATAAAGGGACATAGCCGAACCATGATCAAAATAGCTAGTTTCACCCCAAGGAATGACAAAACCGGGAGTGTGCAATAACGAACAAACTCTTGCATTCAATTTCACGGGTACGAGCTCCTAATCCCGGTGCTAGGGTCTGAACAACTCTTCCCCAACACCTTAAGCCAAGTCAATTAACCTCCCCTAAAGAAGATTCACTCACAAGACAAGTTAAGCACGAGAGCCGTTTAAACGTTAAAACGAGTAACCTCGCACTACAATGCGATCCTAGAACCCTTTTCCCACACCCCTCTCTCTGAACAACTCTCAAGAGTGATGTGTGTGATTTTTGACCTAGGTGATCAATCTAGCCCAAATCCGTTATAACTAGTTCTAAGACATGAAACATGCAAGATATAACATTAAAAAGCACTACCCACTCCCAATTTCATCACCCAAGGGGTGATTTCACCAAATTTCACATGATTCAACTATGTAGATGTTTAGCTACTCATTATACTAATCAAAACATGCATTAAACAGTAAATAAGAGCCATAACAAGTAAAAGAGAAGAGAAATATACCATAAAATTGCAGAAATTGAGTTGAGATCCAAAAGTACAAAATAAAGTAAGTAATTAAAGGTGGTCTCTTAGTGTTTGGAATGAAAATCTAAGCTAAGAAATGTAAAGATTAAGCTAAGATGTTGTTGATTTACACTAAGAGAGAGTATTCTAAGCTATTACAAAATTCGAGCAATAAATGGGTAGAGTTTTGCTAAGAAAAGCTTGATATCCAAGAAAATGTCTATGGAGGGTATTTATAGGTGAAGGGAAAATCTGCTGCAAAATTGGTCCAAACGCGCGTTTAAAGGGGTGGAACGGGCGTTTGGATTCTTCAAACGCGCGTTTAGCTTAGTTGAGACGTCGCGCCGCATAAATTCAGGGCGGGCTTGGACTGTTCTTCATCCGAACGCGCTTGCAGGAGGTTTAACCGTCGTTTTGAGATCTTGGAACGCGCGTTTGGAGTGATTTCAAACGCGCGTTTGGGGAGCTTGAACTGTATCACCTCGACTTCGAACGCATGCGTTTGAGGGGTTCAAACGCGCGTTTGAACCCCTGTTTCCCAAATCTTCACTTTTCTTCCTTTTTAGCCTTCGCCTTGCCTCGGTCATGTTTTTTCACCACAAATTGTCACCTTCCGGGCCCTCGAGACACCAATACCCTTCAATATCATAAACAACCACAAACATCCAAACAATTCCGAGGGTAAAAGTGCTCGGGAATGGGGTTAATATCAACAAAAAAGGTATGAATTCATCAAAGTAATGGATTCGTTCCCCGTGCCATAAGCTCACGATATCACCCCGAAAATGGTCTAATTTACCCAAAATTTTGCTGAAAGTGTGATAAACGGGGGTAATTAATGCACCGGAGTCACGTAAAGTTGACTCCCATCAACCACCCCACACTTAGCCTTTGCTCGCCCTCGAGTAAATTAGGCGTTTTAAAACCAACCAAGGGATTCAAATTTGTGACGTAGGTGCTACTATCCACACCCTCGAGGTAATCATGAAGTAAGACACACGAACATACGCACACCGGTACAACATTATCAAGAGAATAGAGTGTGTGTGGTGTTGAGCTACATCAAAGTGTTCAAAATATTGTCGGGCTTGAATCCCGACCAAAAAGTCTACCAACCGTCTCATATCAACCAACCTCTCCACTAATCAAGGTCACTAAGTTTGGACACAATCGGGTAGGACTTGAAGGGTTATAGCGTTAGGCTAGGGTAATTCCGGTTAATCGAAAAGGATATTTTGGGAACTGGAGAAAAAGCAATACGAGTGAACTTAATCAACAAGTGTACCACCTTATCTCTACCATACAAACCATCCAAACTCCTTTTTGATTAGTTAAACACTTTGGGAACCATAGAATGCTAACATACACGAACTCATTGCCTAATTCAACTATGTTTCAAGTTTCATAAGGCGAGGTCGAATACATTAGCACCTATCTCACTATCCCAACTCCAACATCATAAGTATAACTTTTGAGCTCATCACTTTGATTCCAACCCTTTTATTTATATACACCAAACTTTTATTCATTGAGAACTTTCTAATTTATTTTGAACTTTGATTGATCGAGTTCTCTCTTCTTCTTCTCTTTTTTTTTTTTTTTTTTTTTGAAGAGAAGAAATTTCACAGATTTTTCTTTTCTTTTTGGGCCAAACCCAAACACTAAGCGCAAATGAGCTCCTCTTCTCCTTATAGCTCCAAACAACGACACACCAACCATCAAAACATCATTTCCCCCACCCCACACTTGCCTTAGCAAGTGTGGCCTAACAAAAGACTAGGTCCACTCGTAGGGTAAGAATGAAGGGAATGTGACCATAAATAAAGCTCAAGGTAGGTTTCTGACTAAGTAACAAAACGGCTATAAAACGAATGGTGGTCAGACCATTCCATCAAGGCTGAGAGGGGCTACGAAGGTCTAATGTTGGGGATTAGGCTTATTTGGCTCTGGTAGGGTCAAAGAGAAGCCATGACCGTCATCCCGTGTCCTACTTAGATAAACCTTTTTATTTCGCCTCGAGACTAGTGATATGAGATGTGGTAGTAATCAAATTGGGCACAAAGTGTAGCTTCACGTGAAATTAATAGACTCTATTCTCAAGATAAAATCAAACCGAAGTGCACACGTTCGGGCCCTACTAAGATGGCCACCACTGACTATAGACATAGCACAACAAAGACAAAGGTGTCGGTAACCCTTGAAAATTTTAAAATCACCCAAAAATCGACTCAAGCCCGATCATAGGCTAAGTATACCACACATGTTGCACATTCAACATTAAAAACAATAAAACGGCTAAGTCCCCCACCCCACACTTAAACGAAACACTGCCTCTCTCTGTGAGAGATAAGAAGCGTAAAAGACTTAGCTGTTGACCAAAAGACCCGGCAGAAAAGGCGCAACCGTGTCTCGAAACTCGTGATAACCTCATGTGAATCCATCCCGTAACCCAGAGCGAGATCAACAGAAACAAAGACAGCGATGCATCGGGACATAATCCGCGTACTAAAAAGCAGGCAATAGGTAAGCGGGTACATAAAATAACGAGTCTAAGCCACGTTGGATTTAGATCAAAGCATAATGAGGGGGGGAAATACGGATATGCAATGGAGGATACAATCAAATCAAAATAAAGTACAGAACATCCATGCATTAAATATAAGCTAATAAAAACATCCTCGCCATCCCACAAGATTCGATCAATAAAAAGGGAAACATACACGGTCAAGCGGCCTCGTGGGCTCAAAAATAAGTGCTCGTGTATGAAAAGTGAAGTGTGTCCAAAGTATGGTGAAAGAACGCCAAAAGTAAGTGAAATGTCAAAGTGTATAAAAGAGATGACTAGTAAGTAAATATGATAAGAATCGCATGAGAAAACATGCTAGTCCGCCTCCATGTCCTCAGACGCCAGTGGGATCCGTGTGCTCGATGTTGGTGCAACCACAGCACTGCACTTCGATCTGTGTAGGTCTCGCAACACTGCCTCACGCCTCGTCCCACCAGATCGTGCCCATCGATCGCCCAAAGAAATGTCATCAAACCCCTCATCCGGATCATCAACAAACATCTCCTCTGCGTGACCTCTCGCAAATCCGCCTCGATCTCCGGGTATAATCAAACGGTGCAATATCTAGGTCCAACTCGTGAAGCTCAACTCGCTGCCCCGAGCCAATACCCGCCGATTCTCCACAATGCCGTTCGGTGTCACCCTTAGACTATCCATCCGCCTCTCGCTTGTGTGCAATCGAAGCCCCCGCCTCACTCACTAAGCCATGGCCCCGGTAGTGGGTATAGAAGGTGGAGGTGTAGGAATGGTGGAAGGTCCAGTAGAGAGGAGGAGGTGGGGTAAAGTAGTGGTGGTAGTGGTGGTAGTGAGAGGTGGAGGTATAGGGAGTGTAGTGGAAGTAGTAGGGCAGCGGTGGGCGGAGAACGGTGTGAATAGGGCGTGGGGTGGGCCTAGGAGGTTTGGAAGTGGTGCGGGCATTGAATGGCTTAGGCATCACGGGAGGTTCTTCTTCCTTAGATCTCGATCATCAGATACTCCTTTACCAACGCCTCCTGCACAAGCCATGGATAAGATAAGGGCACATAATCATCCGACGCTTAACCTTTTGATTTTCTCTAAATTCCTCAAAGATGGTTTTCCGACGCCTACCTTCGATTATAGTGTAGAGCATACAACAGCTTGCAAATCCTTAATGTGGAAGTGCGTGATGTTGTCCTTCGGTAGTAGACGGTTCCGAAAACTTTGCTTTCACTTTCCAATCATCCGCCAAGTCGTCGCCACCAACCGACTCCTCACATTGCTACCTTTTGAAATCCACGGTAAGTCGGGGTTGATTGCTTTCCTCATCTCCTCTAATGGATCTAGGTTGTCGGTAGTATCCTAATGTGACCTCGCCGCAAACCAACCGATATAATCCTCGCCTCTCGAAAGCCGGTATCCGGTAATAATCATTGATAGCTTTGACGGACCACGGACATTAACCCTCTAACTTTGATAAACCCGGATTCCGGATTAGCCACACCGAAATTTGCATACCATTCCCGGACTATTGATGATTCGATGCCCTCAGGGTTCATAAATCGATTATTCCACCCTCTCTTCCTTAAGTCGTCAATGAAGGGTTGAGGCACAACTTTGAGTCTAGCCCTCTCATATAGCACATGTTTTTCACAATGATATACTCATTATAGTTAGACAAGGCAACCGTGAGTTAAAACGCTGCTCAAAAGGAATAATATCATCGGGAGGGGGCTAGAGGAGGGTTTTGCTCGGGGCACTCTGTGGGGTAGATTGTGGAGGAGGTGAAACAGTGTTGTTACTTTCTTGGCTTGCAAATGTGCCAAAGGCACATCGCTCTCAAGGTCCACACCTCCTCACACCACTACTTGTATTTCTCCCCTCGGTATCCGGCTCAAAATCTTCATCAGACGTCTCATCTCTCAACTGTCCCACTGGCCTAAGGGCTCGAGGATTTCTACTCTCAACTCTACCACCAATTCGAATACCACCCGTAGGTACCCGAGGAGAAACTAAGGTTTTCTGTTTTTTGGGGGCTTGCCTTGTCACGGGTTGCTTTCCTTACCCTTACCCTCGGTTTCCTTTCGCTTAGTTTCCTCATTCTCACCGAAACCAAACCAGACGACATCCCACAACCAATATCAACAACAAAACGACCCGGTTATCATCCAACCGGGATTTCAAACAAACCGACCATCCACAATGAAACACCCCACAGAATCCACACCATTCACCATCGATCAACAAAACAAACAAAACAAACAGAAACAGGATATAATCATCAATAAACAATAAATAACGAGAAAGGGGCGTTAAACCAAAATAGGCCAAAAACTAACCCTAACCGAAACTTAAACGTAAAATCGAAATATACCTGTTCTATGCTTAAGAGAGATGATAGGAACGATTTGAAGCGAAGAACGAGCATCGAAACGTCGAAATTGAGCAAATTCGACTATGGATAAAAACGCCAAAATTATCGATCGAATCGAGGATTTGGGGGATTTGTTGTTGGAATGGCTTGCTGAAATCAAAAGAAGAGATCAAGAGGTGTTGTTTGGGCTTTAAATCGCCAAAAACGGTTAAGAAATGAAGGGTTTCGAGTGTGAGGGGTTAAAATGCGGCTGCCGGACGGTTAGGTTTGAGAAAATCCGCTTTTCGAAACGCCGGGTTGGAGAGCAGGTATTTAGAGGAGAAAGGTTCAAACGCGCGTTTGAAAGAGGTGAAACGCGCGTTTCGCAAGCTTAAACGCACGTTTGAAGTGTGAAACGCGCGTTTGGGGAGGGGATTCACTTTCAGAGAGTTGAGGATCCAAACGCGCGTTTGAAAAGGTTCTAAACGCGCGTTTGGGAGGAAAAAGCTGTAAACGTGCGTTTGAAAGGGGTGAACGGGCGTTTAGACCAGAAACTAGGAAAACTCAAGATTTCTACCCCACACTTGATTCTAACCACCCTGAGACCTCTAGAAACACCAAACTAACTTAACAAACTACGAAATGGTGGGTTGCCTCCCCCAAGCGCCTTTGTTTTACGTCGTTGGCTCGACAAGATGGATTATACGGTGCCAACTTTTTCAAAGTTATACCGTTGGCACAAGGCGAGAAAGGGTAGAAAGATGGAAAGATGGATTCAGAATTATACGAGTCAAGGTTTAAAGTCCATGACAAGACTTACAAGATTCATCACAAGGTACGGGGTCTTCAAGATGCACTATTTCTAGTGCTTCATCACAGGGCAACCGCTCATACCTTTTTAACCTTAGGTCATTGGTGGTAAACATGCCAAACTTAGGATGGGTGATTTCGATAGCACCGGACGGATAGACTTTTGACACAACATAGGGACCGGACCACCTAGACTTCAACTTCCCTTGGAAAAGATGCAAACGAGTATTGTAGAACAAGACTTCATCACCCTCATTGAAAACACGAGGTTTAATCAACTTATCATGGAGTAACTTAGTCTTTTCCTTATACTTCGTGGAAAGGTCATAAGCACAAAGGCGAACTCATCTAGTTCATTCAATTGGGCCATACGCTTTCTCACCAATTAAGGTATCATCGAGGTTTAGCATTTTGATGGCCCAATAAGCTTTGTGTTCGATCTCTTCGGAAGATGACAAGATTTGCCATAGACTATCATGTAAGGTGACATGCCTAGGGTGTCTTAAAGGCTGTCCTATGGGCCCACAAAGCATCATCTAACTTTAAAGACCAACTTTTGACATTCGTGTTCACCGTCCTTTCTAAGATACGCTTAATACCCATATTCGTGACTTCAACTTGACCACTCGCTTGGGGATGGTAAGCGGTACCTAACTTGTGTTTCACACCATACTTCTCTAAAAGTTTATCAAACGGCTTGTTGGCAAAATGACTTCCGTTATCACTGATTATAGCACGAGGCACCCCAAACCGACAAAAGATGTTCTTTCTAAGAAACCGGATAACAACATTCCTATCATTGGTGGGTGAAGCTAAGGCTTCGGCCCATTTGGACACATAATCACAAGCGACTAGGATATACTTGTTACCACACAAAGAGGGATAAGGGCCCATGAAATCAATGCCCCACACGTCAAAAACCTCACACACTATGATCGGCTTCTGAGGCATCTCACTCCTTCTAGATATACGACCGGACTTTTGACAAGCATCGCAAGATTTCACATAAGCATGTGCGTCTCGAAATAGAGTGGGCCAATACAGCCCACTTTGCAATACTTTCAAAGCGGTTCTTTGCCCCGAGAAATGGCCTCCGGCCTCTTTGTCGTGACAAAACGAAAGAGCACTCAAAATTTCACTTTCTGGGATGCACCTCCTCAGAATACCATCCGAACACAACCTATATAAACAAGGATCTTCCCACACGTACTTACCCACCTCACTAAGGAATTTACGCCTTTGGTTCGAGTCAAGGTCGGGATCTACAAAACCGCACTCGTGGTAGTTAACAAAAGGAGCAAACCAAGGACTACCTTCCTTACCGACTTTTAGAAAGTTTCCTTTCTTAGCCGGAAGAAGGGTGTCAAGTGCATAAAGTTGCTCGTGAGGAAAAGAATCGTTTATCTCGCTTTGTGCTTTAATCAACTCCTCACTAAGCTCCATACGACTTAAGTGGTCGGCTACGACGCTCTCACAACCTTTCCTATCACGGATCTCTAAATCAAAATCTTGCAAGAGCAAGATCCACCTTAAGAGACGGGCTTGGCATCTTGCTTGGCAAAGAGATAACGCAGCGGCATGATCCGTGTGGACAACTACCCGAGAACCTACGAGATGAGACCGAAACTTATCGAACGCAAAGACGACTGCTAAAAGCTCTTTTTCAGTGGTGGTGTAGTTCTGTTGGGCCGGATTCAAGGTGTGACTAGCATACGCAATAGGCTTGAAGATTTTGTCGATTTTTTGACCGAGGACCGCACCAACCGCGGTGTCACTCGCATCACACATGGGCTCAAATTCTTGATCCCATTTCGGGGCAACTAAGATAGGAGCGGATACAAGCAATTGCTTGAGCATAAAAAATGCTTCAACACAAGCTTTGTCAAAATCAAACGGGACGTCTTTTCCAAGAAGAAGAGTAAGAGGACGGGCTATTTTCGAGAAATCCTTAATGAACCTACGATAGAACCCCACATGGCCTAGAAAACCCCTAAGAGTCTTTAGGTTGGTGGGCATAGGAAGCTTAGCTATCGCTTCAACCTTAGCCTTATCTACCTCTATACCCTTATTAGATATCTTATGCCCTAAGACTATCCCCTCTGTAACCATCAAATGACACTTCTCCCAATTAAGCACCAAGTTTGTCTCCTCACATCTACCCAACACCTTCTCAAGATTATCTAGACATTGTTCAAAGGAATCACCAAACACACTAAAATCATCCATAAAGACTTCTAAAAACTTTTCTATCATATCCGCAAATATGGCAACCATGCACCGTTGGAATGTCGCGGGTGCATTACATAACCCAAAAGGCATCCTACGGAAGAAGAAGGTACCATAGGGGCAAGTATAGGTAGTCTTTTCTTGATCCTCTAAAGCCACATGTATTTGGTAATACCCACTAAACCCATCAAGAAAACAATAAAAAGCATGGCCACTCAATCTTTCCAACATTTGATCAATAAAAGGGAGGGGGAAATGATCTTTACGGGTTTGGTCATTTAGCTTACGATAATCAATGCAAATTCTATGACCACTTACCAAACGCTTAGGCACCTCCTCTCCCTTGTCATTGATCTCCACGGTCATACCTCCCTTCTTCGGCACCACTTGGGTGGGACTCACCCACTTGCTATCCGAGATGGCATAGATAATCCCTAGCTTCAACATTGTGACCACGTCCTTCCTCACAACCTCTTGGAGGTGTGGATTGAGTCTTCTTTGGGGTTGCCTTACCGGCTTCGCTCCATCTTCCAGAATAATCTTGTGTTGGCAAATGGTGGGACTAATACCCTTAAGATCGCACATCTTCCACCCAAAAGCACGCTTATGCTTCTTAAGCATCTTCACTAACTCATCTTCCTGCAAAGCCGTTAGTGTAGAAGAAATAATCAAAGGAAGTAAATCATTATTTTCAAGAAAAACATACTTCAAATGAGGTGGAAGCGGCTTCATTTTCAAATCTTTTGGTGGGTCCTCAATTGATGGCTTCTCCAACTCTCCTTCAAGCCCAAGATCAATCTTCTTAGTCCACCTTTCACCCACGAAAGCCGTCTCTTCGAGCTCTTTTGCTTCCTCTTCCAACTCTTCTTCTTCATCGGTTTCCGTACTCACTCTTTCCATGCATTCATCGGATTCATCTTTATAAACCTGCATGTCAACATGTTCCGAAATGCAAGGATATATAGCATCAATAGAAAAACAGTCCTCGGTGCTCTCCTTGGGATGTTTCATGGCTTTATAGACATTGACCGCGACTTTTCATCTCCAACTCTCAAAATAATCTCACCGCTTCAAACGCCTATCAAAGTCCTCCCGGTATTTAAAAGGGGACGCCCTAACAACAAAGGTGTTTTGGAGTCCATCTCCATGTCTAGTACAACAAAATCTACCGGAAGGCGAACTTATCCACTTTCACTATGACATCCTCTATCACTCCCATAGGCTCCCTAATAGACCTATCCGCCATTTGAAGGGTCATCCCTGTTGGCTCCAACTCTCCTAGGTCAAGACTCTCATATATAGCACGGGGCATTAGGCTTACACTAGCCCCCAAATCACATAGGACACTAGGAAAATGAGTTGTACCAATAGTAACCGGAATAGTGAAACTACCCTTGTCTCTAACTTTCAGGGGAATCCTAGATTTTCCATTAAAAATAGCGGAGCACTCTTCATTTAGACACACAACTTCTTGCATTTTACCCTTTTTAGTCAGCAACTCTTTCAAAAACTTACAATACGAGGGCATGTTTGCAAGTGCCTCAAGAAAAGGAATATTCAAGTCAATTTTTCGCAAAATCTCAATGAATCGAGTTTGTGCCTTATTCAAGCAACTTTGTCTATGATTCTTAGGGGGATAAGGGAGAGTACTCAAATCAAAATATTTAGAAGGAGGAGGGATCATACCTTTCTTACCTTTGGTGCGTCGGGAAGACGGCTCTTTCATTGGCTCTTTCCCTTCTCTTCTAGTTGGTTCCTCCTCTTTCACATCGATAACCACAAAATCTCCCCTAGCTTGAGCTTATTTCCTCTCTACTTCCTTCTTCTTGACATACTCCCCATGATCTTCATCATCTTCAATCCCATCTATATCACCATCCATAGCTCCCGCCTCCGTCTCAATAGGAGCTTTTCTAGCTTTGTCTTCCCATAGGACTTTCTTTTCTCCACTAGTTCTCAACACTTTACCACTTCGAGTTAAGATGGCGTTTACACTTCTTGGATTCTTTTCGGTGTTACTCGGTAAACCGCCCTTCAACTGTACATGTTCCACCACTTGACCAAATTGTGTCTCAAGATTTTTGATGGCGGACCCATGTTTGTAGTTCATCTCAACCATGTCTTTCTTGATCTCCGCAAAGTTTTTGTTCATTTGTTCCAAGATGACATCGGTTGAACTCTTTTGAGGTATAGGAGCCAAAGGAGGAGGGTTTTGATGATTGTTAGAGCCTTGTTGGTTATGCCCTCCTTGTTGCCTTTGGTGTGGAGGTTGATAGACTTGCCCTTGTGGAGATTGGTTTTGATTTTGGCCTTGTCTATAACCTTGGTGTTGGCCTTGGTTTTGATTATGGTTCCAACCTTGATTGTTGTTATTCCTCCAAGAACCATCACCTTGATTTCCATAATTCCCTCCTTGACCTTGTCCCACATAGTTCACATCTTGGGATTCTTCATACGGTTTCCCACCTTGCTGTTCCCCCATATATTGGCCTTGATAGGGGCTTTGCACTTGGCTTTGGTATTGGGGCCCCGTATTCCATTGTTCCATAGAACAAATACTCATCATCCGCTTAGCTAACTCATTCATGCTATCTTGAGATGGGATACTAGGTTGCCCTTGAGTCGAGGATTGAGGATAAGCCATATTTTGAGCTTTGGTCGTCATCCTACAATCCTTTGCCGAGTGTGATCCACTACAAATTTGGCAAAGCTTAGCACTCTCATTCTCCTTTTGCAATCTCCCTAACTGTTGCTCCATCGCTTGTACTTGAGCATGATATTGATCACTTGCCTCTACTTCTTTCACTTCAACCAAACCGGGCTTCTTGCTTCTTGTCCCTTTTCTACTCGACGATATGTATTGCCTCGAAGTCTCGGAAATCTTCTCAATTTGGTTCATAGCTACTTCGGGTACCATACTCATAATATCTCCATTGCACGAAGCATGCAAGGTACTTTGATGCACTTGGTCTAAACCCCGGAAGAAAGCATGAACTACCTCGTACGATCTCAATCCGTGCCCCGGGCACTCCCTCAACAAAGCCTTAAACCGATCCCATGACTCATGTAGCTCTTCTCCTTCATAAGCATTGAATGACATGATAGCTTCCTTCATATCCATGGTCTTCGATGGGGGGTAATATTTGAGTAGAAAAGTCTTAACCACTTCTTCCCATGTGTGTAAAGAATCATTAGGCAACGAGTCATACCACCTCTTAGCTTGCTCTTTCAAGGCTGAACGGAAAAGCATAAGTTTGAGCGCTTCATCACTCACTCCATTGATCTTTGTCGAGTTCACTATTTGGAGAAAGTGATCAATGAATAAGTGAGGATTTTCTAAAGCGGTTCCCTTGAATATAGCGTTGTCTCCCAACAAATGTATGATGTTCCTATTCAATTCCAAGTTGTTGGCGGCTACCGTGGCATTCGGATTGGACTATGCCCTATGTTTGCCGTAGGAGCTAGCACAAAATCTCTACAAGTCAAACCACCTTGGTTTTGCTCTTGTTGACCGTTAAACCAATTTGGCATCGCATTTGCACCTTGATTGTGAGCTTGGTTTTGGTTCTGTTGAAACTGATTCAACATCCATGCATTGAATTGTTGCATAAGAGCGGGATCCATTTGATTCCCTTGGGCCTCATGTTGAACATGTTGAGGTATAGGCCCGTTTGCATTCACCGCATTGTTTCCTTGTCCATTCCCACCTCCTTGTACAATGTTGTTGACAAGAGGCGGGTTTGGAACTGGGACTCCATTATTATTCCCCAAATTTCCTTCCAAACCTTGTCCACCTTGTTGTGCCATGTCGGATCCTTCTCCCAACTCACCCAAACTATTCTCTTCAAGGACCGGAATCGACTCCTCTACTTGACGACCTCTTCTTCGTTGACTATTTCTACGCCTTGCGTAAGCTTCAATTCCGTCTATGTAAGGTTCGAGTGGTGTTTGAGATCTCCGGGTCATGCACTACAAAAAGCAAACAACAAGAAAATAGTAAAATAAAACCTAGGCCCAAGCCTTCGGTTCACTTACAAGATATCACAAATAGCACACAATTCCCCGGCAACGGCGCCATTTTGATTGAGCTAAAATCCACCCAACAAAAACAATTTATAAAGGACTCGAAACCGTGGGTAACCTAACTCTCTAACCGGCAGTGTACCGGGTCGATTGCTAGAATAGCTACAGGAGTACGAGGTCGAACCCAAAGGAATCGTGTTTGTAAGTACCAAAGCGAGCGTATTACTTAGTCCAGGTGATCAAAATTTCAAAGTATTTGTAACTACAACGACACTAAACTGATTTATACTAACAAGTCTAAAGATAGAAAAGAAAGAAAGAAGATTAAACTATTAATTTTTAAAAGTAGATAAAGGGACATAGCCGAACCATGATCAAAATAGCTAGTTTCACCCCAAGGAATGACAAAACCGGGAGTGTGCAATAACGAACAAACTCTTGCATTCAATTTCACGGGTACGAGCTCCTAATCCCGGTGCTAGGGTCTGAACAACTCTTCCCCAACACCTTAAGCCAAGTCAATTAACCTCCCCTAAAGAAGATTCACTCACAAGACAAGTTAAGCACGAGAGCCGTTTAAACGTTAAAACGAGTAACCTCGCACTACAATGCGATCTAGAACCCTTTTCCCACACCTCTCTCTCTGAACAACTCTCAAGAGTGATGTGTGTGATTTTTGACCTAGGTGATCAATCTAGCCCAAATCCGTTATAACTAGTTCTAAGACATGAAACATGCAAGATATAACATTAAAAAGCACTACCCACTCCCAATTTCATCACCCAAGGGGTGATTTCACCAAATTTCACATGATTCAACTATGTAGATGTTTAGCTACTCATTATACTAATCAAAACATGCATTAAACAGTAAATAAGAGCCATAACAAGTAAAAGAGAAGAGAAATATACCATAAAATTGTAGAAATTGAGTTGAGATCCAAAAGTACAAAATAAAGTAATTAAAAGGTGGTCTCTTAGTGTTTGGAATGAAAATCTAAGCTAAGAAATGGAAAGATTAAGCTAAGATGTTGTTGATTTACACTAAGAGAGAGTATTCTAAGCTATTACAAAATTCGAGCAATAAATGGGTAGAGTTTTGCTAAGAAAAGCTTGATATCCAAAAATGTCTAAGGAGGGTATTTATAGGTGAAGGGAAAATCACGCAAAATTGGTCCAAACGCGCTTAAAGGGGTGGAACGGGCGTTGATTCTTCAAACGCCGTTTAGCTTAGTTGAGACGTCGCTTCGCATAAATTCGGGCGTGGCTTGACTGTTCTTCATCATCGAACAGCGTTTGGGGAGGTTTAACCGCGCGTTTGAGATCTTGGAACGCCGCTGCGTTTGGAGTGATTTCAAACGCGCGTTTGGGAGCTTGAACTCAGTATCAATTCTGACTTCGAACGCGACGTTTGAGGGGTTCAAACGCCGCTTTGAACCCCTGTTTCCCAAATCTTCACTTTTCTTCCTTTTAGGCCTTCGTCTTGCCTCGGTCATGCTTTTTCACCATAAATTGTCACCTTCCGGGCCCTCGAGACACCAATACCCTTCAATATCATAAACAACCACAAACATCCAAACAATTCCGGAGGGTAAAAGTGCTCGGGAATGGGGTTAATATCAACAAAAAAAAAGGTATGAATTCATCAAAGTAATGGATTCGTTCCCCGTGCCATAAGCTCACGATATCACCCCGAAAATGGTCTAATTTACCCAAAATTGTGCTGAAAGTGTGATAAACGGGGGTAATTAATGCACCGGAGTCACGTAAAGTTGACTCCCATCAAAGACACAGTCAAGGTCAGCACATGACCGTGTCTCAATACACTAACCGTTTCAATGAGATTGGAAGGTTTTATCCAAAAAATAATGAAAGTTGATGAGAAGAAAATGTCTCTTTATAAGAATGGATTATCTCGTGAGATACAAGCCGGTATGATGGGAGCTACGCCAAGGAATATGGCGGAATTGTTGAACAAGGCCATAGAAGTGGAGACTTTTAAGAACATACCTTCAGTGATAGTTGGTGCAAAGAGAACATTTGGGATGAGTCAAGGAAGTAGTCGGGCAGCACCCCAGCAGAATGGTATCAGAGCCGACTATCAGACGGAACTATGCGCTGCACCGTACAAGAAGACGGTGTAAGGATGGCCTCTAGTTACCTCTGGTATGGAAGCATTTAAGAAGTTTTTCTACACCGAATACTTTCCACCTGCGGTACATGCAAATAAAGCAAATCAGTTTTTGAAACTCCAGCAAGGTGTAAATATGACGGTTTCACAATACACCAATCGGTTCAATGAGTTGGGTCGGTTCTATCCCGAGATTTTGAGTGTTGAAGAAAAGAAGATGGCTTTGTACAAGAATGGTTTGTCTTGGGAAATACAAGCAGGGATGTTAGGATTCATAGCAAGGACCATGACGGAGTTGTTGAACAAGGCTTTGGAAGTTGAGACGTTTAAGAACAAACCCTCAATCGTTATTGGAGTAAAAAGACCTTTTGAAGACAGCTTTGTAGAAGATCGAGAAGCACCTCAACAACAAGATGAGAAAAGGATTGTCGCGCCACTTGCAGCCAAGTCAACAGTCGGTGCACCGGTTTGCTCAAAGTGCAAAAAGAATCACTCCGGGGAATGTCGGGTAGATTCAAATGGATGTTACCTTTGTGGTGAGACGGGTCACTTTTCAAAAGCTTGCCCTGTAAGGAATGCTATAAGGAACCAAGGGAACAACCAAGGGAAAGCAAGTCGAACAACAAGAGTTTTTACTTTGGATGCTGCTATACCAGGTATCTTTTAGTTTGTTTGTTTTCTTAAAGTATTCTTATGACATGAATTGAATTCATGTTGTAATTGTATTTAAGTAAAGGAACTAAATTTTAGATACATTATTAATGGACAAATTAGCTATGTCAACTTTGTTTAATACAAGATGTCAAAACTTTTGTGTTAAGTAAGATAGCTAAGAAGTTAATCCTACCCTTCAACCTTTAGGAAAACTTTTTGGACACCATCCGGGTAAGTGTTTATAGAGGGCTGTTTGTTGATTAGAGTTTGGTTAGTACGGTTCAGTATTTCAAGATTTGGTTGGTCAGTTCTGGGTTAAGCGTGCAAAGGTTGGTTCGGTTTTGGGAATCTGTAGAGTATGGTTCTTTGGATAGAAAGATCAGAATTGTTGTTTGCGATTCAAGTGTAAACAAGTGGAGCTTCGGTTTTGGTTTTGTTTTGGGAAAAGTGTTAGAGGAAGATCTACAGTTTGAGCATGTTCAAGTTTCGAGGACGAAACTCCTCTTAAGAGGGGATGAATGTAATATCCCGAACTTTGGGAAAGGGCAGACGTGTCAATTTGTAAAGTTTGGTATATTATGTTTATTTAATTTTGGATTAAAGTATTATATATGTATTTTCGAGATACATATATATAACTAAAGAGGGTTTAAGTGGCAATTAATGAAAATAAGGGTCTTTTGGGATTTAATGGTAATTAAAAGGAATTGATGGATTTAATAAGAAATTAGTGTGGAGGTTATTTTTGGAAACAACTTCCCACTAATAGAGAAGTTGTCAGAATCCCAAAAGGGTGCAGAGCATTAGTCAAACTTGGAGAGGAAAAGATTGAGAGAAAACTGAAAATAAGAAGAGAGGGAGACTTCTTCCAATTTCTCACAAGTTAGTTGATGGATTTCAAAACCGTTTGAAGATTCAGAATCTGCAGAGAAAAGGCTTCGTGGTGATACTAAAAGTTTAGAGTTTTGAGAAGGTAAGAATTTAGCCCTAATCTTGGTATCATCAAGAGATGATCTTGTTTCAAGGTTTCATTCGGTTTGATTCGTAGTTCTTTTGGTTTGGAGGCTTGTGATCACCAATTAATCTAAGTTTAATTGTGATCAAATAGGTTTTTGTTGAAGCCTTCTAAAATGCAACAGGTTTTGTCTTAGAGTTTTGCTTTGAACAAGTAAGAGGCTCTACCTAAAGTTTAAATAAAGTTTTATGATGTTAATGTTAAGTTTTAGAGTTGGTTTGTGCTTAGATTTCATGCCTAGATGTTATTAATATGGTATGATTTGATATGTAATGTTTAGAACATGTTTTGTTGCTGTTTTGTTGTGTTTTTGGATGATAATCATGTTGGGAAAGGGTTGGAAATCGTTTAAGTGCATAAAAATTCTGCTGTGTCATAGGCCGTGGCCTATCTGATTCAGAGAGTTCAGAGAATTCTGCTGTGTCGTAGGCCGTGGCCTATGATTTACAGGCCGTGGCCTATGGCCCAGAAATGCTGTTTTGACCGTTTTTGTGTATTATCGAGTGAGTAAGATGGGATTGGTTCCTAACCTTATATTAATGATATAAACAAGTTAAATGAACATAAACAAGTCTTGATTAATCTTCCGATGCGTTTAGTTCCGGCACCGGATGTACTCTTCCATAGAGTTGAAGTTCGGGACCGTCGGAAGGGTATGAATGGCTTGTGTTTTGTGGAATTAACATTCCTCAATGTCTGTGTATGTGCTAGGCTTTGTCCATGTCTAGTGGTCTAGGAAAGAGATTATTAGAGGTGAGGGAGCTTACTTGAAAATACTTAGGAGGCTAGTTAACGATTAATAATAAACATACTTGTGTAGTAAAAAGATTAAACATCAACCCATTCTTGGTAAGGCACAAGTCTATATCGCGATGTGTGGGCATTCAGGTAAAGTGGATAACTTCGTAAGTATTTGGATCCTACGTACGGAGGAACACCACCCCGTAAGTCTGAGACCCTATGTACGGAGGGACTCCGCCGAGCGTGTACACTATTGGGCTTTCCCCCGTGGATATTGGTGTGATCCGTCAATATGTTGCACCAGATACTTCATGGTGAGTAGCACCATGTGTAGTGCCCTTGAATGATGATGTAACAAAGATAATCTAAGATAGAAACCAATAGTCACAACATGTTGATGAGGATGAAGTGAACCTTAGAGTTAAGTCGGTCTCATAAAGATAACTTAATAATAACTAATGAACCTTTCGTTATAAGGCTTTATTATTCTTTAGTTTCTTACTCTTGCTAAGTACATTGTACTTACCTCAATTACATGTTTCGCTGTATGCTATTGGGGTGAGAAGACGAACAGGTTGCCCATGAGCTCGTTGAGGAGTTTGATGATGTTATGTGATGGAGATGCTCGGGGATGTTTCCATGTTGTTTTAATTTATAAACATTGTACTAGTTTATGTTGTATCTTATCTTTAAAGAATATGTTGTTCTTTTATTTTCATGTTGTAAGACAAGTGTGTAAGTCCTTTCTTTGAGATTTCGTATGTTGTAAGTTTCTTTTCATTTTGTAAGGATAACCTTCTATCTTTAGTCGGTTTGTATCCATTCTTAGTAGCTTTTTATGATGTTTTGCCGAGTCTTTTTAGCTTCCGTTTGCTAAGCTCGATACGACATAGTAGAGGCTTACGTATAATATTGAATTTATTTAATATTATACGTGCCGAACATTTCTTTTCCGGATAAGGACTCGGATCCGGGAACGGGGCGTTACAGCTCCAAGCCGATTCGAAGTCGTAATTGGGCAAATAGCCTTGACCTCATAGGAATTAGGTTCGTGGTCTCGACGACCGCCGATCGGTAGTGGGTGACCTAGAATCGGCCCCTTTGTTTTTTCTCATTCTTTTTCATCTTTGGCCGATGTGACAGCTGATGTGACCCAGGCATGCTCTAATTGGTTGGGACGTTTCGTCCTTCATGCCGTAATGATGGCAATTTTGGGAATTCGAAATTCCCGCTTTGTACCTTATCCGTTGGATCCTTTCCATCTAGGCCGTCAGATCCATATCCCCCATCCTATATAAGGGAGGCGGACCCTTGACTTAAACATCTCTGAATTTTCAATCTCTCCGGCGATGGATTGCAAGAATCTTGTCAGTGAAGGTTTTCCGATGAGACGATTTCCGGCACAACCCTTGGAAACCCATTTTATCTTACTCCGGCTCCTCTGTGCTTACCGCTGTTTACCATATAGACCGTTCTCCTTCTTGATTTCTCAGTTTCTTTCTATATGCTTTGCCATTTCCGACGGTATAGTGCGCTCTGAATTCTTGCCGTATTCGGTCGGCGGATGCTTTAATCCTTTTTTGTCTTTGCCTTTTATAGTCTTGTTTCTCCGTCCGTGATTTATGATCTTTGTCTTCGTTGACTGCTCGCTTGATTTCTGTGTTCCTTTTGAGTCTTTTCCGCGATTTCTACGATTTTGCGCATCTTGACACAAAACAAAGGACGGGTGTCGAATGTGGACGATTCATCTTGGCCTGATTTGTAATCGCCCTGGTGATGCTTATCCGCCTTGTCCTTTTGTTTTGTAGGATGTGTCGAGCGGCGGCGGCATTTAAAATGACGATGTTCATGGCTACGCCTCCGGGGTGACGAGGAGGCGAGCTCTAGCCGACGGCTTGCTTGTCGATGAGAAATGACCTTAATTCGGCCCAACTCGTCTCGAGGTGGCCGACAAAAAGGTTGTTGCTCATAAAATCATTACCGAGCGAGCCAAACATAGGAAGGCGGCGCCACGGTTGTTAGATGCGCTGTTGGAACTTTGAGTTTGACGTTAGGGGCGGCCGCCAAGCTCGGCGATGATGAGGATAAAAGGAACAAGACACCTAGACCCGACAATCTCGAGGCCGTGGAGGAGGAAAAATTGATAGCTGCCTGATGATGGTTAAAATAGTCTATCCTACGGCATAAATATTCTATCCATTATGAGCTAAAAATAGTTGTTTCGACTTATAAATATGAACCATTTACGTTGAATATAATATGCTGGGTTTATGAGTCAAGAAATCTGCACTTAGCGTTTATTTTCCCTGTTTCGATGTTATTTCGTGCATTATTTGATGATTTTCAGGATATGGAATATCAATGAGCATCTTTGGATGAATCTGGAGTGGACTGGACGAAAAAAATGGGCCTAGGGTATTCCAGAAGCATCCAAGTTAAGTCGGTTGAAGAAAAAAGACAAAATTACCCTCGGTAACCCGAGGGGGGGTACCGACTTACCGAGGTCCTAGAACCTTCCGAAACGCATTTTCTTGGACGAGGGGTCGAACTAGTTGTTCCTAAGTAGGTTTAGATAGCTATAAATAAGAGGCTTCGCCTCAGAACACAAGTGTACAATTTTCAAGACAAATATTATGCAATAAAAGTTCTTAGTTCTTTAATTTTATTTATTTTATGAGTTCTGGTCAGAGAGACAATGAAGTCGCCGCCTAGGGAAAGATCCGAAGGAGATCTACGCTCGTCTTCGAGGGTATGATTTTCTGTATTTTCCAAGATGTAGATCTATCGTCGTTATCTTCGACTAGTATGTCTTAATTGTTTATTTAGTTTAATTATGTAGTAGTTAGTTTATTTTACCCCATGTGTTATAGATCTGATTCGTTGGTGAAGAAATCATGAATTAGTAGTTGAGTTCTTCAGACCTGCGACGGTCTATATCGCTAGATCTGGATACCTAGTAAATTACTAATTAATGATAATCGGTGCCAGCTACGTTGATCGATTGATTTAATGTACATGTTTTTAGCCTGATCAACTATTCACATGTTATCGTAAATTAACATGAAGGACTGTTAGTGAAGTGTTAATTAGGACATTATCTTGATGGACCCTAGAACGTCTTTGGTCAATGTCGATACCGTTTGCTCTGGCGGGTTTATGTATGAGTTAGCGCTCAATATCGATGACTCTAGTTCTTTATGCGTATGGGCTATTATGGACCAATTAAGGAGGGTAGCTTGCGTATAGATTGTCTACTGCCATTGTCGGAGTAGATAGGGTTAGGAGTTGTACCCGTAGCTGAACAATGAATAAATTCACCAATGGGGAGGACTGTTGCATGTGTGGGGTAATAACTAATTACTCATAATTGAACTAATACCTTAGAAACTCTAGTTTGCTTCGTTGAACTTGCATAATCTTGCTAGTTGATTGTTACCAATTTTACTACTATATATATTATTGTTGGTCGTAGACCGTTATCGTGACAAGCTCAATCTTGATAATTAGACATTCTTACGAGTCTCTGTGGGATCGACCTTGATTTGCCAGTACTCTACTACGATAGACCTAGTCCTATTGCTAGTAAGTGCTTTGCACGCGATCACTGCCATGGATAAGGAGATTGAGACCCAATGGCCTGATATTCGTAGAAGTCTTGCTACCTCGGGAACCTTCTCTAGCCACAACATCTCCTCCGACTATCTTTTCACTAGCTTTCCCTACAGTTCGGCCATTGTTTTTGATCATGCGGAAGGGAGCTCTGAAACTAGTGGCACCGTAGTAGATGACGATCGAGCCGGTCAACGTCTCGGGATGGATGGCCTCATCTTATTCTATGATCATTTTGTTTCGGGGTTTTTCGACCCTTTTTTTGTGGAGGTGATGGAAAGGCTGGCCGCTCTGCCCTACGATTTCGTCCCTGGGCCAGTGAAGATAGTCTCGGCCTTCATCGTTCTGTGTCAAATGTTTAAACATGAGCCTACCCTCACTGTGTTATAGAGGTTCTGTACCATTGGGAAGGCCACAACGAATATTCACGGTGATACTCGTAATTTGCTGTTGGTTCGGAGTAAAGTTATTGCATGCCGGTTATACTATTGGCTTCCGGGGAAAGTGAAGGATTGGGAAGAACGCGGCTTAATTGTCGAGTCCACGGTGGGTTGGCCTTTTCCCAAATTTGAAGTGCGGCCCGAGAAGAGGAAGAATTTGATCACCGTGTCAAAAATGCTTGAGAAGAGTGAACAGGAGTTGATCAATAAGATTCATGATCTCCTCGGATAGAACGGTAAGAATCAGGAGAGGACATTTAGCTGGAGATCCTTGATTGATGTCCGTCGACCTTACAGTGATTAGGCCGGCATCCCTGGTTCTGGCCCCGACGAGGTTACTATTATCGAGCCCTCAACCTTGTTGTCTGACAAGGATTGGTATGTGGAGTGCCATTATTCCCGTACCTATCCATCCAGATGTCAGGTTTGCTTCGGGCAACCTGAGAAGCGCCAGAACAAAGATCGGTGTAACGTCCTTTTTCCTTTTACTGTTTTACCTTTCCTTGTTTGCTCTGGTTCTTGCTCATCATCAGTTTTTATTTTGGTCTTGCCATTTGTAACCGAATCTATCTTTTTCAGGTAAGATGTATGATGCTATTGATGAGAGAGCGGCCCGGTTTGCCAAGATAATGAAGAGGAGACAAGCAAACAAAATTTTGTTGACCAAAACTGTGAACGTGGAGCTTAAGACTCTTAGTTTGCCTGCGTTACCCACTGATGTCGTCCCCTCTAGCCGACCTTCGGATGCTGAGGCAGGAGGTTTGGTTGCTCATCCGAAACCGAAGTCAAAAAGGAAGAGGGGAGCCGCTAAGGAGAAGTCCTTGGCCGAGGTGGCTGATGAAGAAGAAATCGACGCGGGGGGTGTTCCCAAGAAGAGTCAGAAGGTTGCGGACCATGGTGGTGCTGCGGCTGTGGCCGCATCTAGGTCTGTTGATGTTGTTTTCCCGGGGCCGAACCTCCAGGCGGCTACCATTTCACCTGCCGCGATCGAATTGACGGATAGTCCGAGCAAGACGGGAGATGGTGACGGGAAAGGGCCGATTGTTCCCCGTCAACCCATAACCCCACCTGTCATGAGGGGTCCCGTCGGTGCTCGGGGTCTACCTGCAATATGGATGGAGAAAGGGTTTTCCAATAAACCATTGGAGTTGAGGAGGGCCGGTAAGGTTGCCGCTGCCATTGCTGACGTACTGCTCTTAAAGAATTTGAGCTTTACTTTGCCCAGTCAGGCCGAGCGGCTCGTGGGTCGTGGGCCTCGTGGTATTATCTCTTGTTGTGTGCAGCATGATGTAATTGTTTCCTCTGCTACCCCGAGCTCGTCGAATCAATCTCAGCGTTTGGCTGGTGCCCTCGGACTGCTGGGAGTTTTCGCGAGCCAGGTGTTTGATCTCCATTTTGTCTGTGTTTTGTTTTGGCTTGGAGTCGATATCTGACCAATCGTTTTTCCTTTTCATCTTGGGACTGAACTTTTCCAATCTGAGCATGAGCATAATGCTGCTCAAACCGAGCTTATTGGGCAGGTTCATGACCTGAAGGTCACATTGAAGGCGGCTGGAGAGAACACGATTGAGGCAGAGAAAAGAGCCATGTGGGCTGAGAAGCTGTCCACCGATGCCCAGGCCAAGCTCGCTCGACTTTTCTAAGTGTTTAGGGTATATTTTACTATATTTTCGGGCTTAATCCCTAAACAATTTACCTTATTTTTAAGGGAAATAAATGAGAAAAGCGTGTTTTAACCGTTAAATTCCTATAATGGTTATTGAGGAATTATAATTTAATTATGAGGAAATTATGGGTTTAATTGTTATTTTTGTTACACATTTTTATTATTATTATTATTCGATGACTTGGTGTAACAACATTTTGCGTAAAATAAAGAAATGCAGGGGTGATATTATTTAATCAAGAGGATCAATTTCATTCAATCATTTGGATTTTATTTTGGGAAGATAAATATTATTCAATCAAAAGAATCTCAAGAAATAAAGAAGATATTCGGAGCAATTAAAGAAGGATAAATCAAATCTGATCGAGAGAGTGGAGTGAGGAACACGTTATACGAAGCCACGTGTGAACACGGGCATTTGGTAGGTTCGGTCGACCGAGCCATGACACTCGGTCGACCGAACGTGTCGGCTCGGTAGTCGGTGGATTTTCGCATCGTTATCTTCTAGATCTTCCTATGTCGGCCACGATCCCTATAAAAGGAGCATCCATGCGGAGAGAAAGAACACGAAATTTTACACACGAAAAAGCACCACATCAAATAAAAATATGAGTTTCTTTCTTTCAATCTTGCTTGGGAGTTCAAGATGATTGAAGGCTAAGCATCTTGCGGTAGGACAACGGATGAAACCAATCAACAACCACACCAATTAGAGGATTTTTAGCTACATCTTTAGTGAGTTAATTTATGGTTTTTCATCAATTAGATATTGTTATATTGTTTATGTTTTATTGAATCGAGAGATCGATGGAGCTATCGTTTGATTTGAATTTATATGAGAATATTGTTCAAAGTTGTGATCTTTTCAATTGATGCACTTAATTATAATTCGAGAGATCGTTTATAATTATTTGAGTAAGAGTATTAGAAATAATCTCGTGATCGTGTTTTGCATGTCGTTTTGTTTTACTTGAAAAAGAAAACGAAACCTAGAATTCGCAGAAATTTAATCGAATTAAGTGATTGATCGTTACTAAAAATTATATCTTTAGCTTGCCGTCTAGTTGGGGTTGGGTTGGTTGATTGGTGGATTCCCGTTGCCTTGCCGTTGTTTTAATTACTTGATAAATCGAATAGTTCGTATCAATTTGATTCCAATTTACTATTCATCGGAGTTACCGTTCATCGTCGCGTTTATCGTTTCATAATTAGTTTAAACCCTAGTTTAGTTAATAGTTGTGACATAATCGATAGAATAATTGTTCCTTGATCCGATAAACATTCCACTCCCTTAGGGCGACCGTTAACATCCTATACTACGATCCTTATACTTGGGGTGTTTCGGTTATAAATTGTAAAACTCGTTTTTACCGAACAAGTTTTAGGCGCCGTTGCGGGAGTCGGTAACGGTTGTCGGATTCTATTTAGGGCGATTTTACGTAGTAAAAGGGGTCGTTTTAGCACGCAGAGTATTTTGGCCGTAACTTTCGGCTCGAGTGTCCGTTTGGAACGCAGGACCCCAATTCGAAAGCTCTTTCCGACGCCAGAGCCGTTTAGTGCATTTTCGAGGTCAAAATCCACTGTTTTCCCCTCCATTTTGGCCCTAGAAGATTTCAACACGTTTTTTCCCGTCCTTAGTGTTTTTCTAGTTTTTAGGTTTTCGTAGTGAACGAGCGCGTTCGATAACTTGAACGCCCGTCCACCTCAATTACGTCTTACGAACGAACGTTCATTCATCTGAACGCCAGTTCAGTCTCTCAAATCATCACTTCTTTTCTTTCTTCTCTTTTCTTCTCTTTTCTCCCTCTAAACCATCTAATCTTTTCTAAACCTGTTCTAATCAACCCCAAAGGGTTGATTTCTTCCTTTTTTCTTTCTTCTGGTTTATGCAAACGAGAAGTAAGAAGGGACTTCTAATCTTTGATCCTGAGCCTGAACGATCTATCCTTAGAAGAAGGCTTCTCCCTGATTTGGACAAAATGGCGGATCAAGATCCACCAATTCCGAATCCACGATCCCCAAGCTCGATTAAATTTACTCCTTCAACAAATGCAAGCTCTGCGAAGAATAAAGAGAATCGACAAGTCGGCATAAATCAACAACTTCAACAATTCCGCCAAAACCAGCTTAATCAGTTGAACCAGGACCCCTACACTCCATATCTTAATCAAGATTTTCTCGAGGGACATAGACCTATTCGTCCACCTGATATGGGGGGAGTAAACTTCGATCTTAAAAATGGAGTAGTTGCACTAGTCCAAAATAGCTCTTTCCATGGCACTGCTCAAGAAGACCCGCACGACTTCTTGTCCACATTCGTACAAAATCATGAAGCGTGCCATTATCCTGGTGTTGATTACGAGATCGTAAAGTTGAAGCTATTTCCTTTTGCTTTAAAAGGTGAAGCAAGCGAGATGGTTTAAGTCGTTAGCACATCATTCCTCCATACATGGAATGATGTCAAAAGAGCCTTCGCTCTTAAGTGGGTTTCTCCAGGCAAGATTATGGAGATGAAACGGGAAATAGCTACGTTTGAGCGGATGGAGGATGAGACCTGTTGGCAAGGCTTGGGAGAGATTAAATCATTGATGAGGAAGTGCCCCAATCACGGATATGATGGACATGAGTTGTTGGAACTGTTTTATAGAGGTGTCTCTCAACCTAATAGAGACTATCTTGACTCCACAAACTCATGGATCCTTCTTGGGAGAGTGATGAGATCGCTTTCTGAGTGTGGTCGAGACCATCGCCAAGAACAATATGTGGTCGACTCTAAGAAGACCAATATTGTTAAGAAAGAAGGTGCACGCAAGCAATCTCGATACACAAATCGTTGGTCGCTCGGATGGAATTGATAAGCAAGCGGTGGCCAATCTTTAGATGCGACCTTAATTCAAATTATCTTGAAACACAAAGTGTGGACCGAGATGACGGAGGAGGTAAACTTAATGGATAATCAAAACCAACCCTTCCGAAACTTCAATCAAAGCCGAACTACTCGATTTCAACGACAAAACTTCAATCAAGCCAAGTTACCACCTGCCCTTCAAATTCGAATTCTTTCAACTCGAACTATCGAGGCCGCCTCGTAACTCCCAAAGGCCTCAAGGTGGCTGGAATCAAACTCGAACAACAATCATACCACCTCATGTGTCCTCAACACAAATTCGATGAGTCGGTAGACATGGTGAAGACTCGTCTACTAGTGTTAAAGCAATTGAGAGACAAGTTGGTCGGATGGCGGACCAAATAAGCAAGCGGACCTCACGGTAAACTCCCGAGTTATACCGAGAGAAACCCAAAAGTCGATGTGAATGTTTGCACCGCCATTACACCTCGGTGGGAGTATGGGCAAGAAGAGGAGTTGAATGAAGTAACTTTGAGAAGTGGTAAGAAGGCCGGACCCGGCAAGGTGTCGGAAGCGAGTAGCCCCTCCCGGACGCCATGAGTTCGGAGGGGGAAATCGAAACCACATGCCAAGAAAGCAACGATGAGGAGCTTAGTGACAATTCTTCGGAGGACGAAAATAATTCGATGATGAGGAAAGAAAGGAAAGTCGAAAGTCATTTGTCTCGACTAAGAAAAAGAAAGAAAAGTTCGTAAGATGGAAGGATAGGGAGGATGAGGCGATAAAGAATCAAGCTACGAGGGAATGATAAAGCCCTTTCTTATCCACCAAAAAGGAAAGAGAAGCCCTCACTAACGACAAGCGGATCTTTGGAGTGAGGAGGATGCTTAGAGACACTCAAGTTAGTATGCCCTTAGCCGAGGTATTAACCGAAATGCCTAAATGCTCTAAGTATCTTAAAGAATTCTGTGGGAGTAAGAGAAAGCTTGGGGATGGTGAAGAAGTGCTACGCCGAAGATTGCGCGATGGTTTCACGAAAATTGTCAAGCGTTTAGCGAGGTGACCACTGCGGACCTTCAATCTCCTGTGAGATCGAAGGCCATTTGTTCGAAAATGTATTATGCGACTCGGGGCCTCTATTAATGTGATGCCATTAAACGTATGCAAAAGCTCGGGTTAGATAAAAGGATGCGAACGCCCGATTTCTCTTCGGATGGTAGATAAATCTAGCCGGATCATGGCCGGTTGTGTAGCTAATGTGCTCCTTCAAGTTGAACATTTAGTCTTCCCTACCGACTGGGTTATTCTAGACTATCCACCTGATAAGGAGATGCCTCTAATTCTAGGCCGAACCTTTTTAGACACTTCTAACGCTCTCATCGACTTCTGCAAAGGACAGATTCTCTTAGAATCGGTGACACATCCGTCACCTTCACACGAGGGACACATCCTTGAAAGAGCCGTAATTGATGAAATATCGTTTGTCGAAGCTATCTATGAGGACGAAAAAGATGCCTACTTTGAAGAAGCGAGAGGAGTTGACGAGAGATAGGTGTTTTTGAAGTCATGGACATTGAGGATCCGGTGGATCGGACCACCTTCTAATTCATTTCAAGCCGTAGGCATTGACGAGTCATCTTCACTCGCTCACACTGGGCTGTTATTGAGTTAGAAGCATGGAGATGCCCAAAGAACAAACGATGATTTCAAAGAATGAGTCGGGAAGACTTCATCCCTGGTGAAGAAGAAGCTCGATGGGTAGTTGGGACGAGGTAGAGTTTTGGAGAAAGCTACTCATTGGGAAGTAGATGATTGGGAAGAGTGGCGTAAGAGCTTAAAGATGAAGAGTTAAGAAAAATGATCGATCACAAGAAAAGGAAGCAAGTGTTGTGTTGGGAGATTTTGCATCATTAAAACAAAAGAAAATTTATAAACCTATACTACCATGCAAAACTACCTCCTAACCGGCCGAATACCGGGTAGTTGCTAGTAAAGTTGGATAAAATGCGGGTATCGATCCTCGGGGAATTGGGATGTCGAATCTAACTTCATTAATTCCTCCTTTATTAACTAAAACCTAAACCTAAACTAAAACGGAAAAGTAAATCGGATGAGAGGATTGTTAATCCAAAGCCGGAAGGATAAAAGCGATAAAAACATAAATAAAACTACATCTACGAAAGCGGTAAATCTATCTACTGAACAACCATAAACAAACCATGATCAACCTCTTCCCAACAACCATCACCTCACCGAAAGAAATAAGATAGACACATATTTATTCACTAGTTATCTTGGATTATTATCTTTTCTAAAGAAGCGTTTCCTCTTCCGATTTATCACGCCATTAATTAGTTTACCTTCCGTCTTAACTAACATCTATACGAAAGCAAGATATGGACTAAGTCCTAACCTAACAACCTTATCCCTCAACTTCCGTTTGTTGGAATAATAATTGTTAATCTCTCTCACGATAATCTAACGAATTCATTAACTTCCGTTATCTAAATTCGATTAATCATACAGCCATACAAACATGAGAAAGAACAAGAACAACATAAGGAAATAAATACACGAAAAATCCTATCTTTCCGGTAACGGTGATATCCCTTAATTCAATTCTAGGATAATCTTGCATCGAATTAATTCTAATTGTGGTTCTCTCAGTAAACCTAGATAATTAATCTACGAACTTCCGTTATGTATAGATTAAAAATCCAAACTTTCCTACGGTGATCTAAACTACACCGACTTCCGTCATACGGTAGCATCAAATCATGCAATCATCTTCCGATTTATATGCACGAAAACAAATAATCATAGGAAACGAAACAATTGTAATTAAAACTTACAAAATATCCATAAAAAGAAATAAGGTGCTGCTGCAAAAGAAAGCTTCAAAGCTCCATCCATGGCTGCTCAACTTCATTACCATGGCGGCGAACAAGAAAAGAAAAGCGAAACGAAATAAAACCTAATCTAACTTGCACCCCCACCTCCCAAAAAAAGTTGGGGCGACCTAAGGTTGCTCTCTTATGATTGGGGATCAATAGGAGTCGAAAATATATGTTTTAGGGTTGAAAACGCGCTGCTATTTATAGAAAATCCGAGGCGGTTGCTACAAGATGCGGTGCCGGACGCCCGTTCACAAGGTCGGACGCCCGTTCACTATTTTCAGCAACAGCATCCAAACTTGTAACGCTCATATCTCGGGCCTCGTAAGTCGGAATGGAGTGATTCAAAATCCTGTAGAATCCTCTCTTCAAGCCCTACAACTCTTCTCTTGAGGTCCAGAGTCAAATCGGTTGTTATCATATCAAGAACTGCGTTGCAAGGTCGTCACTACTCGGAATCCTGATTTTCCGACATTTATCTTGTTTGATTTCTTTCCTTATATCTTTCAATCTTCCATAACTTTGATTGATCCTTTCCAATCACGAATTTGGCACTCTAAAATCCTCTCTCCCATCATCAATGAGTATCTACAACAATAGGAAAACATACCAAAGCGTAACGTATTTCCAAAATAACATAAAATCATCATTTAAGCACATAATTCGCTACGCGTTTTGCAATTAACCTATTAAAAACACCATTTACTCAATATCTCAATATAAGGCTCGATTTCTATGAAAAACATCCATATATGGGGAATATTGATATAAAATATATCCTTATAAAACGTATAAAATCACCCTTAACAACTCCCCACACTTAAACCTTGCTCGCTTGAGCAAGACAAAACATAATCATCACTCGAGACAAATAAACACTTATGCAAATATAAAACATATTCAAGTAGTTTAGAGGTTCACCCAAGTGCGTGTGCATAGCCATAGTAAACTTCCACTAAATCCACACTTGAAATTGATTCAAACAAAACTAGCCAACATCCCATTTAAATTAGAAATATAAAAATGATTATAACATGCACCTCACAAAAACATACACATTCCGAAAAGATAATAGGAGCATTTAAAATATTTCCGACATACTTAGATGATAGTCCCTACAACATATCATTCGGTTTATCTTGGGGATAGTCGAAGATAACTAAGGTTTTCAACCATCTTTTCACATTGCCATTAACTAATTTTTCTTTAAGTTCAATCAATTCCACATGTATAGCACATATGCCCTCATTCCCAAAGAATAGGGCGTTTCAGATAACACCCTAGCTGGACTACTATCATCAGGCAGTCGGGAGCTATTAACCACACAGTGGTATAGGACATTTCGAGATAATGCCCTACCGCACTCAAATCATCGGCAGCTACTTCCGACACTTAAATACATAATTCATATTATTCATCCTAGATTGGTATTCAAACCTTAAATTATATCCCTCCTATCACATTCAAACCTTCAGATATTCACAGTATGTCATACTTTAATTCTAAGCACAAACTATTAAAATTTTCAAAATTCGTATGGAAGCAAAGAATCATGCGATAATCATCAAAAAAATCTCTAATCAAATGGGCATAGCTTTAAAAATATAGCTCTTCATCTACTATGGCACGTGAAAAATAGTGTCGGGTGAAACAACTAAATTTACTAAATATGCAAAATAATGCACCAATGACATAAGAACTCGAATAAAGATATGCATTTGTTCATTCGGGACAAAACAAAAATTTGAAAATCTAGCACTTTTCATAGAAATATAAAAGTATGGAAAATGAATGTAGATACCACATAAGCTATTCCCCTCCCCCACACTTAAATTACAACATGTCCTCATGTTGTGCAGAATTAAAGAAAAGATAAAAGAACTTAGCTGATTGTCGTTCGAAATTGTCAATTCAGAAGTGATCAAGATCCGTAAATGCTTGATGAAAGCGATGAGACTCGGACCATCCACCGGAAAACTGATATCATCTGAAACTCACAATTGCTATCGCAAAGATCCTGCACACTTGACAAACAAGGAAATATCTCGGGGACAAGGGGGAATAGAACATACAGAGCACAAAATAGAATCGCTTCAGATGGAAAAATCAAACAGGGAAAGTACAGAACATCTAAGCGTCTAAATATGGAAGTTTGATATAAGCACAAAAAGAAATAGTAGCTCAGATGGAAAGATCAACACTTAAACTCAGGACATCTAAGAATAAAGCCACAGAAGCTTGTAGAATAACATAGACCACATGTGCAAACAGAAACATCAAACTCCAACTAATAATGATAGAGGATTATACACGGAAAAGAAGTCAGAAAGATTTTCCAGATTTAGCTCATGTAAAGATGGAACATATACATGGAACATTACAAAAGAGTAGGGCTAGATGCAACTACATGAAAATATACTACAATGCAGCCTACATGATATGCAATCCTAAAAATAAAATAAATAAAAATAAATTCTGACAGGCTCAGGCTGAGCGAGTTTCGAGGACAACCCTACAGTGACTACGGCCTATGCAGAAACTAAAAAAAAACGAGGTAGTATTACGGAAACCGACAGTTAACTACACTCAGGAAAAATAAAAGAAAAATAGAAAAACAATGCAACTAGATGACATGCAACTAAATGATATGCATCTAAGTGATATGCAAAAATAAAAGAAAATAAAAGATAGAAAACTAGCCCACTCATTTGCAACACGACATGTATAAAATAAACGTCTACCAAATAATGACAGGTTACGATAAACGATGCGATCTTTGTCATTCATTACATGCAAAGTAGGTAGACGCTTTAAGACTCGTAAAAGTGATAGCATTATGGAAACCAACAATTAGCTATACTAAATGATATAACTCATTTGGACAGGATGTAGCATACGGAAAACCGACAGTAGCTACCCATATGAGTTACAAAAACAACAAGAAAGCACATAAGTCCAAAGCTTAAAAAATTCATCACAGCGGTATGTAGCATACGGAAACCGACATTAGCTACTAAATAACACTAAGACCAGTTATAGCGTACGAGAACCGACAGTGACTATAACTTGCATAGATGAATCATGCATATAAAAATTAATCAGTTATTTAACATGGATTCGTAGATGGAAAGATATGAATATGCAAGTTCAGAACATCTACGTAAAATGAAATAGCCACAGAAGCTCTAATGAAAAATCCACATCAAATAAAAGCATTAAAATTTAAATCAAGAAAAATTCGAACACAGGATCAAGGCGTCCTTACTGATCAGACGGGCGTTCACCTCAAAATGCAGCACTGGACGAGCGTTCATCCAAACAAACGCTCGGTTACCTGCATGTTAGGGTACTGGACGGGCGTTCACTTACGTGAACGCTCGTTCAGTCATCGAATTTGCACAGAAAAACAAAGCAGAAAAACACGAAACCCTAATTATCCTAAACAAAATCATCACAAAGACCTTATCACATTAAAGCACGGAGGTCGATTAGATAACACAAACATGTAATTCACGTGTCATAAATCGAGTAAAAAAAAACTTTTGCACATTCTTAACCCAACGGTTATCGAAACACGGCAAAATAAAAAAACCTCAATTTATTCAACGCTACTTTTATTGAAAAACAAAAACAAAAAAAACACGTAACGAAATAGAAAAATTAATTCAATTAGATTCAACAAAAGAAAACAAAAGAAGTGATAGCAACGGCGCCACTTTTGTTGGGGAGATTTTGCATCATTAAAACAAAAGAAAATTTATAAACCTATACTACCATGCAAAACTACCTCCTAACCGGCCGAATACCGGGTAGTTGCTAGTAAAGTTGGATAAATGCGGTATCGATCCTCGTGGAATTGGGATGTCGAATCTAACTTCATTAATTCCTCCTTTATTAACTAAAACCTAAACCTAAACTAAAGCGGAAAAGTAAATCGACAGAGGATTGTTAATCCAAAGCCGGAAGGATAAAAGCGATAAAAACATAAATAAAACTACATCTACGAAAGCGGTAAATCTATCTACTTGAACAACCATAAACAAACCATGATCAACCTCTTCCCAACAACCATCACCTCACCGAAAGAAATAAGATAGACACATATTTATTCACTAGTTATCTTGGATTATTATCTTTTCTAAAGAAGCGTTTCCTCTTCCGATTTATCACGCCATTAATTAGTTTACCTTCCGGTCTTAACTAACATCTATACTGAAGCAAGATATGGACTAAGTCCTAACCTAACAACATTATCCCTCAACTTCCGTTTGTTGGAATAATAATTGTTAATCTCTCTCACGATAATCTAACGAATTCATTAACTTCCGTTATCTAAATTCGATTAATCATACAGCCATACAAACATGAGAAAGAACAAGAACAACATAAGGAAATAAATACACGAAAAATCCTATCTTTCCGGTAACGGTGATATCCCTTAATTCAATTCTAGGATAATCTTGCATCGAATTAATTCTAATTGTGGTTCTCTCGTAAACCTAGATAATTAATCTACGAACTTCCGTTATGTATAGATTAAAAATCCAAACTTTCCTACGGTGATCTAAACTACACCGACTTCCGTCATACGGTAGCATCAAATCATGCAATCATCTTCCGATTTATATGCACGAAAACAAATAATCATAGGAAACGAAACAATTGTAATTAAAACTTACAAAATATCCATAAAAAAGAAATAAGGTGCTGCTGCAAAAGAAAGCTTCAAAGCTCCATCCATGGCTGCTCAACTTCATTACCATGGCGGCGAACAAGAAAAGAAAAGCGAACGAAATAAAACCTAATCTAACTTGCCACCCCAAACCTCCCAAAAGGGCTTGGGGCGACCTAAGTTGCTCTCTTATGATTGGGGATCAATAGGAGTCGAAAATATATGTTTTAGGGTTGAAAACGCGCTGCTATTTATAGAAAATCCGAGGCGGTTGCTACGATAGCGGTGCGGACGCCCGTTCACAAGGTCGGACGCCCGTTCACTATTTTCAGCAACAGCATCCAAACTTGTAACGCTCATATCTCGGGCCTCGTAAGTCGGAATGGAGTGATTCAAAATCCTGTAGCCCTACAACTCTTCTCTTGAGGTCCAGAGTCAAATCGGTTGTTATCATATCAAGAACCGCGTTGCAAGGTCGTCACTACTCGGAATCCTGATTTTCCGACATTTATCTTGTTTGATTTCTTTCCTTATATCTTTCAATCTTCCATAACTTTGATTGATCCTTTCCAATCACGAATTTGGCTCTCTAAAATCCTCTCTCCCATCATCAATGAGTATCTACAACAATAGGAAAACATACCAAAGCGTAACGTATTTCCAAAATAACATAAAATCATCATTTAAGCACATAATTAAATTACGTTTTGCAATTAACCTATTAAAAACACCATTTACTCAATATCTCAATATAAGGCTCGATTTCTATGAAAAACATCCATATATGGGGAATATTGATATAAAATATATCCTTATAAAACGTATAAAATCACCCTTAACAACTCCCCACACTTAAACCTTGCTCGCTTGAGCAAGACAAAACATAATCATCACTCGAGACAAATAAACACTTATGCAAATATAAAACATATTCAAGTAGTTTAGAGGTTCACCCAAGTGCGTGTGCATAGCCATAGTAAACTTCCACTAAATCCACACTTGAAATTGATTCAAACAAAACTAGCCAACATCCCATTTAAATTAGAAATATAAAAATGATTATAACATGCACCTCACAAAAACATACACATTCCGAAAAGATAATAGGGAGCATTTAAAATATTTCCGACATACTTAGATGATAGTCCCTACAACATATCATTCAGTTTATCTTTGGGGATAGTCGGAAAGATAACTAAGGTTTTCAACCATCTTTTCACATTGCCATTAACTAATTTTTCTTTAAGTTCAATCAATTCCACATGTATAGCACATATGCCCTCATTCCCAAAGAATAGGGCGTTTGAGATAACACCCTAGTGGACTACTATCATCGAGCGATGGGGAGCTATTAACCACACACAGTGGTATAGGACATTTCGAGATAATGCCCTACCGCACTCAAATCATCGGCACTTACTCCGACACTTAAATACATAATTCATATTATTCATCCTAGATTGGTATTCAAACCTTAAATTATATCCCTCCTATCACATTCAAACCTTGAGATATTCACAAGATGTCATACTTTAATTCTAAGCACAAACTATTAAAATTTTCAAAATTGTATGGAAGCAAAGAATCATGCGATAATCATCAAAAAAATCTCTAATCAAATGGGCATAGCTTTAAAAATATAGCTCTTCATCTACTATGGCACGTGAAAAATAGTGTCGGGTGAAACAACTAAATTTACTAAATATGCAAAATAATGCACCAATGACATAAGAACTCGAATAAAGATATGCATTTGTTCATTCGGGACAAAACAAAAATTTGAAAATCTAGCACTTTTCATAGAAATATAAAAGTATGGAAAATGAATGTAGATACCACATAAGCTATTCCCTTCCCCCACACTTAAATTACAACATGTCCTCATGTTGTGCGAGATTAAAGAAAAGATAAAAGAACTTAGTGATTGTCGTTCAAATTGTCAATTCAGAAGTGATCAAGATCCGTAAATGCTTGATGAAAGCGATGAACTCGGACCATCCACCGGAAAACCGATATCATCCGAACTCACAATTGCTATCGCAAAGATCCCGCACACTTGACAAACAAGGAAATATCTCGGGACAAGGGGAATAGAACATACAGAGCACAAAATAGAATCGCTTGGATGGAAAAATCAAACAGGAAAGTACAGAACATCTAAGCGTCTAAATATGGAAGTTTGATATAAGCACAAAAGAAATAGTAGCTCAGATGGAAAGATCAACACTTAAACTCAGGACATCTAAGAATAAAGCCACAGAAGCTTGTAGAATAACATAGACCACATGTGCAAACAGAAACATCAAACTCCAACTAATAATGATAGAGGATTATACACGGAAAAGAAGTCAGAAAGATTTTCCAGATTTAGCTCATGTAAAGATGGAACATATACATGGAACATTACAAAAGAGTAGGGCTAGATGCAACTACATGAAAATATACTACAATGCAGCCTACATGATATGCAATCCTAAAAATAAAATAAATAAAAATAAATTCTGACAGGCTCAGGCTGAGCGAGTTTTGATGAAATTTTAGAGAACCTAGATATGGTACTCCAACGTTGCGTTGAGAAGAATCTGGTGCTTAACTGGGAGAAATGCCATTTTCTAGTAGACGAAGGAATCGTTTTGGGACATAAGGTGTCCAATGCTGGTATTCAAGTTGATAAGGCTAAGGTCGAGGCCATTGAAAGGATGACGTACCCTAAGACAGTAAAAGAGGTACGAGGTTTTCTAGGTCATGTTGGCTTCTACAGGCGGTTTATTCGAGACTTTTCTACGATTGCCAAGCCTTTATCAAATCTCTTGAAAGAAGATGTCGATTTCTTGTTCGATGGGAAGTTCCAAGGAGGTTTTCATTGTCCGAAAGACAAGCTTATCAGTGCCCCTATTTTAGTTGCACCTGACTGGACCAAGCCTTTCGAGTTGATGTGCGATGCCTCTAATTACGCCGTGAAAGCGCAGCTTTAGGTCAAAGAGTTGATAAAAGGTTCAGGCCCATTTATTATGCGAGCCGCACCTTGAACCCGGCTCAATGCAATTATACCACAACTGAGAAGGAATTCTTAGCTGTTGTTTTTGCCATTGACAAGTTTAGAAGTTATCTTCTAGGATCTCAAGTGATTGTATGGACAGATCATGCAGCTTTACGCTACCTTATGGATAAAGCAGATGCCAAACCAAGGTTACTTAGATGGATTTTAATTCTACAAGAGTTTGACCTTGTGATTAAAGATAAGAAAGGTAGTGAGAATATTGTGGCTGATCATTTATCTCGCTTAGTAAATGAGGGTGCAGAGAATCACAATGATATAGGCATTGATTTTCCGACTGAGCAATTGATGAAGCTTGAAACGGTTAGGCCGTGGTATGCTGACTACGTCAACTATTTAGCGAGTGGTCATTTAGAGGATATGACGTATCAGGAGAAGAAAAAGTTCTTTTCTGATCTTAAATATCTCGTATGGGAAGACCCTTATTTGTTCAGAGTCTGTAAAGACGGGTTGCTTCGACGGTGTGTTCCTGAGCATGATCAGTGGGATATCTTAGAACAATGCCATAGCGGTCCTACCGGAGGTCACTATGGAACACCAAAGACGGTTGCAAAGATCCTTCAAGCTGGATTCTACTGGCCGACTCTGTTTAAGGATGCATAAGCCTTTTGTAAAGGTTGTGATAGGTGCCAGAGAACCGGACGGCGAGTAGTCGGATGGAAATGCCACTTAAGCCCATTCTTGAATGCAGAAGTTTTCGATGTATGGGGCATAGATTTTATGGGACCCTTTCCATCCTCATGTGGTAATAAGTATATCCTCGTGCTGTAGATTATGTTTCAAAGTGGGTCGAGGCCATAGCTACTCAAACTAATGATCACAAGGTTGTAAAGAAATTCTTGCAAAAGAATATCTTTACTAGATTCGGTCGTCCGAGAGCACTCATTAGTGATGAAGGTACTCACTTTTGCAATGCGCCGCTTGACAAGATCCTTGAGAAGTATGGTGTCAAACATAAGATTGGTACACCATATCATCCTCAAACTAGTGGCCAAGTCGAGGTAAGCAACCGAACTGAAAAGAATTTTGGAGAAGACCGTGAACAATAATCGATCTAATTGGAGTCTTAAGTTGGATGACGCGTTGTGGGCTTATCGTCATCGCATTCAAGACCCGATGGGCACGTCACCCTTCCAAATGGTTTATGGCAAAGCTTGTCATTTACCTGTCGAACTTGAACACAGAGCTTTACGGGCAATTAAATTCTTAAATTTTGATAGCCAACTCTGTGGGGAGAAAAGGTTATTCTGATTGAACGAGCTCGACGAATTCGGACTCGTGAGCATACGAGAATGCCAAACTCGGCAAGGAGAGAACTAAGATGCTCCATGACGCTAAGATCAAGGACCGAGAATTCAAAGTTGGTGACATGGCTTTACTCTATAATACTAGACTTCACTGTTTCGGAGTAAACTCAAGTCTAGATAGTGCAGTCCCTTTGAGATTCTCGAGGTTAATCCAAGTGGAGTAATTACTTTGAACGGGTATGGTAATCAAGCTTTCAAAGTGAATGGTCATAGACTTAAGAAATATTTTGGGCAACCAAAGGAAAAGCCTGAGATTCTTTATTTCCAAAGAAGAGATGAAATCTGAGATGTCTGATTTGTGAAGAGATTCCATCTTATTTCTTTGAGTCGATGATGATGATGGCGTTCTATATCCACCCGTAAGGTACCTTCTGTGAGACTTCCGATCATACCACTATGTACATGCCTATCGTGCGCAAGAACAAGAAGAAGAGAGTCGGTGTAGTTTGGAGAAAAAGTTTAATGACCTTATTGCGCACTTGACTTGTTGTTGTGGTGAAAATCATTTCCGCCCCTAGTACTTTTAATTACGATCTGAGGTGGCGGCGGTTAAACCAAAGTGGCCCGATCCGGGTTGATCTTTTGGAATCAGTGTCAAGCTATTGACATTAAAAGAGCGCTCCTGGAGGCAACCTAGTTTTCTTTGTTCGTTTTCTTTTCTTAGGTTGTTTTGCTTTATTGTTTAGAAATAATACTTTAGTTGATTTTGTGTTGATGGTTATTCCTCCTACATTCATTGTAAGTGTTTTGTGTTATGTGTTGCTCATATACCCCGTGTACCCGAGATTATATGGTATGTCGAGTGTTGCGAGATACTTTTGAGCGAGGTTTTCGAGTCACTATCATCGAGTGTTGTCTATTCGAGTTGCAATGAGTACATTCATGCTCCGGCCCGACTCTGCCAACTTTCATCCGACAACCACCGTTGAAACCAAATAAGTTTTCTTTTTCTTTTATTACGCACATTACTCGAGGACATAATGTGATTTAAGTGTGGGGGGTGTTTGGGTATGTTTTTGTGCTATATCCTTTGAAATATGAGTGAATGTTAAATTTTTATGGAATTTAAAATTTTGTGAGTCTCGAGCATATAATTGGAACTAGATGCTTGCTAGTTGTAGTTTTCTAACGATGATAGTATGTGACTTAGTGAGATAATTATAGCATGTTTTACTTTTATGGAGATAGTTTCGTTTTTCACTCACGAAAGCCTTTGATTTTGAAGCATGACTTTTGAATTATATCCTTTCATTATTTTTAATGATTTATCTTAGGAAGGTCAGTATAGTTACACCTAAAATTAGACCGTGTACTGTGAATATCATAAAGTTTGAATGTGATAAGTGAAATGTAACTTATGACTGTGAAAAGTGAATGAATAAAGTGAGTGAGCAATTATTAATAAATACGTTTGTCGGAAGCTGGTTAATGATTTGAGTGCGGTAGAGTATACCTCGTATGTCCTATACCACTATGATGACCAAAAGCTCACGACAGTTAGAAGAAGCTACCTTATGATTTGAGTAAGGTAGGGTGTTATCACGAAACATCCTATTCTACTATGATGGGTAAGAGCTTATTCTGATATGCGTCAAATTTGAAAATTTTGGAAATGATGAATAAGAATAAAGTGAAGTCTTTGTTATCATGGATCTTATACCCAGTAGAACCACATGATATGCTGTAGGGATTATCCTACTGAGTGCGTGGGAAGGCTTTGAGTGGAGCTATTACTGTCTACACCTAGGATAGTCATTAAAATTATTCGAGAAGATACTTGTTTGAGAGGATTGTGGAGATTGAAAAGGGCTTGTCACACACACACCGAATCTATCTCTATGATGGTATCACATGCTATAGTTGTTGTATCTTTTGTTACGTGAGTCAGGAATCTATGTGGATTACATGTACAGTGAGCCGGTTTTGATTATTTTGTTCGGGACGAACAAAAAGCTAAGTGTGGGAGAGTTGTTTAGGGTATATTTTACTATATTTTCGGGCTTAATCCCTAAACAATTTACCTTATTTTTAAGGGAAATAAATGAGAAAAGCGTGTTTTAACCGTTAAATTCCTATAATGGTTATTGAGGAATTATAATTTAATTATGAGGAAATTATGGGTTTAATTGTTATTTTTGTTACACATTTTTTATTATTATTATTCGATGACTTGGTGTAACAACATTTTGCGAAAAAATAAAGAAATGCAGGGGGTGATATTATTTAATCAAGAGGATCAATTTCATTCAATCATTTGGATTTTATTTTGGGAAGATAAATATTATTCAATCAAAAGAATCTCAAGAAATAAAGAAGATATTCGGAGCAATTAAAGAAGGATAAATCAAATCGATCGAGAGAGTGGAGTGAGGAACACGTTATACGAAGCCACAAAGTGTGAACACGGGCATTTGGTAGGTTCGGTCGACCGAGCCATGACACTCGGTCGACCGAACGTGTCGGCTCGGTAGGTCGGTGGATTTTCGCATCGTTATCTTACAGATCTTCCTATGTCGGCCACGATCCCTATAAAAGGAGCATCCATGCGGAGAGAAAGAACACGTAATTTTACACACGTAAAAAGCACCACATCAAATAAAAATATGAGTTTCTTTCTTTCAATCTTGCTTGGGAGTTCGAAGATGATTGAAGGCTAAGCATCTTGCGGTAGGACAACGGATGAAACCAATCAACAACCACACCAATTAGAGGATTTTTAGCTACATCTTTAGTGAGTTAATTTATGGTTTTTCATCAATTAGATATTGTTATATTGTTTATGTTTTATTGAATCGAGAGATCGATGGAGCTATCGTTTGATTTGAATTTATATGAGAATATTGTTCAAAGTTGTGATCTTTTCAATTGATGCACTTAATTATAATTCGAGAGATCGTTTATAATTATTTGAGTAAGAGTATTAGAAATAATCTCGTGATCGTGTTTTGCATGTCGTTTTGTTTTACTTGAAAAAGAAAACGAAACCCTAGAATTCGCTTAGAGAAATTTAATCGAATTCGTGATTGATCGTTACTAAAAATTATATCTTTAGCTTGCCGTCTAGTTGGGGTTGGGTTGGTTGATTGGTGGATTCCCGTTGCCTTGCCGTTGTTTTAATTACTTGATAAATCGAATAGTTCGTATCAATTTGATTCCAATTTACTATTCATCGGAGTTACTGTTCATCGTCGTTTTTACTGTTCATAATTAGTTTAAACCCTAGTTTAGTTAATAGTTGTGACATAATCGATAGAATAATTGTTCCTTGATCCGATAAACATTCCACTCCTTAGACGCGACCCGTTAACATCCTATACTACGATCCTTATACTTGGGGTGTTTCGGTTATAAATTGTAAAACTCGTTTTTACCGAACAAGTTTTTGGCGCCGTTGCCGGGGAGTCGGTAACGGTTGTCGGATTCTATTTAGGGCGATTTTACGTAAAAAAAGGGGTCGTTTTTAGCACGCAGTAGTATTTTGGCCGTAACTTTCGGCTCGAGTGTCCGTTTGGAACGCAGGACCCCAATTCGGAAAGCTCTTTCCGACGCCGTAGGCCGTTTAGTGCATTTTCGAGGTCAAAATCCACTGTTTTCCCCTCCATTTTGGCCCTAGAAGATTTCAACACGTTTTTTTCCCGTCTTAGTGTTTTTCTAGTTTTTTAGGTTTTCGTAGCTGAACGAGCGTTCGATAACTTGAACGCCCGTCCACCTCAATTCTGTCTTCTGAACGAACGTTCATTCATCTGAACGCCAGTTCAGTCTCTCAAATCATCACTTCTTTTCTTTCTTCTCTTTTCTTCTCTTTTCTCCCTCTAAACCATCTAATCTTTTCTAAACCTGTTCTAATCAACCCCAAAGGGTTGATTTCTTCCTTTTTTCTTTCTTCTGGTTTATGCAAACGAGAAGTAAGAAGGACTTCTAATCTTTGATCCCGAGCACGAACGATCTATCCTTAGAAGAAGGCTTCTCCTCGATTTGGACAAAATGGCGGATCAAGATCCACCAATTCCAAATCCCGATCCCCAAGCTCGCTTAAATTTACTCCTTCAACAAATGCAAGCTCTGCGTGGCAGAATGGCGAGAATCGACAAGTCGGCATAAATCAACAACTTCAACAATTCCGCTAAAACCAAATTTAATCAGTTGAACCAGGGACCCTACACTCCATATCTTAATCAAGATTTTCTCGAGGACATAGACTATTCGTCCACCTGATATGGGGGGGTAGTAAACTTCGATCTTAAAAATGGAGTAGTTGCACTAGTCCAAAATAGCTCTTTCCATGGCATCGCCTCAAAGACCCATACGACTTCTTGTCCACATTCGCACAAATCGTGAAGCGTGCCATTATCCTGGTGTTGATTCTCGAGATCGTAAAGTTGAAGCTATTTCCTTTTGCTTTAAAAGGTGAAGCAAGCGAGATGGTTTAAGTCGTTAGCACATCATTCCTCCATACATGGAATGATGTCAAAAGAGCCTTCGCTCTTAAGTGGGTTTCTCCAGGCAAGATTATGGAGATGAAACGGGAAATAGCTACGCTTGAGCGAGATGGAGGATGAGACTGTTGGCAAGGCTTGGGAGAGATTAAATCTGTTGATGAGGAAGTGCCCCAATCACGGATATGACAGACATGAGTTGCTGGAACTGTTCTATAGAGGTGTCTCTCAACCTAATAGAGACTATCTTGACTCCACAGCTCATGGATCCTTCTTAGGGGGAGGTGATGAGACTGCCTACAGAGTGGCTGAGACCATCGCCAAGAACAATATGTGGTCGACTCCTAAGAAGACCAATATTGTTAAGAAAGAAGGTACTGCAAGCAATCCTGATACACAACTGTTGGTTGCTCAGATGGAATTGATAAGCAAGCAGCTGGCCAATCTTTAGATGCAGCCTTCTAATTCAAATTATCTTGAAACACAGGCAGGGACTGAGATGACGGAGGAGGTAAACTTAATGGATAATCAAAACCAACCCTTCCGAAACTTCAATCAAAGCCAGAACTACTCAGGATTTCAACGACAAAACTTCAATCAAGCCAAGTTACCACCTGGCCCTTCAAATTCGAATTCTTTCAACTCGAACTATCGAGGCCGCCTGTAACTCCCAAAGGCCTCAAGGTGGCTGGAATCAAACTCGAACAACAATCATACCACCTCATGTGTCCTCAACACAAATTCGATGAGTCGGGTAGACATGGTGAAGACTCGTCTACTAGTGTTAAAGCAATTGAGAGACAAGTTGGTCGATGGCGGACCGACAAGCAAGCAGACCTCACGGTAAACTCCCGAGTTATACCGAGAGAAACCCAAAAGCTGATGTGAATGTTTGCACTGCCATTACACCTCAGTGGGAGTATGGGCAAGAAGAGGAGTTGAATGAAGTAACTTTGAGAAGTGGTAAGAAGGCTGGACCCGGCAAGGTGTCGGGAAACGAGTAGCCCCTCCTGACGCCATGAGTTCAGGAGGGGGAAATCAGAAACCACATGCCGAAGAAAGCAACGATGAGGAGCTTAGTGACAATTCTTCGGAGGACGAAAATAATTCTGATGATGAGGAAAGAAAGGAAAGTCAGAAAGCTGTACTCCTGACTAAGAAAAAGAAAGAAAAGTTCGTAAGATGGAAGGATAGGGAGGATGAGGCGATAAAGAATCAAGCTACAGGGAATGATAAAGCCCTTTCTTATCCACCAAAAAGGAAAGAGAAAGCCCTCACTAACGACAAGCAGTATGCTGGAGTGAGGAGGATGCTTAGAGACACTCAAGTTAGTATGCCCTTAGCCGAGGTATTAACTGAAATGCCTAAATGCTCTAAGTATCTTAAAGAATTCCGTGGGGAGTAAGAGAAAGCTTCAGGATGGTGAAGAAGTGCTACGCCGAAGATTGCGCGATGGTTTCACGAAAAATTGTTTGTTAAGCGAGGTGACTTCTGGCGGACCTTTCAATCTCCTGTGAGATCGAAGGCCATTTGTTCGAAAATGTATTATGCGACTCGGGGGCCTCTATTAATGTGATGCCATTAAACGTATGCAAAAGCTCGGGTTAGATAAAAGGATGCGGAACGCCCGATTTCTCTTCGAGATGGTAGATAAATCTAGCCGGATCGCAGCCGGTTGTGTAGCTAATGTGCTCCTTCAAGTTGAACATTTAGTCTTCCCTACCGATCGGGTTATTCTAGACTATCCACCGATAAGGAGATGCTGCCTCTAATTCTAGGCCGAACCTTTTTAGACACTTCTAACGCTCTCATCGACTTCGCAGGGACAGTTACTCTTAGAATCGGTGACACATCCATCACCTTCACACGAGGGACACATCCCGAAAGAGCCGTAATTGATGAAATATCGTTTGTGTCGAAGCTATCTATGAGGACGAAAAAAGATGCCTACTTTGAAGAAGCGAGGAGTTGACAGAGATAGGTGTTTTTGAAGTCATGGACATTGAGGATCCGGTGATCATGGACCACCTTCTAATTCATTTCAAGCCGTAGGCATTGACGAGTCATCTTCACTCGCTCACACTGGGCCTCATTATTGAGTTAGAAGCATGGAGATGCCCAAAGAACAAACGATGATTTCAAAGAATCGAGTCGTGAAGACTTCATCCCTGTGAAGAAGAAGCTCGATGGGTAGTTGGGACGAGGTAGAGTTTTGGAGAGAAGCTACTCATTGGGAAGTAGATGATTGGGAAGAGCTGGCAGAAGAGCTTAAAGATGAAGAGTTAAGAAAAATGATCGATCACAAGAAAAAGGAAGCAAGTGTTGTGTTGGGGAGATTTTGCATCATTAAAACAAAAGAAAATTTATAAACCTATACTACCATGCAAAACTACCTCCTAACCGGCCGAATACCGGGTAGTTGCTAGTAAAGTTGGATAAGTGCACGGGTATCGATCCTCGTGGAATTGGGATGTCGAATCTAACTTCATTAATTCCTCCTTTATTAACTAAAACCTAAACCTAAACTAAAACGGAAAAGTAAAGCTGACAGAGGATTGTTAATCCAAAGCCGTGAAGGATAAAAGCGATAAAAACATAAATAAAACTACATCTACGAAAGCGTAAATCTATCTACTGAACAACCATAAACAAACCATGATCAACCTCTTCCCAACAACCATCACCTCACCGAAAGAAATAAGATAGACACATATTTATTCACTAGTTATCTTGGATTATTATCTTTTCTAAAGAAGCGCTTCCTCTTCCGATTTATCACGCCATTAATTAGTTTACCTTCCGGTCTTAACTAACATCTATACGAAAGCAAGATATGGACTAAGTCCTAACTTTAACAACATTATCCCTCAACTTCCGCTTGTTGGAATAATAATTGTTAATCTCTCTCACGATAATCTAACGAATTCATTAACTTCCGTTATCTAAATTCGATTAATCATACAGCCATACAAACATGAGAAAGAACAAGAACAACATAAGGAAATAAATACACTAAAAATCCTATCTTTCCGTAACGGTGATATCCCTTAATTCAATTCTAGGATAATCTTGCATCGAATTAATTCTAATTGTGGTTCTCTCGTAAACCTAGATAATTAATCTACGAACTTCCGTTATGTATAGATTAAAAATCCAAACTTTCCTACGGTGATCTAAACTACACCGACTTCCGTCATACGGTAGCATCAAATCATGCAATCATCTTCCGATTTATATGCACGAAAACAAATAATCATAGAAACGAAACAATTGTAATTAAAACTTACAAAATATCCATTAAAAAGAAATAAGGTGCTGCTGCAAAAGAAAGCTTCAAAGCTCCATCCATGGCTGCTCAACTTCATTACCATGGCGGCGAACAAGAAAAGAAAAGCGAACGAAATAAAACCTAATCTAACTTGCCACCCCAGCCTCCCAAAAGTGGGCCAGGCGACTAGGGTTGCTCTCTTATGATTGGGGATCAATAGGAGTCGAAAATATATGTTTTAGGGTTGAAAACGCGCTGCTATTTATAGAAAATCCGAGGCGGTTGCTACAGTAACGGTGCCGGACGCCCGTTCACAAGGTCGGACGCCCGTTCACTATTTTCAGCAACAGCATCCAAACTTGTAACGCTCATATCTCGGGCCTCGTAAGTCGGAATGGAGTGATTCAAAATCCTGTAGAATCCTCTCTTCAAGCCCTACAACTCTTCTCTTGAGGTCCAGAGTCAAATCGGTTGTTATCATATCAAGAACTGCGTTGCAAGGTCGTCACTACTCGGAATCCTGATTTTCCGACATTTATCTTGTTTGATTTCTTTCCTTATATCTTTCAATCTTCCATAACTTTGATTGATCCTTTCCAATCACGAATTTGGCACTCTAAAATCCTCTCTCCCATCATCAATGAGTATCTACAACAATAGGAAAACATACCAAAGCGTAACGTATTTCCAAAATAACATAAAATCATCATTTAAGCACATAATTAGTTTACGCTTTGCAATTAACCTATTAAAAACACCATTTACTCAATATCTCAATATAAGGCTCGATTTCTATGAAAAACATCCATATATGGGGAATATTGATATAAAATATATCCTTATAAAACGTATAAAATCACCCTTAACAACTCCCCACACTTAAACCTTGCTCACTTGAGCAAGACAAAACATAATCATCACTCGAGACAAATAAACACTTATGCAAATATAAAACATATTCAAGTAGTTTAGAGGTTCACCCAAGTGCGTGTGCATAGCCATAGTAAACTTCCACTAAATCCACACTTGAAATTGATTCAAACAAAACTAGCCAACATCCCATTTAAATTAGAAATATAAAAATGATTATAACATGCACCTCACAAAAACATACACATTCGAAAAGATAATAGGAGCATTTAAAATATTTCCGACATACTTAGATGATAGTCCCTACAACATATCATTCATTTTATCTTGAGGATAGTCGAAAGATAACTAAGGTTTTCAACCATCTTTTCACATTGCCATTAACTAATTTTTCTTTAAGTTCAATCAATTCCACATGTATAGCACATATGCCCTCATTCCCAAAGAATAGGGCGTTTGAGGATAACACCCTAGCCGGACTACTATCATCAGCGAATGGAGCTATTAACCACACAAGTGGTATAGGACATTTCGAGATAATGCCCTACCGCACTCAAATCATCGGCAGCTACTTCCGACACTTAAATACATAATTCATATTATTCATCCTAGATTGGTATTCAAACCTTAAATTATATCCCTCCTATCACATTCAAACCTTCAGATATTCACAGATGTCATACTTTAATTCTAAGCACAAACTATTAAAATTTTCAAAATTTATTATGGAAGCAAAGAATCATGCGATAATCATCAAAAAAATCTCTAATCAAATGGGCATAGCTTTAAAAATATAGCTCTTCATCTACTATGGCACGTGAAAAATAGTGTCGGGTGAAACAACTAAATTTACTAAATATGCAAAATAATGCACCAATGACATAAGAACTCGAATAAAGATATGCATTTGTTCATTCGGGACAAAACAAAAATTTGAAAATCTAGCACTTTTCATAGAAATATAAAAGTATGGAAAATGAATGTAGATACCACATAAGCTATTCCCCTCCCCCACACTTAAATTACAACATGTCCTCATGTTGTGCAGAATTAAAGAAAAGATAAAAGAACTTAGCTGATTGTCGTTCGAAATTGTCAATTCTGGAAGTGATCAAGATCCAGAAATGCTTGATGAAAGCAGTAGACTGTGGACCATCCACCGGAAAACTGATATCATCTGAAACTCACAATTGCTATCGCAAAGATCCTGCACACTTGACAAACAAGGAAATATCTCGGGGACAAGGGGGAATAGAACATACAGAGCACAAAATAGAATCGCTTCAGATGGAAAAATCAAACAGGGAAAGTACAGAACATCTAAGCGTCTAAATATGGAAGTTTGATATAAGCACAAAAAGAAATAGTAACCCCAGATGGAAAGATCAACACTTAAACTCAGGACATCTAAGAATAAAGCCACAGAAGCTTGTAGAATAACATAGACCACATGTGCAAACAGAAACATCAAACTCCAACTAATAATGATAGAGGATTATACACGGAAAAGAAGTCAGAAAGATTTTCCAGATTTAGCTCATGTAAAGATGGAACATATACATGGAACATTACAAAAGAGTAGGGCTAGATGCAACTACATGAAAATATACTACAATGCAGCCTACATGATATGCAATCCTAAAAATAAAATAAATAAAAATAAATTCTGACAGGCTCAGGCTGAGCGAGTTTCGAGGACAACCCTACAGTGACTACGGCCTATGCAGAAACTAAAAAAAACGAGGTAGTATTACGGAAACCGACAGTTAACTACACTCAGGAAAAATAAAAGAAAAATAGAAAAACAATGCAACTAGATGACATGCAACTAAATGATATGCATCTAAGTGATATGCAAAAATAAAAGAAAATAAAAGATAGAAAACTAGCCCACTCATTTGCAACACGACATGTATAAAATAAACGTCTACCAAATAATGACAGGTTACGATAAACGCATAAAGGTCTTTGTCCATTACATGCAAGTGTAGACGCTTTAAGACTCGTAAAAAGTGATAGCATTATGGAAACCAACGATTAGCTATACTAAATGTATATAACTCATTTGGACAGATGTAGCATACGGAAAACCGGCGGTAGCTACCCATATGAGTTACAAAAACAACAAGAAAGCACATAAGTCCAAAGCTTAAAAATTCATCACGGTATGTAGCATACGAAACCGACATTAGCTACTAAATAACACTAAGACCGATTATAGCGTCACGAGAACCGATAATGACTATAACTTGCATAGATGAATCATGCATATAAAAATTAATCAGTTATTTAACATGGATTCGTAGATGGAAAGATATGAATATGCAAGTTCGAACATCTACGTAAAATGAAATAGCCACGAAGCTCTAATGAAAAATCCACATCAAATAAAAGCATTAAAATTTAAATCAAGAAAAATTCGAACCTGGATCAAGCGTCCCATCGATCGACGGGCGTTCACCTCAAAATGCGACCTTTGGACGAGCGTTCATCCAAACAAACGCTCGGTTACTCATGTTAGTAGTGCTTGACGGGCGTTCACTTACGTGAACGCTGTTCGATCATCGAATTTGCCTGAAAACAAAGCAGAAAAACACGAAACCTAATTATCCTAAACAAAATCATCACAAGAAACTTATCACATTAAAGCACAGAGGGTCAGATTAGATAACACAAACATGTAATTCACGTGTCATAAATCGAGTAAAAAAACTTTTGCACATTCTTAACCCAACGGTTATCGAAACACGGCAAAATAAAAAAACCTCAATTTATTCAACGCTACTTTTATTGAAAAACAAAAACAAAAAAACGAACGTAAAATAGAAAAATTAATTCAATTAGATTCAACAAAAGAAAACAAAAGAAGTGATAAGAACGGCGCCACTTTTGTTGGGGAGATTTTGCATCATTAAAACAAAAGAAAATTTATAAACCTATACTACCATGCAAAACTACCTCCTAACCGGCCGAATACCGGGTAGTTGCTAGTAAAGTTGGATAAGTACGGGTATCGATCCTCAGGGAATTGGGATGTCGAATCTAACTTCATTAATTCCTCCTTTATTAACTAAAACCTAAACCTAAACTAAAACGGAAAAGTAAATGGATGAGAGGATTGTTAATCCAAAGCCGGAAGGATAAAAGCGATAAAAACATAAATAAAACTACATCTACGAAAGCGGTAAATCTATCTACTGAACAACCATAAACAAACCATGATCAACCTCTTCCCAACAACCATCACCTCACCGAAAGAAATAAGATAGACACATATTTATTCACTAGTTATCTTGGATTATTATCTTTTCTAAAGAAGCGTTTCCTCTTCCGATTTATCACGCCATTAATTAGTTTACCTTCCGGTCTTAACTAACATCTATACGAAGCAAGATATGGACTAAGTCCTAACCTAACAACATTATCCCTCAACTTCCGTTTGTTGGAATAATAATTGTTAATCTCTCTCACGATAATCTAACGAATTCATTAACTTCCGTTATCTAAATTCGATTAATCATACAGCCATACAAACATGAGAAAGAACAAGAACAACATAAGGAAATAAATACACGAAAAATCCTATCTTTCCGGTAACGGTGATATCCCTTAATTCAATTCTAGGATAATCTTGCATCGAATTAATTCTAATTGTGGTTCTCTCGTAAACCTAGATAATTAATCTACGAACTTCCGTTATGTATAGATTAAAAATCCAAACTTTCCTACGGTGATCTAAACTACACCGACTTCCGTCATACGGTAGCATCAAATCATGCAATCATCTTCCGATTTATATGCACGAAAACAAATAATCATAGGAAACGAAACAATTGTAATTAAAACTTACAAAATATCCATAAAAAAGAAATAAGGTGCTGCTGCAAAAGAAAGCTTCAAAGCTCCATCCATGGCTGCTCAACTTCATTACCATGGCGGCGAACAAGAAAAGAAAAGCGAACGAAATAAAACCTAATCTAACTTGCCCCAAATTCTCCCAAAAGGGGTTGGGGCGACTAAGGTTGCTCTCTTATGATTGGGGATCAATAGGAGTCGAAAATATATGTTTTAGGGTTGAAAACGCGCTGCTATTTATAGAAAATCCGAGGCGGTTGCTACAGTAACGGTGCCGGACGCCCGTTCACAAGGTCGGACGCCCGTTCACTATTTTCAGCAACAGCATCCAAACTTGTAACGCTCATATCTCGGGCCTCGTAAGTCGGAATGGAGTGATTCAAAATCCTGTAGAATCCTCTCTTCAAGCCCTACAACTCTTCTCTTGAGGTCCAGAGTCAAATCGGTTGTTATCATATCAAGAACTGCGTTGCAAGGTCGTCACTACTCGGAATCCTGATTTTCCGACATTTATCTTGTTTGATTTCTTTCCTTATATCTTTCAATCTTCCATAACTTTGATTGATCCTTTCCAATCACGAATTTGGCACTCTAAAATCCTCTCTCCCATCATCAATGAGTATCTACAACAATAGGAAAACATACCAAAGCGTAACGTATTTCCAAAATAACATAAAATCATCATTTAAGCACATAATTCGTTACGTTTTGCAATTAACCTATTAAAAACACCATTTACTCAATATCTCAATATAAGGCTCGATTTCTATGAAAAACATCCATATATGGGGAATATTGATATAAAATATATCCTTATAAAACGTATAAAATCACCCTTAACAACTCCCCCACACTTAAACCTTGCTCGCCCCGAGCAAGACAAAACATAATCATCACTCGAGACAAATAAACACTTATGCAAATATAAAACATATTCAAGTAGTTTAGAGGTTCACCCAAGTGCGTGTGCATAGCCATAGTAAACTTCCACTAAATCCACACTTGAAATTGATTCAAACAAAACTAGCCAACATCCCATTTAAATTAGAAATATAAAAATGATTATAACATGCACCTCACAAAAACATACACATTCCGAAAAGATAATAGGGAGCATTTAAAATATTTCCGACATACTTAGATGATAGTCCCTACAACATATCATTCAGTTTATACTGGGGATAGTCAGAAGATAACTAAGGTTTTCAACCATCTTTTCACATTGCCATTAACTAATTTTTCTTTAAGTTCAATCAATTCCACATGTATAGCACATATGCCCTCATTCCCAGCAATAGGACGTTTCAGGATAACACCCTAGCTGGACTACTATCATCAGGCAGTCGGGAGCTATTAACCACACAGTGGTATAGGACATTTCGAGATAATGCCCTACCGCACTCAAATCATCGGCAGCTACTTCCGACACTTAAATACATAATTCATATTATTCATCCTAGATTGGTATTCAAACCTTAAATTATATCCCTCCTATCACATTCAAACCTTCAGATATTCACAGTATGTCATACTTTAATTCTAAGCACAAACTATTAAAATTTTCAAAATTCGTATGGAAGCAAAGAATCATGCGATAATCATCAAAAAAATCTCTAATCAAATGGGCATAGCTTTAAAAATATAGCTCTTCATCTACTATGGCACGTGAAAAATAGTGTCGGGTGAAACAACTAAATTTACTAAATATGCAAAATAATGCACCAATGACATAAGAACTCGAATAAAGATATGCATTTGTTCATTCGGACAAAACAAAAATTTGAAAATCTAGCACTTTTCATAGAAATATAAAAGTATGGAAAATGAATGTAGATACCACATAAGCTATTCCCTCCCCCCCATTACTTAAATTACAACATGTCCTCATGTTGTGCGTAATTAAAGAAAAGATAAAAGAACTTAGTGATTGTCGTCAAATTGTCAATTGCAGAAGTGATCAAGATCCGAAATGCTTGATGAAAGCGATGAGACTCGGACCATCCACCGGAAAACTCGATATCATCCGAAACTCACAATTGCTATCGCAAAGATCCCGCACACTTGACAAACAAGGAAATATCTCGGGACAAGGGGGAATAGAACATACAGAGCACAAAATAGAATCGCTTGAGATGGAAAAATCAAGCAGGAAAGTACGAGAACATCTAAGCGTCTAAATATGGAAGTTTGATATAAGCACAAAAAGAAATAGTAGCTCGGATGGAAAGATCAACACTTAAACTCGTGACATCTAAGAATAAAGCCACGAAGCTTGTAGAATAACATAGACCACATGTGCAAACAGAAACATCAAACTCCAACTAATAATGATAGAGGATTATACACGGAAAAGAAGTCAGAAAGATTTTCCAGATTTAGCTCATGTAAAGATGGAACATATACATGGAACATTACAAAAGTAGTAGGCTAGATGCAACTACATGAAAATATACTACAATGCAGCCTACATGATATGCAATCCTAAAAATAAAATAAATAAAAATAAATTCTGCGACAGCTCAGCCGAAAGCGAGTTTTGATGAAATTTTAGAGAACCTAGATATGGTACTCCAACGTTGCGTTGAGAAGAATCAGTGCTTAATCGAGAAAATGCCATTTTCTAGTAGAGCGAAGGAATCGTTTTGGGACATAAGGTGTCCAATGTCGGTATTCAAGTTGATAAGGCTAAGGTCGAGGCCATTGAAAGGATGACGTACCCTAAGACAAAGAAAAGAGGTACGAGGTTTTCTAGGTCATGTTGGCTTCTACAGGCGGTTTATTCGAGACTTTTCTACGATTGCCAAGCCTTTATCAAATCTCTTGAAAGAAGATGTCGATTTCTTGTTCGATGCGAAGTGCAAAGAAGCTTTCAATTCGTAATATTCAGGATTTGTTAGCTTTGACTTTTGGATTTTTCTCGATTTGTAATAAACTTGTAATCTTTGCACTGATTCGTAGATGTTTTCGCTCGGCTTTTATTTTGTGCTTTGTTTGTGATGTTTTTGTCGTTGTAGCTCGTATGTGTGCGGCCCCTCGTTTTGGCTAGGTCATGAGCTCCTTGCGCCTAGGTCGCCAAAATGACTTGCTTAGTCAAGTCTGTAAATTAAAATTTTCCATTTTGTGGCCCTCTTGCTTCGGACGGGGTCGCCTATGAGCTCGATCGGAGCAATAATGTCTAGCGATCCACTTTGAGTTCTTTTGTTGTTGGATCTTTAGTCGATCTGGGTCGTAAAATTTTGGTATGCCCCCTAGTTTCAAATGAGAACCGAAATGCCGTTACGCCAGAAATCAATTGAAACTATCAACTTAATGCTAGACGCTGGCTTGGGGATCTTGTAGGGTTTGCTTCAAAATTTCGATGCGGCCCCCTACTTTGTCTGTGTCCGATAACATTTATATGTGGGTACAGTCAAAGTAGCTTTGAAATTTCCCAGCTATAAAGTAGCTTTTTCTAACATGTTCTGAGGCAAAGCTTCCATCTCTGATCAGTTACTGCTCTTTGACCGTTTCAGGCATTTTTGGAGATCGTGCTAATGATGGTGTAGGATGTAATATCACCGGATGGATCATAGATCCACCCGATTACGCAGCGGAAAGAATAAGATCTAGATCTAGTCAACCAAAATACATAAAATAATAGATCAAAACCTACGAGGGAGTTTAGATTACCAACCTTTTTATGGTGCAAAAACGCCAAGAACGAAAGGTCAATCCAAGCTAGTTGAGATCCTAGTTGAGAAGCCAAATTCTTCCAACGTGTGTCTCCAAGCATCACCAGGTGGATGGTGTTTCAAGCCGCCGGACCTCCTCGATATGCTACCTTAGAAAACCCGAAGTTTTCTAAACTCGAAACCCTAGTATTATAGCCGAAAATTCTAAGCTATAATATTCCTAATAACTCGAAATTTGTGATCTCAATAAGGCTTGGGAGAACTCTCTTTATATATGAGAGTAATCATTTTCCTCCAAGGATTTAATAATTAAGAGATAATTATTAGATTAATCTTTATTTTAAATAAAAGATAAATATAATATATATCCTAAACAAATTAGGATGAATAATATTATTATCTAATATTTCATGAATTATCAATTAACAAATAAAAAATAAATCACATGTTAAATAATTATCCAAGAAAACTAATTTCCCAATAATTAAATAACTTACAAAAATGCGTCCAACATAAACCCAAATAGATTCACATGCATTTTTCATCACTTTGGGCCGAGTCCACGAAAAATTTCTTTTTCATGTATTTAATTATCTAGTCCAACTAAACAATTAATCCACATATCAATTAAATAGTTCAATCCAACTATTTAATTATAATTGAGGCGAAATGACTAGAAAACGTATATGCTATATTATGAGACACGTCCGGGACCATGGACCCATATTCAGTAGCTATAATAAATTGAATAAAATTATTCGTCAGACCGAACAATTATATCCAACCTATTAATTCCGGGATTACACCACCATAAACCCGAAACTGAACTCTGCCGAATATAGATATAAACTTACACTCAACTATGAGTTATAAGGTGTCCACTGATATAATCATTACATACAGATAAATCCTCCATAGACTGTGCACTTCGATTCGGGATATCTCCGTAAACCCTTCTCGAAACATCTTATCCTTATTTACCATTACCCCCTAGTGATCAATTATTCATAACTAATATAATATGAACTGGAGCCATCGATCAGTTTCTAGGATTAACAAATAAGGGAACTGTCTGTCTACTTCTTGAGGGAAGGAATGAATTCCATATCTGTGATAGCATAGACTACTCACTCATCCCTGAATAGAGCCAACGAAAAGTGTTGGACCACATACTGCGAAGTGATCCTTACGTTATCAAACTCTACCCTAGTCTAAGCAGTTGTCTGTGATCACATCAGGATTGAGATTAATCCATATATGATCATCTTGTGATTCGATAAGACTTCTCGATCACGGAATTATATCGAGAACTCAAATCAAATCGGTCCAGCCCTATCATCATATATAAATGCCCCACTAGGTACCCTATTACCGACAGTCCGGATAAGACCGTCACACCGTAAAGTGTTCTGGGCGCATAATTAGCAAATTAATCTTAAGACCCGTATTCAGATTAATAATCGCTACGGACTAAGTTAATTTTAAGTACATCTTACTAACTGAGGTATAGCCATACACTGAGTTTTGTGATTACATAAATGAGGTACTTAGGGTTTTCAGTAGTGTTTTAATTAAAAGCATACATGCATATAATAAGATGAATTATTAATTCTGTCATAAATCAATTATATAATTGTCTTTCGGGCACTACACCTAACAGATGGTTGCGGTTCCGATAACTGTTCCGCCATTAATGCTTATTCAAATTTCGAAATTCGAACCGACTTTCAGTCTTGGCCGTTTGATTAGCTTTATTTCCTTCGTTGTATTATTCCTTCGTGCTATAAAAGGACGGAGCTTTGCTCTTATTTCAAACACATCTTTTTCTGTTTCTCTTCTTCCCAGAATATATCCTCTAAGCTTTCGTTTTTTCATAGTCATGGCCAATTTTGGGATTCTCCTTTCAGACGGCCTCACCCATGGCCATTTCCAAGTATTTCTCTATTTTCAGTCAACTTCCCATGTTGGCTGAGAGGGGCTTCAACTTCCGGAAGATCAATCTTGCTGAGTGCGAGCGCGTTGCCCATTTCCGGTGGGTTACCTTCATGAAGGCACCTCGGGGGCCATACAACGCCACCATTGTGCGGGAGTTTTACTCTGCGTTGTCGATAGTTGCTTTGACCGACAACGCTCCCCTGTTGTTCCTCTCCGGGGAGTTGATGTTGCCATTAGCCCTGCTCTTATCAACAAGCTCTTTGAACTACCTGCTATCCCCCCGTACTTGCATTATGAGACGGTTTCGGGCCTTGGTAGCGAGTTGAGGAGGCGGATTTATGGGGCCGCTGCTCTTAGGCGTCTGCTACCTGGTGATTGGGACCCTTTGCCCGAGGGTTATGCTTCGGAGATGCGCCAGGTCAACCGGGAGTGGAGGAGATTTATCAATTCTCTTGTGTTGCCCTCTTTTGATGCCGAGGAGATATCAGAGGCTGAGTCGCATCTTCTCTATGCGATCATGCGGGCCGACGATAACGTCAAGATCGATTGGGGTCTGCTGATTTACCGGGCAGTTATTACATTTGCTGCCCAGATAGACCTCCATGGGCCCATCCCCTTTCCCAGGTTGATTTTCTTCTTGTATGTCCGCACCCCTGGGATGCCTGTTTCTCACGATGATGTGGTGGTTCCGCCGCGCACCAATGTAGAGCATGCACTTGTCGTCTCGGACTCACCGACAGACGATTCTGATTAGCTTTAGATTTTGTTCCTGTTTCTTTGTAAAAATCGGCCTTCGCGGCTTTGTTTTGTAATGGAGTTATCTTTTTCCATATTGTATTTGCTTTTTGTTTTTGGTGTTTCTGAATTTTGAGTTTTTACCTGTGGCCCCCATTCCTAGCGAGATGAGAGTGTCTCTGAAAACTTTGCCGTGTCCGACGATGGCCCCCTAGTTTTGATGGGGTCACCAATTACGTCCGGCTTTGGCCCTGAAGGTTTGGCTTCTCGAGGATCGCGAAGCCTCATAACTCTGTTCAACCGATGTCTTTATGACTCTTGTTCAACCGATGCATTTATGACTGCTCTTTTCGAAGCGTCGGCTCGGTTTCTGTAGGGGCTTGAATTCAAATTCGAACGTTTGCGACCTCTGATCTTCCGCCCTTTGATTTTTTTGGGTCTATAAAAGGGGTGAAACCATTTCCCTATATCTCACAATTTTTCTGAATATCCTTTGTCTTTCTGAAGAATTTCTTTCTTTTTCTTCGAGCTTTCTGAACTTTTACATTCTGCCATGTCTTCCACTGATTCCTCCAGCCAAGGCTCCAATGCCCTAGAGCCTGTCGTGGATGAGCCCTCTATTTTCTTTAGAACCACTGCTTTCCCGGTGGCTATGAATAGCAACATTTCCTTCTTTCGTGATCACGGCCATATGGTGGAGAGAAGATTGAATCTGGGTCGTATCGGGCCAGTCCACCGGGCTATGGTCATTGCCAATGGTTGGACGCATTTTGTGATTACTCCGGCTGGGGCATACAACCTGACGCTTGCACATGAGTTTTATGCCGCTGTATCTGAGAACGGCCACGTTGATCGCACCACCACTGTTTCTGTCCGTGGGGTGACTATGGATTTTACTCTGGCTGCCATAAATGACTTTTATGGTCTTCTGAATCCTGTTGAGGATTACAATACCTTTTTTGATATCGAGAGCAGGGCCGGCTATTACGGTGCACCGTTCGATGCCTTCCAATTTCAACTTAGGAACGAGTGGGAGGAGGGCACATGCGTGACAACCAATATGCTGGACCGGAGGGAGAGGGAGTGGAAGCATTTTTTAAACACACGGGTCTTCTGCATGCCCGACTGTAATGAGGTTACAAATGTTGAGGCATTTGTCCTTTATGCTCTTTCGGTTCCCAAGACGACCATCAACTAGGGTCGCCTAATCCATTTTGAGGCAATCAAGTTTGCTACCTTGAGGCATGATGCTATTCCTCTGCCTTTTGCCTGGATGATCTCCAACATGTGTATTAGAAGCTGAGGGATGCTGATCTGTCCTACCACAGATCGATACTATGCTCACCCTGAGGCGGATGAGTGAAGAGGATGGAGCCCCTCTATTTTTTTTTGCTCCATTGTAAAAATTTCCTTCTATTCATAATAAACTGAATTTCTTCCTTTTGTGATTAGTTTCTTCTGTTTGTTGTGATTTTTGGGTCGCCCCCTTCTGTGTCGGATAAGCTTTGGTTGTCGGAGACAGAATTTGATCATGCTTTGAATAATATTTCATTGATCATAGTTAAACGGGCTCAAAGCCTTTACAGGAAATGCTTCTAGAAAATGGCCGAGTTCATTGCTCTTACATGTAATATCGTTTCAAGTTATCGGCAAGCCAGGGCCTGTTGAACTCACGGCCTTCTTTATCCTTGAGGATGTAGGTCCCTTTTTTGACTATCCTTGATACCTGCCAAGGACCTTAACGCGAATGGTGTCTCCCCCGTCGTTTTCTTTCGGGTTGTTTAGAGCGCCCAGAGGGCTTTGGGAAGGTAGTCTACCCACTTCCCTGCTTTCTGGTCTAGGCTCTTTTTCAACACCTGTAACACTTGTTTATTGGCATTTTCCGCCTGACCGTTTCCATGGGGGTAGCATACTGAGGATTGCCAATGTTTGATGTTATGCTCTTTGCAAAATTCATCAAACTCATCTCTGAACTGTGAACCGTGGTCGGATACAGTGGCTCGTGGCACCCAAAATCGAGTCCAAACTTGATCCAGTAGGAAGTATATTATATCTCTGGCACAAATTTTCACAAGCGCTTTTGCTTCGATCCATTTTGTGAAATAATCCACAGCGACGACCACATATTCGCAATTCGACCGGCCACTTTTTAATGGACCGAACAAATCGATTGCCCACATATCGAAGGGCCATGTGGCTACAATGATGCTTTGCTCCACTGAGGGTAGCCTTGGGATGTCAGCGAAACGCTGGAACTTGTCGCAGCATTTGGCGTACCTTTCAGCGTCTTTGGCCAATTTTGTCCAATGATATCTTGCTAATAAAGCTTTCTGGGACAAAGTACGGCTGGAGGGGTGGCCTCCGCATAACCCTTCATGCAGCTCTGTCAATATTCCTCGTACCTTCTCGGGTCGGATGCAGCGCTGTAACGGCTTTGAAAAAGATCTTCGATATAGTATCCCATTCAAGATCGTATAGCGTGCTGCTCTTTTATTTAAGGCTTAGGCCTCATTGGTATGTTCGGGCAAAGTCCCGTTTTCTATATATGCTTTAATTTCATCTATCCAACATGGGATCGATTGTTGAACATCCATTATCTCGGCTCAACAGACGGCTGGCTTTTCGTGGTACTCAAACATGACCGAGGGGCTGCTGAACTCATCTTTGGAGATTTGTTTGGATAGATAGTCCGCCCGCTCGTTCTGTTCGCGTGGTATGTTTTGGAACTCGCAGTACTTGAAACCGCTTCTCAATTTCTTGACGAGATTGATATATCGCTTTAAAACTCCGTCTCTTGTTTCGAAGGTACCATTGATCTGGCACACTATTACTTTCGAATCGCAAAAAACATCCACGTTTTCAACGTTCATTGATTTGGCCAGTTCCAACTATAACCACTAAGTATTCAGCTTGGTTGTTGGAAGCCGAGAAGTTAAACTTAAAGCATTCTCGATCTCTTCAGACGAACCCGGCTCTAAGAGTATTATCCCGGCTGCACAGCCATTTCGGCTCATGGCTCCGTCGACATACACCTGCTAACAGTGACTCGGCCTTTTCGGCACCACCACTGTTGGGGTATTTAATTCAACGACGTTTGGAGAACTAGGCTGTCCGGCGGGCTCTTCTTCGTTAAAGCTTGTCTCGACTATGAAGTCTGCCAGAGATTGAGCCTTGATCTCTTTTCTGGGCTCGTATCGGATGTCGATTCAGTTAACTCGATAGCCCATCGTAGCAATCGACCTGATAGGTCCGGCTTATGCAGCAGCTGTCGTAGCGGACCATTTGTTAGTACAATGATCGTGTGCGAAGAAAAGTAAGCCCTTAATTTTCGGGCTGCTATAACAAGCGCGTAAGCCAATTTTTTTGCATTTAGATAACGGCTCTCAATGGGACTGAGGGCTTTTGAAACATAGTAAACGGGTTTTTGGAGGGTCCCGTCCTCCTTGACAAGAACAGTGGCAACGGACCGGTCCGAGGCTGCCATATAAATAAAAGTTCGTCCCCTAGTATGGGACTGACTAACAGGGGAGGGCTCGCCAAATAAGTCTTGATGGCTCGGAAGGCTTGCGAGTATTCCTCGGTCCATTCAAAATTCTTGTTTCCTTTGAGAGTCTTGAAGAACGGGAGAAACTTGTCAGTAGATTTTGAGATGAATCTTCCCAGAGCTATGATCCTCCCATTTAGTCTCTGAACTTCTTTCACACAAGTGGGCTCCTCCATATTTGCCAGGGCTTGGATTTTTTCCGGATTTGCTTTGATTCCCCTCTGAGTGACCATGAAACCCTGAAACTTGCCAGCTTGAACACCAAAAGTATATTTCGCAGGATTCAGCTTCATAGAATGCATCTTGACGTTGTCGAAAGTCTCCTGTAGGTCCGCCAGATGATCGGTTCGGGCTGATTTGACAACCATGTCGTCGATGTACGCCTCCATATTCTTCTCGATTTGAGAACCGAAAACCTTGTTGACCATTCTTTGGTAGGTGGATCCGGCGTTCTTGAAACCGAAAGGCATCATCTTATAATAAAACATCCCACCTGCTACCCTGAAAGCGGTCATCTCTTTCTCTTCACCTGCCATCCTTACTTGATGGTAAGCGTCCAGAAAACTCAGCATTTCGAACCCGGCAATTCGATCGACCATCCTGTCAATCCACGGCAGCTCGTATAGGTCTTTTGGGCAAGCTTTGTTTAAGTCAGTAAAATCGATGCACATGCGCCATTTCCCATTGTGATTCTTGACCATCACCACATTGGCTAGCCAGGTCGGGTATTGGAGTTCCTTGACAATCCCCGCTTCGACTAGTTTACTCACTTCGACCTTAATCACTTCCTCATTTTCCTTAGAAAATTGGAGGGCTCTTTGCTGTATGGGTTTGAAACGTGGGTCTACATTCAAGTCATGCAGGGCGACTTCGGGCTCTACGCCTCTCATGTCTGTGACTACCCAAGTGAACGCATCCAAGTTTCCTTGAGCATTGCTGTCAGCTCCTCTCTTTCCTTATCTTCCATTTGCCCGCCTACCTTCACCTTCTAATCAAGATATTTCTCATTTATGATCACCTCAATTAATTCATCATGTGCCGTGAAATTGGACTCGTCTCTGACTTGAAGCGTTTCACAAACAACCTTTCCGGGCCTTCTTGTCTCTTCCCGATCGATCTTCATTGCTTCTTTCGACGGATTCGGCACATTTCGAGCCTCCGTTACCTCGACCGTGTCTATTCGGGCTCGTCAGGAGGCAGATCCAGGAGATTCGACTTGGGGCCTCTTATAGATTCCTCTCGCTGGAATATCGCTTCGATTCGTGGTCACGTGGTCCAGCAGGGTCCGGGGGCGGATTACAACCATTCCAATTCCCTCATCGGTATAAAATTTTGCCCTTTGATGGGGTGTTGAAACGACCATATGAAATTTCCTTTGAGATGGGATCTCCAGGATTGCTGTGTAGTGCGAGTGCAGATCGACGACCCGGAAGTCGATTTTCTCTTTTCGGTACGGCTGTTGATCACCGATTTCAATGTCTAAATCAACGACGCCCCAAACGGTCACCTTATCGTTGAAAAACCTCTCTAACATCCCCAAATAAGGCCTAAGTCTCGAAGTTTCAATCTTCAACTGTTTTAAAGTTTCCAGGTAAATGATATCTCGAGCGACTCCAGTATCTAGGAGGACTCGATTGACGCCAAAATCATTTATTCCGACCAGGACCACTATCGGTAGCTCCATCACCCCGGGTGGGCCTGCCAGCTCACTTCGAGTAAACGATATCGCTTGTTCATCTAGAGCCAAAATGATCGGTTTCTCTCTTCCTCTGATGTTGATGGCATTGATATGACTTTTGATGAGATGATTGCTGGGGAATTCTTCTACGATCACTTTGATTTCATTTTGATATCTACGAGGCCCCCGATCATTTCTGTTTCCTCCGTTATGTTTTTTGTACTTATCCAACTCTCCGTCTTTGATCATCTTGTCGACAATCCTTCTCAGAGTGATACATTCATCTGTGATTTGACCGTGATCTTCATGGAAATCGCAGTATTTTGTCTCGTTACGTGTCTTGGGGTTGGACCTTATGGGTCTCGGTCTTTCAATCCGGTCACGGATTTCATAGAGTATCTCAGATAGACTTGCATTAATGGGGATGAACTCGGATTCATCAAACTTCATTGGTCTTTTGACCTTTCTGTCTCGGTCCCTTCCTCTCTTTCGATCTTCACTTCGCTCCTCTCTCTTCTCGTCTTTCGAAGATCTGGATTCACCTCGATGCTTTCCTTTTCCAAAGGGTGAGGGAGCCACTTCGGTCAATCCGAATATGCGGGCCTGGTTGAAAAGGTCGCGCAGATTCGCTGGTGGATTCATTGCAAAGTGAGTTTTCATCATTCCTTTAGCGATGCCAATCAGGAAACCTCTTTTGACCTCATTTTCAGGTAGGTTCTTTGTTTGCTCATAAACTTTTATGAATCTATCGTACTAACTCCTGCATGACTCGCCCTCTCCTTGGCGGATCTCGTACAAGTCCTTTATGGATTTCTTTGGCCGTTCTGCGGTTTCAAATTCCTTCAGAAATTTTGTCCTTAGCTCGTCCCAACTTTTGATTGAGCCTCGAGGCAGACTTCAGAGCCAAGCAGCGGCTCGTTCCTGCATACTTCCCACAAATGCGACACACCATACGGATTGGTTTCTTGTAGCCAGGAGAGTTCGGCTCTGAAACGCAGCTATCCATTCGAGGGGACAAGTGGTCCCTCTATAATAGACGTACTGCGAGTACTGTACAATTCTCGAGGGCAGCGAATCCAGTATTTCATTCGAGAGAACATCAATCCCTTAGGTTGGCTCAGGTTTCTCATCTTGATTTGCTTTCTTCATCTCTGAGATTTCTCTTTCCATTTTTTCTAGCCGGTCATCCTTCTTGGGTTCGGTGTGTTTTATGGGAACCAACCTTTTCTGAATGATGTCATCTGAATCTGCATAGTAGATCGATTCCATGTCTTGCTCTGCCCTCTTATTGTTAATGATCCGTCGTGCGTCGCAGGGATCCTTAGCCTCATGACATGGGATCACATTCCTTTCAGGGTAGGCGGGGCCCAGTCATTGATGAAGCCCCCTTTTCTCCGGTACATCCTTTTTCTTTTGCCCTGCCGACGAGCATTTACTCCCTTCTATGTCAGCCCTGGTCGGTTCGCACACGGGAGCCGCCTGGTTCTTAGGGGGAGCCACGATCTCGTGTCCCGAGGTGATGAGGAGCTGTTCATCGGCTGTCTTGAGTGGGATACCACAGGCGGCCAGGCTCAAATTCGCCAGATAAACTTGCTTTACGTATTTGGCGTAGGCTAGTGCCGCTTTCGCCTCCGGAGTCATGGCTGCCAGGGCTTCTTCTACCCTTGGAATTTTTTCCAGAATGGCCTTTCTGTTTTCATGTTGTTTCAATGTTCCCTCTATGCCTTTTACGCGCGAGGGTCCGGAACGGTTTAGAGCCGAATTTCTCATGTTGTCCCTAGAGATGAACCTCCTTTGATTTATTATAGTTCTCGCATCGACATTGAGTTTTGATCTATCCGGATGAGGGTCGTCCCATCCTGCGGTGGGGTTCTCAAGCATGGTATCCAAGTTATCCCGGCGAAGGAAATCTCGCGTGGTCCCATTTTCTGGAGTAGGTGGAACATGGGTAGCGTCCTTTGTCCCTGCCATGTGTCAAGCTCCGATTGATTGTCTGCGCTAGATGCCAAAAAGTACTCTGGTTCTCAACCGTTCTGACGGTCACCAACCATGTACTATCTGATCGCATATGCGGTGTGTCGGGGATTTTGTCGAAAGTAACCTTTCCGGCGGATCTGATGGCGGTGCCGATGTACGGATTTCGGAATCTAGGGGGCAACTATGATTTCTCAAGCATGAGGCCCCAAAAATTCCGATACCTTACTGATTCCGGTATATCTTTTCCTATAGATTCAGAGAATCAATACAACGCAACAACACGAGCTATTTTTGACGTGCCATCCAAAAATTCGAGTGTATATAAAATTCGTCCAAAATGACGCTATGACAATAGCCAAAATAGTGAGCGTGACTTTGGCCCATTTCTTAACATGAAAATGTCAAGAGCGTCAACTTCTCAAGAACAAACTCAATAGATTCACGTGTCCTCAATCCTTTTGAGTGGATAAATAGTTACGAACAACAAACTAAAAGCTATGAAAGTAGTTTTCCGGCCAGGAAACGTGCAATGCCAACTCCGACGAGTTTCTTTGCACAAAAGTCATGAGTGAGGTGATGATTCAACCGCAAACTCGTGATCCTGAGCAAGAAATCGGAAAGGTTACCTTGTTTCGAGACGATTTTGGCACTGAAATGAGGCTCTGGATGTGAGCGAGTGAGAGCTGAGTTTTTTGATGAAGAAACCATGAGGGAGGCCTGGGGGAAGACTGAGCTCTTCCCGGGACCGCCGTATATCTTTGGAACTGTGGATGAGCCATACGCCGGAGGTAGGCTAAAAACCTTGACATTCCTGGTAACGGAGCCAATTGATAATGTCGAAATTATCAAGGGTGTTCGGCGGATGTTTAATGGGGATATCTAGCTGTATTTTATGTGTAAGTGGTGGTGCAAGGTGGAGCTGGAGAGCTCCGGAGGTGATTCAACGTAAATAAACTGAGATGCTAAAGAGACAGGGTTTTGCCTTGTTTTTCATATATCTCTCATTTCTGAATGGTATATGGAGCCCTATTTATCAGGTAAGGACCGACTTACATTCAACATAATTACAACTAAGGACATAGTACAATTGAATCTACGGTGGCGGCTAGAATCACATATGGACGTGGGCGGCGTGGATTCTCGAGTAGTCGCTACGTATCCTTAGCTGGTTGGCATGGTCGTCCGTCCCCAGTCTCCAGGTGTTTGGGGTAGAGGTCTTTGTGCGAGTCTCTTACCCTTATGCTTATGGGCCTGCTGTTAGAGCCTATTTCCGGCGTGGTTGTGGTCAAGGAGCATAGGACTGGCCGTCCTCTCTCCATTTGATGTGCGGCAGCCTTCGTCGACGGTCGGCAGCCCTAAAGGTAGGGCTGGTCTGTCAGTTGCTGTACGTCTTTAATGTTTCTTGGTGGTTGCATCGCCTTCAAGGCATCTACCTTGTCCGGGTTGGCTCTAATCCCGTCTTTGGATATCATGTATCCTATGAATTTTCCCGATTTGACCCCAAATGTGCATTTTTTGGGGTTAAGTTTCATTTGAGTTCGCCTTAATACCTCAAATACCTCTTTGACATCCCTCAGGTATTGGTCAAGAGACCTGCTCTTGATTAGAAGGTCGTCCACGTACACCTCCATGCATCGCCTGATCTGTTGGGTGAAAATTTTGTTTACAGCCCTTTGATATGTTGCTTCAGTGTTCTTCAGGCCAAAGGGCATAGTGACAAAGCAGTACGTCCCAAATTCTGTTATGAAGAAAGTTTTCTCCATATCTTGGGGATCCATTGTGATATGATAATATCCTTTATATATATCTAAGAATGCAAACACTTCATACCCCACTGTTGAGTCCACCAGATGATCAATCTTGGGTAAAGCATAACAATCTTTCGGACTTGCTTTGTGGAGATCGGTGAAGTCAACACTCATCCTCCAACTCCCATCTGGCTTCTTGACCAGTACTGGGTTTGCTAACTACTCTGGATATTTGTCTTCTTTAATAATGTTGGCCTTTAACAACTTGGTTACTTCTTTCTCAATTTCTGAGATGCGTTCGGAGGCAAAGTACCTCTTCTTTTGCCGAACAGGTCTCCTGCTCGGTCTATGTTTAGCCTGTGTATGGATAGCTCTGGAGATAATCCTGGCATGTCTTCGGTTTTCCATGCAAACATATCCTTGAAATCTTTCAAAAGCTTTACCAGAGATTCCTTATGTGAGGCTGGAATCAATGTCCCCACACTAACTGTTGAGTCAGCCTGCTCGTCCCTTAGACGAACAGCCTCTGTCTGGTCCTCAGACGACCATCTCTCTTCATCCTCAAGGAGTAACTCTTCGATGCTCACCTGTTGAACCATCATCGTTTCGTTAACTGTTGCAGTATAACAGCTCCTTGCTGTTTCCACATCACCTTTGATTTCTACAGAACCGAACTCAAGCTAACATGAGCTGGTGAGATTACAGCGTGAAGATCAATTAGTGCTGGTCTCCCCATAATTTCATTATAAGCTGAAGGGGATTTTAATACCACGAAATTTACTATCAGGGTCCTGCCCTTGGTTCCTTCCCCAAAAGTCGTTGGGAGCTTGATCATACCAATTGGATGAACTGGGGTTCCGGCAAAGCCGAACAAGGGAGCCGACACAGGAGCAGTAGACCTGCTACTGCCTGTATCTTTGGTTCTTCCCGTGTTGTTCGGTCCCCCCGAGATCGTATTGATTGTATTAAAGGGACGATTATCCATTTATCCATCCGGATCTGGTGAGTGATCTCTTCTTCTTCGAAAATCATCTCTATAATCTCTATCATTGTAGTTATTTCTATGCTTGAACTCTCTTCGGCCATGCGGTTCGGCTTGATGGGTCCGATCTACGACCTCATCTAGCTTTCCATCCATTACTGTTGCATCAATATCTCTGATCAGATCCCGACATTGCATTGAATCATGACCAACATCCTTGTGATATTTTCAAAACTTGTTAGGGTCTCTCTTCTTTCTGGGTCCCCTCATTGGTGGTGGGACCTTGGCTATGCCCTTTCTTTCCGTAATTGCAAGGACCTGTTCGTGAGATCTGTTCAAAGAGATGAAGTCTCTGTCCTGCAGAGCTCCCTTCTCGCCCAACCGATCTAATATGGGTGCAGTTACCCGGTCCCAAACTGACTTTCTTTTCTTGTCTGACTTATCTTCAGACTTGGTTTTCTTTCTTTCACCTCTTTCCATTTCTCTTTTTAGCCTATTCGATTCTTCTGCCTGGAAATGTTTATAGGCTACATCTAAACACTCTTCCATTGTCTGAGGAAGTTTATTGTTCAGCTTGGCGTGCAGCCGTCCCTCCCGCAGACCTGTCATGAAAGAGGTGACCAGCAGTCGATCATCTGCATCCCGCATCTGTGCGGATTCTTCGTTAAAATGCTTTATAAAGTGAAGAATGGACTCATCTTTCTTCTGCTTCAAAGTTAGAAGGTGGGTCTGATTTCTCCAAAACAGACGAGCTGTGATGAATGTATGGACGAACTTCCGAGTTAAGGCTTCAAAATTGGAGATAATCCTGGGAGGAATCTTATTGAACCATTCCTAAGCTCTTCCTGTGAGCAGCGCATGGAAGGCTTTACACTTCATCTCGTCTGAGGCATTATACAGATTCATGTAGGATATGTACTGATGCATATAGTCATAGGGATCCTTAGATCCGTCATATGACTCAATCTTGGTAATCTTTAACCCCGCTGGTCGGGGATAACTGTCGATGTACTCAGTGAAAGTTGACGCACAGAGACGTTCATCTGATCGTCTGCCGTGTAGGACATCCAATTTAGCCCTGGCTGTATCGTTGGGATGTTGGTGGATGTTCCTCTTCTCTGTATGACCACTAGACTCCACGACCTCCTGCTTCTTATGAGTTCCTTGAGGGAGGGTCATTTTTGAAGCTTCTGGGGGGTCTCTCCCCTTCATTATTTCATCAAATATGATTTTAGGGGTGTTATTATCCATATTATTTAAATTTTCCACTAACATCTGGTTGGATGGATCCTAGAGAACCAGATCAGGCTGATGAGTCTGACCTCCGGCGGGGTTTGGACCCTTCTGAGCGGCCGTAGTTTGGCCTTAACCCTGGGTGGTAGTAGCAGTTCCACCTTGCTGGGTTGGATCCACTGGATCCTGAGCACCTTTCTTGTTGGTGTTTTTAGCCATTATCAACAAAAAAATGAGATCTCTAGGATTTCTAGATCGATTTATCGGAAAAGAGTCCTTCTTCTAGCACCAATTGCGATCTTTGGATCTCGTCTATTAATCAATCCGGGCCGTATTCCTTTGTGACAATCGATTCAAGACTAAACTTTAGAATAAGATGTGGAACGCATTAGGGTTGTTTTTTATGTATTTTTAGACTGAGCTCTCGAGTTATTTCTCTTGAGTTGCCTACGTATCCAATGACTGTATTGGAATCAAGTCTTTCGTAGTCCTTCAGGTTGTTTATATAGGGGATAATTTATCCATTTCCTTGTCCTACAAGGAATCGCATTATACTATCATTAATATTTCCTAAGGATATATACACGCAAATCCCTTTCATTTAGGGATAATTATGGACATATTTAAATGTCATGATCAGAGTCTTCATGACTTAGGATTCTTTCCTTATTTATCTTTAATTATCCATCACGTGGATTAATAACATCCGGGGTTGATCTGTGCGTCCTACACCGAGCCCCCAAGGCCACTATGGCTGAACTAGGCAGCTCGTTTTCACCAAGCCCTAGCCGACGTGCGGTGGTGGCTGGAGGAGGAGCATTTGCCGATCTCCTACCTGGGGTTAGGGACCTGCCCTTAGGTATGTGTTTGAGGCTCTTAGCCCTTAATGCCTTGCTTTTAGAGGCTATTCATTTATTATATGACTTAAATGGATGACACGTGGTGCAGTTCGGGTCGGCCATCATCGATTTTATTACTACCTTTCCAAAGAACAACACCACCGTCTGTGCATGTTGAGACGGCAACCCCTGTTGCTTAGTGTTTTATATTCTTTGATTTTTATTGTAATTGACCAGTAGCTCCACCAAGGAACTTGAAACATTACTTGGAAGTTGATTCGACCATGGAAATTGAAAGGAAAAAAAGGATGGCTGAAAATGTTAACGACGAAGCGGAGGTTGCGGTGCCTAAAAAGTCTATACACGTTTATGCTACATGGAACATCAGCCAATCCAGGCATCTATCCACCTACCAATCAGGCTGAAGCTTATCACCCAAAACCAAATGTGATACGTATGATAAAGAATTACATACAGTTTATCGGTATATGGAATGAAGATCCTAGTTCCCACATCACCAACATTTTGAAGGCTTGTGGTGCCATTCAACTGCTAGGGATTCCCGAGGGGAATGTCCGTTTGACTGACTATATATAATAACAAAACTTCTTTGATTATTTATAATAATAAGATTGCATGAACAAGATAGACAATAAATGATCCGACTTGATTGTGTTTAGGACACTAAACTAATAAATGTCTCCTAATCAAATTGTTGTGCACATATTTTACAGCTTAAACAAAACTAAATGACTTCTCTTTTGTTGTACGTACCTACTGTGAAGATCTACATTGATAGGCACATCAAGTTTCAATCTTTCAAAGAATATATTTTCACACTCTATGTCTAAACATATAGATATAAGCTTTTTTTTGAGGAAAGATCATTAAGGATTTTGTTTAGATGAAAAACATTGCTATTGAATATGTCCTTACTTAGTTGCAAGTTGATGATATCTTTACAAGACTCATCCTCAATCTTTTTTTTGAGAGATCGAGAGATAAACTACATTTACCTCCCTTATGAGCCTTGATTTTTGATTATTTGAAACTAAGTGGGGTGTCAGGTTTGATGACTTGATCTCTAAATTGATAAATAAACTGGTGGAACTAATCTGAGAAACTGAGACTGAGAATGATGGTCAGTTTTTAGTAAAGTATATTCAGATTTGTGAAAGTCAATTTGATGAAATGCAATCGAAGTTTCTTCGATGTCGCAATCGGCTTTGTCTCTGCTGAGTTTTGCTGAGTATAACTGACTTCTACATCTGGGTAGTTAATTACAAGTCTGGGAAGTCAGTTTGAGCTGAGTTTCAACTGGTGGATAACAGCTGGAGCTGAGGTCCACATCTGGGGTATTTATGACAATTCCGACAAAGATCTTATGGCAGTTAGGGTTAGGTATTTGTGCCTATAAATACCAATGTTGTAATCAGTGCAAAGTGTGTGAAATTCCTTGTAATTCTGTGCATAATTTCCGCCCTATTTTATGTTTGCATTGCTACTATGTTGTAATCCTTCTTAATCTTCAAGCTTCTCATATGTGTTTTAACAAACTAGTATCGGAGCGAGGTTCAAGATTCAGAGAGTTGCAGGTTGAACAGAGTTGATGTTCACCAAGACCGGTGACCGGTGCTAGGATTTTGTGATCAAAGGTTTGTTCTTTAATTAGAAGGATGTCATCAATGAATGTAAAGATTGATAAATTTACAGAGAGGAACGATTTGCCAGTGGCAAATCAAGATGCGGGCCTTGTTAAAACAACAAGGATTGTGGACTCATTTATCTGATAAGAGGGATGTCGGTTCTGCAGATTATGCCAGTCTGGAGGAGAAAGCACATTCAACCATCATGTGTGCTTGTCTGATGATGTTATCACGAAGTTCTTTGAGGAAGACACATTTGCCAAGTTATGGTTGAAGCTTGAAAGCCTGTATATGACTAAGTCATTGACCAACAAGTTGCTGCTGAAGCAAAGGCTATTCAGCCTGAGGATGCATGAGGAGACTCAGTTGAGAGATCATCTTGATTAGCTGAACACAATATTACTTGATCTCAGGAATATTGATGTGAAGATTGAAGATGAAGATGCTGCATTGATTTTGCAGGTTTCATTACCAGCTTCCTATGAGAACTTTGTGCAGTCCTTCATAGTTGGGAAGGATTCAGTTTCTTTAGAGGATGTTAGGTCGGCTTTACATGCCAAGGAGCTAAGACATAAGGCGGTTGGCGCGGCATAATCAATGTCTTTGGACTAGTAATCGATGAGCATGAGTGGAAAAGAGCATAGTCACTCAAGGAAGAAAAATTCCAAGAAGACAAGGTCCAAACGCCTTAAATCCACAGATGTTTGCAATTACTGTAAGGAGCAGGGACATTGGAAGTCCAATCGTCCAAAGAGGAAGAAATAGCGGAGGAGAATTACAGCGCACACTGTTTGTGGCAATGAGCATGACTTCGAGATGAGGATACGGTCCTAGTGGAAGGATATTCAACACATCAAACTGATGTGTGGATTCTGGACTCTGGGTCATCATTTCATATTTGCCCTCACAGAGAGTGTTTTTCAAGTTTTCAGCAGATAGATGGTGGTCATATATCTATGGCAAACGGAAAGGTCTGCAAGGTAGTTGGAATTAGCTCAGTTCAGTTGAGGACAGGGGATGGAAGATTCTGTAAACTGAGTGAAGTTAGACATGTTCCACAGATGACCAAAAACTCAGTATCTCTCAGTTCTTTGGACACCAATGGATTCAGTTTTAAGAAGGAAAGTGGAGGGCTGAGTGTCTATAAAAATTTAGTTTTGGTTCTCAAATGAGTCAATAAAGGGACTCAGTATATATTACAAGGGTCAGTTGTTGCTGGTTCTGCTGCTGTGGCATCTGCTGAGATTCATCAGTCACAACTTACAAAACTGTGACACATGAGACTGGGTCACATAGGGTGAAATGGGGATGCAAGTTCTTTCTCGAAAGATCTTCTTGGGAGTGTAAGGTCACGATCTGGACTTTTGTGAGCATTGTATGTTTGGGAAGCTTCATAGAGCAAGTTCTCAAAGGGAACACAACACAAAGTCATCACTTGATTATATTCATTCTCGATTGTTGGGGGTCATCAAATGTGGAGTCATTGGGTGGTCACGCTTATTTTGTGGTCTTTATTGATGACTATTCAAGGATGACTTGGGTGGTGATGATGAAACACAAAAGTGAGGCATTCAAAAGCTTCATATAATGGAAGGCTCTAGTTGAAAATCAGTTGGGGAAGAAAATCAAGAGGCTTCATACAGATAATGGTCTGGAATTCGGCCGGACCGAGTTTAATGAGTTGTGCGAGAAATGAGGTATTGTCGGACATCATACGATCAGAATACTCCTCAAAGAGAGCACGGGTAATCGAGATGCTAAATCAAACTCTTCTGGAGAGAGCAAGATGCATGCTCTCTCATGCTGGTTTGTCAGGAGATTTTGGGAAGAGGCTATTAGCACAGCTTGCTACTTAATCAACAGGAATCCTCACATAGGGATCAGTCTCAAAACACCAGTTGAGATGTGATCAGGCAAGCCTGCAGACTATTCAGTTCTAAGGGTATTTGGAAGCACAGTTTACTATCATGTCAATGAAGGGAAACTGGAACCAAGGTCCAAGAAAGGAGTGTTTGTGGGGGTATGGTGATGGATTAAAAGGGTACATAATTTGGTCATCAACAGAAAACAGAGTTATTCTCGTGAGAGATACGCTTTTGATGAAAATTCTATGCTCGATTCATCGAGTGGAAAGGATAATCGAAATCAAAACTGATCTTTGGTGAGAGAAAAAGGCGACGTAAGGTTGAGCTTCAGGTGGAGTTAGTTGAAATGCAACAATCAACTGAGCCAAGTCAATTTTCATCTGATCTGGTTGCTGAACCAGAACTGAATCCCAGCCAGTCAGCTGAGCAAATTTCAGTTGAGTGTCAAACAGAGAACATGGGTTAGCAGAGTATAGCTTGTTAGGAAATCTATGCGGGAACGCAGCGGAATTCAAAAACTTGATTCCCTTTTACCCAAGATCGACTTCGTTTAAGCAATAAACAAATAAGCTAGTAGACGGTGGTTACCTTGGTTGATCTTAAAGATCGACGCTTTGACCGTCCAAGGAGAGTAATTACAGATAGAGCCGCCCAAGTGTTCGGCCCTACCTCTAGTCCACACGAACACTGCCGAATCCCATCATGGATTGCTATTGGAAAACTCCGGTTGCTAGACCGCCTTTTTCCCTCTCTCCAACTCTCTATAGGATGCTCTCTATTTTACACAAGAACTATTAGCTCTTGGAATTGTGTTGTACAAAAGAGCTTGACACCCACTTCCTTTTATAGGCAATGTGGCGCCCAAATATGAGTGGAGGAGAAGAAAACCTTTTCCCAATAAAATAAGGAAAATATATTTGATTGATTTATCTCATTTAATTTAAAATCCTATATTAAATATTTCCAATATATTGTCAATATCTTATATTGACTATATTTATCTTATTACCATAAATCAATTTACACATGTGTGCAAATCTATAGTCATTAATATCCAATATTAATATATGTCAATCTTATTAATTAAATTGCACAATCCAAGTGTATCATATACACAATGAATGTGGCACCCCTCTTGCCAAAGATTTGGCATCCGGAATATTATTTAATTAATATAATACTATGATTAATTAATTTGCAAAATACATGTATATCACATATATATATAATTTAATATATACATCATATATGTATATTTAATTAATCAACATAATTAATATCTTGTATTTAATTTATTCATAATAAATAAACACCACCATATTAATTTACCACTATAACCTTTATAATCTCGAGATAAACTTTCCTTACTTGGCTATCAACTATAACCACATTTTTAATCCGGCTAGATGTTCTTATATGTGTGACCCGATAGGCTTCCGAATATGTTGGCCGTAGACACAAAGTGTGAATTTCGAAAATTCCTTTCATACCTAACGATCACAGGATAGCGTCTGGCAACACACCGTGACCCCCAATCATCGGAAGAGTCAAATGCAATGACTAATACCTTTCATGTGAAACAGTTACCGTATAACTTACAATCCTATTGCTGTAATAATACCCATACAGTCGTTAGTCGAGTGTCAAAACATCAACGACCGTATCTTATAATCCGGATATCAAGCTCTCTCGAAGTAACTCATTTACTTTCACTTTGCAAAGATTCATGAGAGTAAGACATTCCTTATAAGAAGGCCCTTTCGGATATTCACCCCTACTATAGGGAACGCGATTCCTAGACGACCATACATGTATACTCCGCATGCTTCAGTATTATACCCAATCAATACCGCATGATCGCCCTGTGGCTAGGGGAAACCTCAATAGTGTCAAAGCATGACAATCCATACCGTGATGCCATGAAGACTCCGGTCCTAAGGATAATTACACAACTGCCACATAGTGCGACACTTAATGTAAGTGGGTCAGTCTGACGTACGCATTCTCTAATACACGTCCATGTACAGTCCAAGTGTCTCTACACTTCGATAGACGAGATCTATCCCTGCCTTTAAAGACATAAGACATCTAATATGTGCTAGTCTATTTATACTATCAATGCCCTATTTAATAGTACATCAGCCTAGAGACATTTAAGTATCAAACTTATTAAAGTGATTAGAGATCTCATCAACCATAATCGCCTATCATGGTTTCTCTATCACAGTTTAATACTAAGGACGTTATCATATAGCAATTCACAATTGGTTCTTTAAAAAGAATATATATATGACAACATAAAAGCCATTTAATATATGTATAAAAACATAAAGAAATAGTAGAAATGATCCGACCCGGTCGGATCCGGTCCAACCCGATTGGGTTTAGGACACTATTTCAACATAGCTGTCAGCAGAGCTAGAAGATCCAATGTTGGGGTACCTCCCAGGAGGTATGGGTTTGATGATATGGTTGTATACGCACTTCAAGTTGCAGAAGAATTGGATGGTTTTGAACCTTCTACTTACAGGGAAGCAGTGACATGTTCTAAAGTATCTCAATGGCTTGATGCCATGAGAGATGAAATAGAGTCATTACTGAAGAATCAAACTTGGGATCTAGTTAAACATCTAGATGATAGGAGAGTTGTTACTTGCAAATGGATCTTCAAGAAGAAGGAAGGGATAAGCGAGGCGTAAGGAGTTAAGTATAAAGCACGTTTGGTTGCAAGAGGGTTCAGTCAGAAAGAAGGGGTGGACTTTGATGAGATATTCTCACCAGTAGTCAGAAATACTTCAATCAGAGTGTTACTAGAAATGGTGGCAAAATATGACTTAGAACTTGAGCAATTAGATGTGAAGACACCTTTTTTACATGGTGACGTAAATAAAGAGATATACATGACTCGGCCAGAGGGTTTCCAAGTTCCTGGTAAGGAAGATTTTGTGTGCAAGTTGAAGAAGTCCTTGTATGGACTAAAGCAGGCTCCTAGACATTGGTATAAAAGGCTTGACAGTTATATGATTAAGTTGGGTTACATCAAAAGTCCTTATGATTGTTGTGTTTACAACAGTCAGTTGGAAGATGGATCATACATCTATCTTGTGTTATATGTGGATGACATGCTGATAGCTGCAAGAAAGAAGTCTGATGTTCAGTATCTGAAAGACCTTCTCAGTGCTGAGTTTGAAATGAAAGATTTGGGTGCAGCCAAGAAAATTTTGGGGATGGAGATCTGGAGAGATAGAAATAAAAAGAAACTGTTCTTATCTTAGCAGGGCTATATACAGAAGATTTTGTCAAAGTTTGGCATGTCAGCTGCAAAGCCAATAGATACTCCTATGACATCAAATGTTCATTTGTTAGTTTTTGCTTCAATATCAGCAGAGGAGAAGAAGTACATGTGAAGAGTTCCCTATGCGAGTGCAGATGGCAGTCTAATGTATGCAATGGTATGCACTAGGCCTGATCTGGCTCAGGCAGTCAGTGTTGTCAGCTGGTTTATGGCTCAACCTGGAAAGAAACACTGGAAAGCTGTGAAAAGAATGTTCAGGTACCTTAGAGGTACATCTGATGTTGGTTTCATTTATGGAGGTGATACTCAAGAACTGATCACAGGGTAATGTGATGCTAATTATGCAGGTGATGTGGACAGCAAAAAATCTATGACTGGTTATGTTTTCACTTTGGGGAATTCAGTTGTCAGCTGGAAAGCAACTCTTCAGGAAACAGTGGCTTTATCAACTACTGAAGCTGAGTATATGGCTCTTACTGAAGCAGCCAAGGAGGGTATCTGGTTGAAGGGTCTAGTCAGTGATTTGGGGCTACATCAAGATCAAGCTGAGATTTATTATGACAGTTTGAGTGCAATTTGTCTAGATAATGATCATTTTCATCATGAGAGAACCAAGCATATTGATGTGAGGTATCATTTTCTGAGAAATGAGAAGAGGGTTGTAGTGAAGAAGACCAGCACCAAGGATAATCCTGCTGATATTTTCACTAAACCCGATTCAATGAGAGCAAGTTTCGATTGTTTCGGACTTCTTTGAATATTCAAAGCTTATAAACTGAAATCTGGATACTTAGTTGGGGGCAGATCAACTTGAGTGGATTCTGTGGTGAAGTCTGGTACAAGAACATCCTGGCATTGACGAATGCATCTGATACAAGTACATCTTATTATGCAATCTGGTCGACTGTGAATGAGAGTTCAAGTCATGGTGGAGATTTGTCAGTTTTGGTGACTTGATATCTAAACCGATAAATAAACTCGTGGAACTAATATGAAATCGAGGCGAGAATAATGGTCAATTTTAGTAAAGTATATTCGATTTTGTGGAAGTCGGTTTGATGAAGTGCAATCGAGTTTCTTCAAGTCGGCTGATCCGTTTTGATCTGCTTTGAGTTTTGGCCGAAATATAGCCGAGTTCTACATCTCAGGCGATTGATTACAAGTCTTGAAAGTCGATTTGAGTGAGTTTCATCTCAGTGAATAACAAATGGGTCTGGGGTCCACATCTGGGGTATTTATGACAATTCCGACAAAGATCTTATGGCGGTTAGGGTTAGGGATTTGTGCCTATAAATACCGATGCTGTAATCAGTGCAAAGTGTGTGAAATTCCTTGCTATTCTGTGCATAATAAAATATCTCATTTTTTGTCCGTGGAGTAGTCGGCACAACGCCGGACACCACGTTAAATCACTGTGTTCTCTTTGTTTCTGTGTTTTAATTTATCAATTTCTGCCATATTTTATGTTTACATTGCTACTGTGTTGTAATCCTTCTTAATCTGCAAGCTTCTCATATGTGTTTTAACATGGGGTAAATTTTTGTATAACCATCATTGCATATTTAAAGTGATTTCAGCATTGTCTTCTCTTTTGAGCTATGACACAATGATTTATATCATAGACAATTGTTTAAAGGTTAAATTAGTTTGTCTAAGGGGGAGATTTTGCTCTTTTGTGCATCTAAAGTCTTAGTCATTCAAAAACTAGAGCAAACCGAATGACCATTCTATGCTGAAAAATAATACTTATAAGCTTTTGTTTTTATGACTGCAACTTCATCTTATAAGCTTATTTTCAAGTAACCTAGGATTAATGGGGAGCATAGTTGAGACTTGCATCAATTATAACTTGTTTTTATGCTATTTCTTAGCTGATAGTTGTGTGTATTTTTGAAAACTACAAAAGTGGGAGATTTTAGTTACAATGTGCATTGTGCTTAACTTATATCCATGGTATATATGCACAACATCTTTGTTGATTGTTTTAAAATACATCATAAACTTATCATAAAAACACATATACAAGTCTTATATATGTTTTTACATGATACATTGTTGATAAAGACATGAAATTAACATTGATATAATTTGAAGTTAATTTGATACAAGTTTTGGTGGTATTACATGTTATATTACAGATATGATGTACTAATGTCATATATTGAAGTCATTTAGACTTGCAATTTTGGGCATAATTTCATTGTTCAAATGCAGATATGAACATTACAAGACTTATACAATGATGATCAAGAGTTACAAGAGCATTGTACTAAAGGAAATACATACATCATACAACACTTGTACACAACATATATATGTGCTACATTTACCAAGTATAAGTTTGCTCTCATTATTCACTTTAAAAAGCTTTCCCATAGCTACATTTCTCAACCAAAAAAAAAAAAAAAAAAAAAAAAAAAAAAAAAAAAACTATTCCCAACTGAAATTGGAGAATGATAGGAGTGTTGATCACACACCAAGCCTTCATTCTATAAGAGAAAAATATAGGAATGGACAATACCCAACCTACTAAGTTGATTTTTTGTTTTAGTCCAAAAAGTAGCCGTTGCATTGAAATTTGATGAACCTAACCAAGATCCAAAGCTACATGAGTACTTAAGAAATGCTTAAGGACACTAATGGGCATTATTCAACTCATACGTAATAGATTAGAATTGCTTAAACCTGGTGTAACTCAGGTGATAGGACTGATTCTATCCAACAGCTCTGTTCTCACTTCAAACGGTCATAAACTAAAATTAAAAAACATATACGGAGCTTCCATCAGATTAAAGAGGGCTAGAGACAAGATTAATCAATTCATGTTTTGCAAATATTCAATATCAATTCAGCTCAATCAAACCTCAACTCAAGCTTACATTGCAAATTCTCAATCACTATTATGAAACTGCAAATTGTATGTTCTTGATTCATTTGAACAAGAAAGTGATATGCCAAACACGTAAAAGAGCCCTCGGATCCACATTTGGGCTGAACACAGCCCAATAACGGATAGGGTTATCGGCCCATTGAGTCCGCACCGACATAAGCCGGACAGGGGCCGGGCATCAATCAGCAAGCCTTCAACCCGCCACACACTACGCGACCTGGCGCCCGGGGCCACCAGTCCGCCCTTCCGCCACCATCCACCAACTCGCACCAAGCCCGCTTCAATAAAGAACATGGTTCACACATGAAGATTACAAGACAAACATTTAGACACAGGCTCAAACAAAATATATAAATATATGTAATTTGTTATTTATTGTAACCGCTTCTTCTACCTTTCCTAAGTACGTATGTACTTACCACCTCTTCTTTATTGTCCCCACCCCGAGAAGGTGGTTTATTTGTAGGTTGTTTTCGAGGCCACTGAGGAGTGACCCGGAGATGATGCAAATGAAGTCTATTGTTCTTATTTCCGTTGTAATTTTGGGTATAGATTCTCTTATCCTTTGTAATGATAGAAATCAATGAGTTGAGTTTGTGGATATCATGATGTAAAGGGTTATATGCACTTGATGGTTATTATTAGTCTTTTGATGATGTAATAAATGTAGCCTATGTTGCTTTTGATCGTTTATTAGTTGTTTTAGTTACCCTAGTCAGTCGTTTTGTCTTCTCGCTTGTTATCTAATGTTCGCCTACGTTTAAGACTTACGTGTATAATTATATTAAATTTTAATTATATGCATGCTGGGAGTTCTTTTTTTGATAAGGACTCAGTATCCGGGTAATGGACATCACATTTTCACTCTCTGAAAACTTGAAATTTCCTAAGTCATTCAAAGACATACCCGTATATTCAAGTGCTGCAATATTCAAGCTTCAAAGACTCAATCTAGAAGCAACACTTGAATCAGAGTTGAAAACTTACAAAGTTATATCCAGCTAAAGCTCAAGAATCTAAGGATTCAAAACACACCACTTTGTTTTCACAAAGTTTTTAAATTAGTGAAGCAACTGAGAAGTTATGAAGGACGAAAGATTAGTGAAGCACTTGAAGGTGTGAAGGACTGAAGTAGCTGAATTAGGGTATCTGAGAAGGAACTGAGTTTGTGGTGAATCTGTTGTAGAAGTATAACTTCCAAGGAACAACATAGCTATTTCAGTGAAGCAATTGAGTCAAGTTGTCATGGACTGATAGTTCTAGATTGTGAAACCGAGGGTTTCAGTCAAGGATAATCATTCTATCGTATCCGGTGTTTGATATTTACAATAGTGATACGTCCAACATCACAAGAGAATGGAAGACGTAGAGGATTACACCACCTCGAACTTCCATAAACAAATTTCTTGTGCTTTACTTTCTGCACTTTCCATTCCTGCAATTTACTTTCAGCTGAGTAGTATAAAGTCACATGAATTTGCATACACTAAGTAACTAACCTGAATTTGAAAACTGTTAAAAGGCTTTAAATCCGCCGCATAAACTCTATCGAAATCAATTTAAGTTATTGAGTTGAATTCAGTCTAGTTACTCTTTGAAAGAGTTTTTAAGTTAACAAGTTCATTCATCCCTTCTGAAACTTGTTTCAAGTCTTTCCAAGGGACCAACAAAAAACCCCATAATCCTTAAAAAAATTCTGAGTAGCTTGATATATTTATCATGTACGAGGCCCCACATTCTTTATTGGGATGATCAGCCGCTTCATGAAAAATCATATATCCACTCATACAAATATTGTTAAAGAGTATATCCACTCATACAAATATTGTTAAGAGAATTCTCCTCAATTTAAAGGGAATGCTTGACTATGGAATATTTTACACTTCTTCTAGTGATTTTATACTTAAGGGATTTTGTGAATGTGATTTTGCTGGAGATGTTGATGAAAGAACAAGAACTACTGGTTTCGTATTTTTCATATGTGATCGTCTTATTTTCTGGAGTTCGAAAAATCAGCCCATCGTCACGTTATCAACATGCAAGCCTGAATATGTGGTTGCAACGTCTTGTACATGTCATACTATTTAGCTAAGAAATTTGTTTAAAGAACACCACTTTCCACAAGCAAATGCTATAGAAATCTGCATCGATAATAAGCTCACACAAGATCGATCTACAAAATTCGGTATATTCCATGATCGAAGCAAGGATATAAACATATTGTATCATTTCATTAGAGAACACATTGCTAACAATGAAGTTTGAGGCTTGTTTGAGCATTCAAGAATCAAGATCGCCTGAGTAGTGATACTTACCTTCTCCGGCCGAGTAGCTAGTGATGCTCCGTCCAAGCTAGCTTGTAATCAACATCTTACAACCGAGCAATCAACATCTTGTAAGATCAAAGGTTTAATAAAAAGAAAATAATCTAATTTGAAAGTTCCATAATTTTAGTAAACCACCATATTGCGTAGCTGGTGGTGAAATGAAACAAATAAAGTTACCCGTCTATTTAACTTAAAAATGTTTTACATGCATCTACAAGTTAAATATTACAACACAAGCCAAATTTAGACGCAATTAATAAAACCCACAAAAGAGGAAAAAGGAAAAGGGCCAAAACATAGACGGTAGTTAAGAACTTCCCACACCAAGAAAATCTATGAAAGGAATGTCTTCCTTAGAGACCATGGATTCTTTTTTTCCTTGTTGTTGTTGTTGTTGATGCCCAATTATAATATTTTTCATCAATCTTCTATTGCTAATAAAGTTTGTTTCATTTCCATGTCCCTGAATTTGGAAGCCTAAGGGCCTTATAGCTGTTCTTTTGTAGTATTGGGGATTGGTTTTTGCTTGGGGTGGTGAACTTCCAAATCCATCAAATATTGGGGCACTACTTAAATATCTTTTGTACAAAGATTTGTCCAAAATAGAAAGATTATTACAAACTTTGCTTCCCCAGAAATCAGTTGAATTTGGGTTGTTTGCTGCTGCAGGACTCGAGAAATTCCAAGAAGATGTTGAAGCAGCAGCAGATAAAGAAAAGGGCTTATTTTTCTGGGTAGAATTGTCAAAACTGATTTTTGTAACAAAATCTTCATGGGTTTTTGGATTTTTACTTCTCAAATTAAGAAATACTGAGGAATCAGAATATTGATCAGAAACAACATTTGGGTATCTTCTCTTGTCACAGATTTTTGAATGTTCTCTTTGTTTTCTTGCCATAACCACATGCCAATGATTCTTGACTGCATTATCTGTCCTACCAGGAAAAAGCCTTGAGATTAGAGCCCACTTATTTCCATGTATGCTATGAGCTGCAAGAAGTCTCTCTTCTTCTTCTTCTGTAAAGGGCCTCCTGTTGATTCTTGGATCAAGTTGATTAAACCATCTCAATCTGCAACTTTTCCCTGCCAAATTAATCAAAAACATGTATTTTGATATATACTTGATATGAAGCACATGAACAATTAACTTGTTGCTAACCCTAAGTACATGAATGAAATTTTTTTTTTGAAAATACAAGAATGAAATTAAACCCCACAAAAAAAATGAAGGGATGATAATCAGATGATTCATACAACATATACCTGATCTTCCTTGAAGCTTTTCAGCAATGGAGTTCCAGTTTTGAGGGCCATATTGATCAACAAGCTGCCGGAGTTTTTCATCCTCGGCCGGTCGCCAGTGGCCTCGAGGGCAGGTCTTGGCATGATCATCACTCCAAGCACCGCCGCCAGTTTCCTGATCAGATTCCATAGTAAATAAAGAGAGAAAAGAAAAAGAGAGAGGAAAATATAAAGAAGGAGAAGGAGAAGAATCAGAAAATTGGAGAAATGTTATAAAAAAGTGGGTTGGTTTAGTAGAGTCGATGGGCAGTCACTTTTGTTGGTTTTACACGACATTATATATGGCGAGCTATAGCTTGTATGTAGCTATAGAAAACCTCATCGTTTCCTTTCTTGCTGTTGCCCCATGACCTTCCCTTAAATTTTTTTTTTGTTGAGAATACCCTTATTTTTATATAGCTTATGCTAATTTATGAAAATCAAAATTCTCATACTACACTTAAAAATAATTTAGATTTTTGACAAGACTAATAAATCAGGCTAGAAGTACACACATGTTTAATAAGAACAAAATTAATTTAGAGTTTCGATAAAACCCTTATTTTATAATTATGCTTGTATTTTTTTTTTCATAAATGGCGGTTACAACAAAACGTAAATAAAGGAAAGTAAATCCTGACAATTAAATGAGGAGTAATTATAAGAAATTGAATCTTCTCAAATCTTTTATCTAATTTTCAAAAAAAAAAAAACAATTCAAGTTACAACTATGTATGTATGTATGTGTATATATATATATATATATATATATATATATATATATATATATATATATATATATATATATGATGGTGTTCGAATATTACAATCGGGTAATTGGGTAATTCTAATTAGGAAAATAATATAAGGACAATAAGATTTGTGTATAATTTTGGACTGAACTCTTTGAGAGAGCTGCCTACGTATCCAATTTAGATGGTAAACTGGAATCAAGTCCCCCTCGTAGTTCAGGGTGTTCCTTTTATATCAATAGATCGTGATTCTCTTCCTTGCATGATGGGAGGTTATCACCGGTTATTTCTGTACGTTACTGGTTGTGTAGTCTACCCACGTCTACAAGTAGTTGAACTGATGTTGACTCGGTCTCCGTTATTCCCAACTGAACATTCTGTCCAGAGATGCTTCTGCGCAGCCAATCGTTCTGTCTAGAGACACTTCTGCGCAGCGCATGATGGAGTCCTGCTCCGCTGACTATTCCGGTCAGCACTTGCGGTCCTGCCTTGCCAATCCATTATCTTGATTGTCTAGCTTTGGGCCTGGCCCAATTATGGGTGACCCGGCCCAATGGGCCCACCTATCATCATAAGTCCCCCCAGACTAGGGTGGACTGCTTCACAGCCGCCTTAGTCTGAAACGCTTTAACTTCTGTTATTATTATATCGTGAAACGAGGCCAAGTCACACCTGGTCATTATTATAACTGTGAATTGAACCCTTGCGTCGTATCCACTTCTTGTCATATAATCACCCCTCTTGTCAAACAACACTACTATATCAGACCTTTGGAATCGCACTTTAGCAGTTACAAGTAAGTCTCCGTTTCTGTGTTATTCTTCTAGTTCTTTGAATCTTTATTTCGTTCATGAGTTTGAGAGCCAATACAGCCTCTAGTGATTCTATAGAAAAGTTGTTTGAATCACCGGAAAAAATCTCGATTGCCTTAGAGAGTGAGGAAGTGAGTTCCTCTAATCCCATTCCTAATCCTGAAACTGTGATAAACATCGATCATCCGTCCTCTTCGATTGATTTGAGAAATACTTCCACTTTTGGGGATAATCCTCTATGTCTTTTGCCTTCTCATCTTCTTCCCCCTAGGATTTTTACTCCTACTTCCATTGTAAATCAATATCCAGAAGATCACACTGCCTTTTTAAACACTTTAAAGAGAGAGATCAACCGATTTGATAAAACCAAGGCAATAATGGCTTGCCATGGTATCTCTAGTAAAATGACCAAAACTGAAATGGCCAGTCTATTGAAAACCTATAAGATTCGCACTGAACCTTTTGAAGTTCTGCTCCCCAAATCCACTGAGTATGCTTACAATCCCCCAGTTGGCTTCTTTACAGTATATGATAATCAGCTCCATAGCGGTTTAAGGTTCCCTCTCCCTCCTGGGTATGTTGAGGTAATGAAGTATTATAAATTGGGAGTTGGTCAAATACACCAAAACAGCGTCAAATTCCTTGTAGGTTTTATGATCTGGTGTCGCCTGAACACCACGCCTTTCTCTGTAAAGTTATTTAGGAACTTTTATCAGTGCAAATTGACATAGGGTATTGGAGGATGGTACCACTTCTGTCGTAGATCCGGTAAATTAAGCCATATTATTCTTTTATCCAGCAAAGACAAAACTAGGAAAAAATGGTCAGAGCGTTTCTTCTTTGTGAAGCACAATACTGAGGCAAATCTGGGTCGTTGGAACACTTCTTCCATGAAAGACAAATTGGAAGACTTTATTGATGCTACTCACGCCGAGTATTTTGCCAGCAATAAGATCACTTTAACCTTAGACTTTATAAGTTCTGCTCTGATAAATGCTGCGCAACTTCACACCGCGGGTGGCCAATGTGGATGATTTGATGAACATTGACATTGACGAGGAGGAGGAGACGAAACAAGGGCCAGAAGATTCTGAACGGACCTTGTCGGTTATCCCTGAAGGTGGTGAGGATTCTAGCCAGCAAGAAGCTGTGGAGTTAGCATTGACTCTGGCAATGCTATTCAGGAAGCTATTCCTACTACCATTCCTTCTCGCTTTCGTAATATTCGAGGCACTACCAACCCTGTGGGACCCGTGTCTAAAGAGAGATCTCCCCAAAGGTCGATTCTCGGCTTGAACGATGTGCCTCTCAGGACCGTTTCCCAAAGACAGAAAAAGAGGCACAGGTCCACCTCCTCTGGTAGTTCTGCAAGTGATTCTTCCTTCAACTTTGAGGACATGTCTGCTGATGACTTTGCGGATTCTGTAAGTGGTTTTTTGGAGGCTTTCATTTTTCCTTTAATTTTTATCTTCTAAGATTCTTCCTTTTGTAGTGCTACCGCCTGGGTAAATCGTTGCATAAGAAAACCTCTAGCATGGCTAGGGACATTTCTTCCCTGCAACAGAAAGTTTCTCTCCTGGACGAGGCTAATGCTAACGTGGCTAGTTTGGAGTCTTCAGAGGCTGCTGCTCGCTAGGAGATTGAACAATTGAAAGCCAGTCTTGCTAAAGCTGAGGGTCTGATTTTTACCCAAGAGGAACAAATAAAACTCAGAGATGAGCAGCTGAAGAAAATGACTGAGGAGCATCAACAACATCTTGCCACAGTGAGGAAGATGAAGAATGATTTTGATAAGACTGTGAAGCAGATGGAAGATACTCCTGCTCATCCAGAAATTCGTTGCAGGATACAAAGCTGCTCCTGAAACTTATGACGAAATCCAGATCCTATTGGCTCCCGCTCTGCGCAGAGGGTACACACTTGGTGTTGATGAAGCCAAACCTGCTAACTTGGTGATTAGCACACTGCCTAATCACAGGTTGTATGACAAGAAAGCGGGCAAAATCTTTACTAAACGGTATGATGAGTATAAAATCGGAGAAGATATTGTTCGCAAATATGCAAAAAAGAAATCTGCTCAGCCTTCTACTACTACTTCTGCCCAGCCTTCTGTTACTCCGTCCTCTTAATTTATGCCTTCTTGAAAACTTTGGATTTTTGCTTTGCTTTTCGAGCGACTTTTGATGTAATAACTTTGTGTGTTATTTTACATCGATGATACTTCTATTTTTGAACCTTTGAATTTGCACCTTTGAATTTGATATTCTTTGGGTTTAGAGCATTATATTCTTGTTGCGCTGCAAAGAAGTTAGGATTTTTTTATCCTTAATTAGCTTCTTTATTCTTACTTTCGTATATGCTTGCATGCAATTTACTTAATCGTAGAACATTAATGTTTTTCGCCTTCAGATCTTCTTGCTCTGCAAGTTCGATGTTCATATTCTTAATTGTGTGCTCTGCATAGATTTTTTTTTGCGCTGCAAGTTTAACACTCTCGTGTTTTTTATTTGGGTCCGTGCCCAGAATGCCCCCGCGCTGCAAGTTTGGCATTTATATATATTTTTAATTGTGTGCTCTGCACAGAATTTTCTTGCACTGCAAGTTTAACATTTGTGTGTTTTTAATTGGGTCCTCTGCCCAGAATGCCCCCGCACTGCAAGTTTGGCATTTTTATACTTTTAATTGTGTGCTCGCATGTAATTTTCTTCTTATTGCAAGTTTAACACTTGTGTGTTTTTAATTGGGTCCTTCGCCTAATCACTTTGTCTTTGCAGTTCACTGATAATCAAAACATCTTGTCTTTAATTCCTTGTTCCAGCACAAGTTAAAATATTCACATGTATAATCATAAAATTAAAGCTAAAAAGAAAAAGGATAATAATTCAATGTAATTATCTTAAGGAAAATATTTCCTTAAATGAACAAAGATTCCAAATTTTCTAGAATGGTTTTTCCAGAAGCATTAGCTAGTTGATAGGATTATTTTCCATGTACTTTGATAATTTTATAAGGACCTTCCCAATTTGGGTCTAGCTTTCCAGTGGGACCTTGCTTGCTAGCATCATTTCGTCTCAGAACTAAATCGCCTTCTTTAAAATACGTACCTCTAACCCTGGAGTTGTAATACTGAGCGATTCTCTGCTTGTATTTGGCCATCTGTATCAATGCTATGCCCCTTTTGTGTTCTAACTCATCTTTAATGTGCAGCATATCTACCTCTTGTGTTTCTTGGACAGTATAATTCCGTCCTAGGAGATTTGTGTCCAATCTCTGCTGGTATTACCGCTTCACATCCGTATGTCAAGGAATATGGAGTTTCCTGTGTAGCAGCATTTGGGGTAGTCCTGTATGCCCACAAGATGTTTGGAAGATGATCTACCCAATGAGATCCCTCCTGCTCCAACCTTTTCTTCAATCCCTGCTTTATTTGCCTGTTGGTCTGCTCTACCTGTCCATTGGCTTGAGGATATGCCACTGATGTAAAATGTTGGGAGATTCCTAGGTTTGTGCACCAGGTCTACACTCCTTGATCTTCAAATTGTGTGCCATTATCAGAGATGAGAACTTTAGGAATTCCATATCTGCATAGAATATTTCTCCATAGGAACTTCTGTATTTGGTTGGCTGTGATGGTGGTTAAAGGTTCAGCTTCCACCCATTTGGTGAAATAATCCACTGCCACCACTAGAAACTTGAAATTTCCCGGTGCTCGGGGTAATGGACCCACTAAGTCTACTCCCCATTGATCAAAAGGCCATGGAGATACAATTGGTATCATTTCCTGTACAGGATTATGTGATAAATTTCTATGCACCTGGCATGTCCTGCAAGTTCTGACCAGATTCTCTGCGTTTTTTTGCATTTCTGGCCAGTAATACCCGTAAAGCCTACATTTCCTGGCCAGAGCTCTTGCTCCCAAATGATTTCCACAAATTGCGAGATGGATTTCTCTCAGTACATAATCTCCCTCATCTGGAGTAACGCATCTCAACCAAGGTGTTGCATAAGATTTTCTGTACAGAACATCATTGAACAGAGCATACCTGGCTGAGAGCCTTATCAGTTTTCTAGCGCGTACTTTATCTTCAGGAAGTCTTCCATCTCTCAGATATATTACAATTGGATCCATCAAGGTTTCTGTGTGTTATTGGTTGTACTTCAATTTCATCACAACTCTTCTGCGTTAACTGCTCAACTAACACCTTTTTGTTGGATAATAAATTTGATCCTAGCTTTGATAAAGCATCTGCTCTGGTATTTTGGGCCCGAGTTATCTGTTCCACTTCTACCATTAAAAAATCTTGCAATTTCCTTTGTGCCACTGCAAGGTACTTTTTCATGGGGCCTTCTTTTGCCTCGTATTCTCCCTTGATATGATTTGTTACCAGCTGTGAGTCCGTGTAGACCTTCAGATTTTGCACACCTAACTTCTGTGCTAGGTTTAACCAGTTATCAAAGCTTCATATTCTGCCTCATTGTTAGTAGCTTGAAAGTCAAAATGAAGAGCATACGGGAATTCTTCACCTTTTGGGCTAATGAGTAGGAGTCCTGCTCCTGCTCCTTCTTTGTTGGAGGCTCCGTCCACATAAAGTTGCCACTGGTCAGCCTTATTCTTCTCAGACTTGTTCTGTTCAGCCTTTTGCTCTATAGCCAAGGATTTTTCTTCTGCCTAGAAATCGGCTAATGCTTGGGCTTTAATTGCTGTTCTTGGTTTGTATTCGATATCAAATCCTGCCAATTCAACTACCCATTTTGCTAACCTTCCAGACTTGTCTGGTTTATCCAAAATTTGCTTCAAAGGTTGATTGGTCAACACAATCACTGGATGACTTTGGAAGTATGGTCTTAACTTCCTTGTGGCATGTACTAGGGCTAAGACCAATTTTTCCACCTCCGAATATCTGACCTCAGGTCCTTGTAGAGCTTTGCTTACAAAATATACAGGCCTTTGCATCATGCCCTGCTGTTTCACCAACACAGCTTACTGCTTCGTTGAAAAAAGATAAGTATAGAAATAGTACCTCACCTTCCTGAGGAGGAGTTAAAGTTGGTAAGTGATTGATATGATTTTTTAACTCCTGGAAAGCCTGTTTACATTCTTCATTTCACTCAAATGGGCTGGCCTTCCTGAGAATTTTAAAAAATGGCAATGACTTCTGTGCAGATTTTGATAGGAAGCGGTTTAGCGCTGCTAATCTTCCTGTCAATCGTTGGACTTCTTTAATATTCTTTGGTTCGGGCATTGTTTTCAAAGCCTCCAATTTATCAGGGTTGGCCCTGACACCTTCTTTAGATATCATATAACCCAGGAATTTGCCTGATCTAACCCCAAAAGTTCATTTTTTGGGGTTCAACTTCATCCTAGTTTGTCTTAATACTTGACAAACTTCTTCCACATCTTTCAAATATTGATCAAGAGTCCTGCTCTTGATCAATAGATCATCTACATAAACTTCCATGGACTTGCCAATTTGTTGTTTGAAAATGGTGTTGATCGCCTTTTGATAGGTAGCCCTGCATTCTTTAATCCGAAAGGCATAAACACATAGTAGTAGGAACCAAATTCGATAATAAAAGCGCTTTTACAAATCTCTACAGGTCCATCATAATATGATGATATCCCTTATAAGCATCTAAGAAAGCAAAGATTTCATAACCAAATCTGTAGAATCTACTAGCACTGTCGATTCTAGGGAAGTATAACTATCTTTAGGACAAGCTTTGTTCAGATCTGTAAAAAGCCACACACATTCTCCAACCGCCATCGACTTTTTTTACTAGCACCGGATTTGCTAGCCACTGGATAGATAACTTCTTTAATCATGTTGGCCTCGCAACAACTTTTCCACTTCTTCTTTGGAAAACTCAGTATCCTTTCTGGTGCAAATGATCTTTTCTTTTGCTTTACTGGTTTCCTGGTTGGGTCAATGTTGAGCTTATGGACAGCCAACTCTGTTGACAGCCCAGGCATGTCACTTGTTTTCCGTGCAAAAACATCTTTTTAATTTTTCAAGATTCTGACCAGCATCTATTTCTGTTCAGCTGGTATCCATGATCCTATGCTGATTGTGGACTCAGGGTCCGATTCATCTAGCATTATTGATTCCACAGGATCGTTGGAATGCCAGATCTTTTCTTCATCTGGAACAAGATCTTCCATTGTCACCTGTTGCACCTTCATTTTTCCACTGATTGTGGCTGTATAGAAATTCTTGGCAGCATCCACATCCCTTTTAACGGTAGCTTCTCCTTCAAAAGTTGGGAATTTCATACTGTTATGTGCCGGTGAAACCACTGCCCTTAGATCAATCAATGCTGGTCTTCCTAGAATCACATTATAAGCTGATGGAGCTTTTACCACCACATAATTGACCATCAGAGTCCTGCTCTGTGGTCCTTTGCCAAAAGTTTTCAATAGCTTTAACATACCCACAGGATGTATGGGGGGCCCGGTAAATCCAAAAAGAGGAGTTGACACAGGAATCAGCTCAGAGTCCGTTAGCTTCATTGCTTGGAACGCACTGTAATACAACACGTTTACTGCGCTGTCGGTGTCTACGTAGATTCTTCTGACCAGATTTTTCCGAATAACCGCTTCTATTACCAGTTCTTCGTTGCTCACGACGGGTGGTAGTGCATCTCTTGGGCCGTACTGAACGGGTCCCATCACCTTCTGTTTCTTTGCCTCTCCGTCTTTTTCTGAGCTGCCACTTTTTTCTTTCTGGGCAGCTTTATTAACTTCTCCTGGTCCTCCAACGATCGTATTCACTGTATTGATTGGAGCATTTTCTCTATGCCCATCAGTATCAGGAGACGGATCTCTGTGTCTCCTTTGATTGTACCTGTCATGACCGCTGTGCTATTTTTTAAATTCTCTCCTTCCTCTGGGATTATCTCCCTGTGCTCGATCGATGCATTCATCGATCTTTCCTTTCATTGCTGCTGCGTCTATATCTCTGATCAGGTCCCTGCACTATTCAGAGTCATGTCCAATATCTTTATGGTACTTGCACCACCTGGTGTGGTCTCTCTTCTCCCTTGGACTCCTCAATGGAGGGGGAGTCTTGGCGATTCCTTTCCTTTCCATAATCGCCAGAACTTGGTCACGAGATCTGCTCGGAGGAATAAGGTCTCGTCTGCAAAACACCTTTCTTCCCTAACCTTTCGAAATGGGAGCGGTTACCTATCCCAAACAGATTTCTCTTCTTATCGGACCTATCCTCACTTTTTCTTTTTGGAATCCTGTGGATTTCTCTCTTTGGCTCATTTAGCCTCTTCTCCTGACAATGTCTCAGATGCTATTTCCGACATTCTTCCATTGTACTTTCGGATTCTTGCCGCTTTCGCTTTTGCATGTAACCGTCCTTCTCTCGAGACACACCACGAAAGATGCTACCAAGAATTTATCATCTAGATCGATATCCGGGACGATTCTCCGTTGAATCTCTTGATAAACTGCAACACTGTTTCATCACTTTTTTGCCTAATTGTCAGCAAATACGTCCGGTTTCTCTGGAAAGGTCTTGCTGCGATGAATGCATGCATGAACTTTCTGGTCAGGGTGGGGAAATCTGGTATGGATCTGGGGTTCAACTTGTTGAACCAATCTCTTGCTTTTCCTGTTAGAAGAGTTGCAAATGCCTGCATTTCATCTCTTCCGAGGCGTTATATAAATTCATGTCTTTGGATGTCTTGGTGCATATGGTCATATGGATCCTTAGTTCCATCATATGCTTGAATCTTTGGGATTTTAAATCCTGGAGGACACGGAAATTCATCTTGCTTAGGTTTAAGCATAGCGTCTAACTCTGCTCTGGCGTTATCACCACCTGGGTGAGTAACTACCACTTGTATGCTAGACTCTGCTACCTGCTTTTCTTTTTTAGCAGTTTGAAGCGGAGTATGTGCTTTAGAAACATCATTATCTTGATTTCTCGCTTTCAAAACTGCCTCAAATATGGCTTTTATCTCTTCAGCCTTGAGATTTGTAAGGTTTTCTACCAACACCTGTTTAACTGCATCTGGGTTGCTTGTCTGTCCTTCTTCCATAACTTTCTTCCCGGTTTCTTGATCATTCCGACCTGGGCTTTTGTCTCCGGTTTGATTTTTTTCTTTTTCTGGTTGATTTTGTTGCTTCTTTGAATTTCCTTGATTTCTTGCCATTTTTTTTTGTAACAATCACTCACTAACTAGAATTATGCCCTCCTTCTAGCGCCAAATTATGGTGTTCGAATATTACAATCGGGTAATTGGGTAATTCTAATTAGGAAAATAATATAAGGACAATAAGATTTGTATATATTTTGGATCGAACTCTTTGAGAGAAATTCGCCACGTATCCAATTTAGATGGTAAACTGGAATCAAGTCCCTCTCGTATTTTAGGGTGTTCCTTTTATATCAATAGATCGTGATTCTCTTCCTTGCATGATGGTAGGTTATCACCGGTTATTTCTGTACGTTACTGGTTGTGTGGTCTAGCCACGTCTACAAGCAGTTGAACTGATGTTGACTCGGTCTCCGTTATTCCCAACAAAACATTCTCGTCCCAGATGCTTCTTCAGCGACCAATCGTTCGTCTCAGAGACACTTCTACGCAGCGCATGATGGAGTCCTGCTCCGCTGACTATTCCGGTCAGCACTTGCGGTCCTGCCTTGCCAATCCATTATCTTGATTGTCTAGCTTTGGGCCTGGCCCAATTATGGGTGACCTGGCCCAATGGGCCCACCTATCATCAATATATATATTACGAGTGAAGTATATAGAGTAACACGTGAAGTAATAATATAATAAGAATGATAATTTCCAACATATAGTAAAAATTACAAGTGAATTAACACTTAACAGTAACACATGAAGTAAAATGGCAGTAAGAATGGTAATTTCCAGCATATAGTAAACAATACGAGTGAAGTAACAGTAACACGTGAAGTAACAATGCAATAAGAATGATTATTTTCAACATACAATATTGTAACTATTTTTTTTGTATATGTTACTACATTTGTTTCTAGTGTTACTACATGTTTAATGTGTAACTATATTTTTGTATTGTTATTATTTATTTATAGATATGTTACTACTTTTTTTTGGTTGTGTGTACACTTTTTATGTGTAAATACATTTTTTTATCATTAATTTTTTTTTTTGCATTTTAGATTGTGGATTTAATTAGTCCAATATATTTATGACCGCAATAAATCCAAATAATAATTCCCGCATTTATTGCCACACTTACACCAATTTGCACAAAAGAAAACAAACAAAATGTAGCCATGAGTATTTCGGTCCATTTATTTTCATTTTGTCCTTTTTAATCATCCAAAATAAGAGATGTCCTTGGATCCCTATTTTTAAAATTTCATGTCCTTCTGGCCTCTTCCCCCAAAAAATGGTCTTTTGCTAATAGCAATGACGACATGTTGATACTATATATATGTGTATATAATATAATATAGGATAAAAACTACAAACAATATATTATATACATGATTTATATATATAAATATATTATATACATATGTAGTATATACATTACATATATATATATATATATATATATATATATATATATATATATATATATATATATATATATATATATGCTTATATATATAACTAACTTGAATACAATATCAATATGTGATATAAGTGTTGTGAGTTATATAAATGATTTAACTTGTATATCTATTTGTACAACCTCACTTCCAGATACCGAGTTTTTATCCGGAAACAGAATGTACGGCACATGATCGACTTTTAAAATAACTATAAAATTCACGTAAGTCTGACATCATGTTAGAGTAGTATAGGAAAAGACGCGGAAGCAGCAAAAACATTATGAGACTCGGGGAACGGACTTACAAGGTCTTCCGTAAAACAAAACAACACTGCTGTAAAACTAGAATCATAAATAACCAAAACCACCTATTAAATCCATAAGGCAACATATTTGAAAGAAGAAAAAAAATCACTGAGATTTAACTTGGCACGCAGACCTTATTTAAAGCAACAAACTAACTAAACATAATAAACCACAAAATTCATCATAAGCTTGCTCATCAAACTCTCCATCATACTCATCTATTACCTACATGTTGAGTAATTGATGATCATTTACGGTAATTATTGTGTGTTTGATTGTTTCAAAGTAACACAACTTATATGTGACAAAATGGCATTAATTTGAACACTTAATCTTACCATATGACAACAATTTGATCATACCCTTATATGTATCATTCTATCACTTTTGAGCGAATTCTGTCACATAGTGTATCTGTATTATATTATTTATGTACTAATGTCACTGAAGTATTAGACTTACAGTACATGACACAAAGATTATTGATTCCTTGCAGATGATATGAAGATCTCTTAACATGATCTACAAAGCTACATTGCAATACAAAGACCTCAACACATGTAGACATCTTCATATCGTCTTAACATGATCTATTCATATGATACATTGTTTAATTGAATATGTCAAAATGTAATAAATCACAATACACTTGTGTATCATCAAAGATGATTTATTATGCAAATAAATACCAATAATGGAGGAGACATGGATCACCGCAAGACCAAACTTGATTCAATGGCCAACAAGGTGCACAAAGTCGTCAACTTGGTACTTGCAAGTCAATACTAGAGAAATACTCTTTTGGCATAGTATTTCTGGCCACAGCAATTTTTTTTCCCGGCTAATACACACTTAGATTTTCGCATTTGTCACGCTGCTGTGGCTAAAAATAAGTATATTAGCAGCATTTTTTTTTGTGTGGCAAAAACTGATGTGACGAAAGAGTATTTTTATTGTATTGAGTTGTCTTGTCTTACTTTTGGACATCTACTCCTCCGTCTTCTCCTTAATGACTCTCTTGTTTAGGCTTTACATAGATCGTCCATGATTCATGCTTCCTAATGGGATATATCCGGAAATGACAATCTTATAAATGAATGTTTTATCCTCGAAATCCTTGCAAAGTGGGAATGAAGTGTTCATTCCGGGAGAACATTATATTTCGTGATATAATAAATAGTCTTTAAAGTATGAACAAACGACTATATGGATATTGATTATGTGAAATGACGTATTTATACGGGAATCGTTTCACATGAAAGGTTGTAGTCAGTAGCATTTGACTCGTTCCAAAAATTGAGGGTCGTGATGCATTGCAAGATGTCAATCATGACAGTTAAGTATTGAGGTTATTTTTGTAAATACAATTTATAATTATGGTCAACATATTCGGAAGTCTATCGGGTATTCGGGTCACACACATATGAATGACCGTCCAGAATTAAATTGCAGTTATGGCGATAACCAAATAAAGATTTAATTATGCTTGCTACAAAGTGTTGTAGGCGAATGAATATTTGGATGAAATAATATTAAAAATATTAATATATAAATAATATTAAAAAAATCAATATTATAAATTAATATATGCTTTTAATTAATAACATAACTTATTTAAGGATTTTTTTTAATTAAAATCATAATTCTTCTATTATTGGAAAATGAGTTTCTTATTTTCCACGTTAAATCAAAGAAAACAAAAACCCACATTGGATGTGGAAGAGAGCTGGGGCGCCTCCTTCAACTATGAAAGGGAAGGAGGGTCAAACTTCTAATTGCACCAACATTAAAACCAAGAGAGAACTCTAGTTCTTTAGTAAATATTTCTTTGATAGAGAGTTGGGAGATGAGAAAAGTCGACCTAGAAGTCGAACTTTTCGGGAGCGCTTTTGGAGGATTCCGGTGGCCGTTCATGTGAATTACCACTCACCGGCCGGGACATTTGGAAGGATCGACACTCGGATCAACAATCGAAGATAGAGCGTCGATCCATTGGATCATCCGGGTAATTGTTTTTATCTTATTGTTTATGTATTTTCTTTGTTTTTCAAAGTTGATTCTCGGGTCAAGGAAATCAAAATTTTGAATTTCTGCTGCACGACTCGCTTTGATTTCCTTACACGAAAAACCATTATTTTCATTACTTGAGAAATTTAATTTATTTTTATTTTTAATTTAATTTATTTCCTAGGTGCGGTTTCGAATACAAAACTGATTTAAACCATGGTCACAAATTAAATGTAATTTGCAACCGCCAATGGATATTTAATGCGCCATTCTCCAATGGAATCTTTATTCTTATTTCTTTTGGTCTTCATCTTTGTCTTCAATTTATTTTACATAAAAAATCTATCTAATAAAATTTTCACCCGCGGCACACGGGGGGAAGCTAACGGGAATGAGATAATGCAAAAATAAAACTAGGTCACGTTCTTCATAACGATGCAGACAACAATAAAAACCAACATAAAGTAAATAATTCACATCTATCCTATTTGGTGAGTCAGCATCGATCAATCATTCATATAATCATATTATGTCTACTATCTATTGCATACAATCAATATCTTATGAAAAAGATAAAATTTGAATTTTAACTACTTGCGTCATGAAGCATCCAATCAAATAATTAAATCTTGATTTTATTCGCAATGAAATTACCGATTAATTTTAAGCGAATCTCAATTTTGATTTTTAAACTTAAAACAATTTTAAACAAAATCAAAATTGCATATACTATGAACTATATTGAATCATTGAGATACACAAAATAAATTGGAGCAGCAGCCGATGGCAGCCAAGAAGCCGCCGCCGCCGCCGATCTCATGGTGGTGGGCCGCCGCCAATCGGCCGAGCCTACCGCCGCCGCCAGTTTTTTATTTTTTTTTCTTTTTGTGTATTCGACGAATCAATATCATGCATCTTTAATTATTCAATTCAATTAACTACGCGAATAAAAGATGCTTATTGCTTAAGCTTGAAGACCGCTCCGATACCATTGTAAGAAAATCAATCGAATAGCACAACAGAATTTAAAAAATTGATTTTCCAATCCAGGATCGACTTCATTTAAACAATAAACATATAAGAGAGGGGACAGTAATGATACCTTGGTTGATCTAAAAGATCGACGCTTTGACCGTCCGGTAGGAGTAGATGTGCGCGAGCCGTCCACGTGTCTGGCCTCTACCAGTAATCCACTCGAGCACCTCGCCGGAATCCCGCCAAGGATTGCTACTAGAAAAACTCGACTGCTAGGTCGATTTTTTCTCTCTCTATAATCTCTCTCAAAAAAGCTCTCTTATTTTTTACAAGGAAATTTAGCTTTTGGAATTATAATGTACAAAAGAGCTAGCCAACCCCTCTCTTATATAGAGGGTGAGGTGCCCCAATGAATCCTATTCCCAATAGGAAAAACTTCTGTGTAGATTAAGGAAAAATAAAACTTTTTACTAGTAAAATAAGGAAAATATATTTGATTGATTTTTCTCATTAAATATTCAATATCTTATATTAAATATTTTCAAGATATACATTTACAATATCTTATATTGAATATATCTCTTTATTATATTACCATAAATCAATTTACACATGTGTATACATCACACACACACACACACACACACACACACACACACACACACATATATATATATATATATATATATATATATATATATATATATATATATATATATATATATATATTGAAACAAATGTGCACAAGCACAATCTATATGCATGTCACGTATGTGACTACATATATTTATATATTACAGATTTTTGTCAGAATGACAAAATTATCAAAAATCGGGATAGAAGGACATCACAATTTAATCGAGACAAAAGAATATTATGATATGAAGTAACAAATGTGGAATAAAGTAATTATGAAGTATGATTGTGAAACACAAAGTAACATTAACACGTGAAGTAATAATTGTGATTTTTGTCCTTTATAATCATGAAAATATTACTTTTATCCTTCCGCAACCATTTATTAATTTTTTTCATGTGGTGGCCCTTTCCCTATATATTAATATCCTATATTAATATATGGTAATACTTATTAATTAAATTGCACAATCCAAGTGTATCTTATACACTCCAAAATTGTGCTATAATTAATTAATTGTAAAATACATGTATATCATATATATATATATATATATATATATATATATATATATATATATATATATATATATATATATTCATATATGCATCAACCTATGTATATTTAATTAATCAACATAATTAATATCTTGTATTATATTTATTCATAATAAATAAATACCACCATATTAAATTACCACTATAAACTTTATAGTTTGAGATAAATTCTTTCCTTGTTTGGTTATCAACTATAACCACATTTTAATCCGACTTGATGTTCATATGTGTGTGACTCGATAGGCTCCCGAATGTGTTGGCCGTAGACATAAGGCACAATTACGAAAATGCCCTTCACATCTAACTATCACGGATAGCGTCAACAACACGTCCATGACCCCCAATCATCGGAAGAATCAATACGCAAAGACTACTACCTTTCATGTGCTCGGTTAGCGTGTAAATAGAATCATATCGCTGTAATAATATCCATACGGTCATACGTCGAGTGTCAAGCATTAACGACCATATCTTATAATCTGGATATCATGCTCTCTCGAAGTAACTCATTTACTTTCACTTTGGAAAGATTCACTAGAGTAAGACATTCTTTATAAGAAGGCCCTTTCGGATATTCACCACTACTATTAGGGTACGCGATTTTCGAATGACCAAACATGTATACTCCACATGCTTTAGTATCACACCCAATCACTACCGCATGATCGCCCTATGGCTAAGGTAAACCTTAATAGCGTCAAAGAATGACAATCCACACTGTGATGCCATGTAGACTCCGGTCAAAGGATAATTACACAACTGTCACATGGTGTGACACTTAACAGTGTAAGTGAGTCAGTCTAACGTACACATTCTCTAATACACGTCCACATACAGTCCAAGTGTCTCTACACTTCGATAGACAAGATCTATCCCTGCCCTTAAAGACAGAAGACATCTAATACGTGCTAGTTTGTTTGTACTAATGCCCTGTTTAATAGTACATAAGCCTAGAGACATTTAAGTATCAAACTTATTAAAGTGATTAGAGATCTCATCAATCATAATCGCCTATCATGGTTTCTCTATCATAGTTTAATACTAAGGACGTTATCATATAACAATTCATAATTGGTTCTTTAAAAGAACAAATATATGATAACAGAAAAGCTATTTATTATATATGTATAATCATAAAGAAATAGTAGAAATGATCCGTCCTGGTCGGATCCGGTCCAACCCGATTGGGTTTAGGACACTATTTCAACAGGCCATATGGTAGCCTTTTTTGCCGTGCGATCGGAATTTCGTGTGGAACCTCCTTACAAAAGCGAACTATGTGATCAAGAAGACAATATTGATAGCACATGTAAGGCAGCCGTTCATACCGAATCAGTCCTTTAACCACCTCCATGATGTCATCCCGCAAGAAAACACAACGCTTGAGAGATCGAGTAATAGGGATAGAAACCCGAAACTAAAAACTTCACAACCCTGTCCTGGTTTCTTAATGAATTTGACCGCCAGAGCTGTTATACCCAAAGTATTACAATGCGAAAGTAAAAAATAAAGAACAGAAAAGATGAAGAACAATTTTATTATATTCTGGACTGACACAAACAGAAAGGAAAAACAGAAAGAAAAAACAACAAGGATATGTAACCGGGACGAGCTAATCTTTGTCCTTAAGACAATTATGCTCCGGCAGTACCCACGGTTTAGCACTTGTTTCCCGGATAACCCAATAACTGTTCGAGATTGAGGTACTCCAAACCGAACTCAACGAACTCTTGGTGCTTCAGAATCTCTTCAACAAAAAACAAACTACCTTATTATATGAGATGGAAAAAGTATTATTTGAAAAAACTTGTGTTGTGACATTTCCACCAAAGAGGGTTTATATAGGTGGAAAAAGTAACTCCCACTCCTAAGGCCACTAACCCTCAATAATGGCCATGACCACTAAGTGACCACTAACCCACTAAGTCATTAATGGACAATTTCTCCAACAAGAGCACCCATCGAAAATATTTCATTAAGTACCGGCCTACCTCCTACGTATACAACTGCACCAACAAGACCTCAACCGACACCCATAACTCTTGTAAAGCGAAAAAAAAAAAACCCTCCATTGACTCCCAGTTGTTCTCCCATGGTTTCGTGATGACCAAGTAGCCATCAAAGCACAATGGACCCCCCCTCTAACACAAATTGTTGATCTTGCTCTCGTTCAAACACACATTGAATTAAATTCTGCCCTACCCAAGTAGCAGTAAAGGCCATTATCGTCCAAGATTTCTCCATGGCTGCTTTAAACCCTTGAACCTCAATTTCCTTCGACGAGAACGACTTGCACACAACGCTCCGGCTACAAGCCTTCTTAGACATGCATGAGTGTGAAGAACACAACTATCCACTTCAGCTTATGTGAGAGTCAGCGTGTTCAGAAGATCAGACAAACCCTCGTTCTCCATGGATAGCCGCAAGAAAGAGACAACCCTAGAGAGGAGCGAGCCTTCAGTGAAGGGAGCAATCTACCATTACAAATCTTCTTAAAAATGTCATATTTCCTAATTAACTAATTCTATTGATAATTGTTTTGAGACAACTTCACAAAGTTATCATGTAACATGTTGATTTGGTATAATCATATAAAAGTATTTAAAAAAATGAGAGATCTTCGGTTAAGAAACTTCCAAATCAGAAGAAAAAAAACTCTTCCAAATCAGAAGTAGCACTTACATGTATAATATATGGCCTCAATGCATCAAAACAATTATGAACTATGACTTCGCGACCATTGTTTCATTTGTAACAGCTCTATTAATTACGTATGATTGAGCGAAGTTGTATAATATGTAGAAGTGAATCCAAAAAGTTTTACTAAATTAATGTGTGAATTAACAAAGTGTTTTATAATTAATATTATACCAAATTCAGAATAGATAACTCACAAGTTTAGTAAATGAATGGTGTTCCATTGCACATATAGATAATTTCTTCCCATGCAAGAAGGCAAGTCAAACTTAAAGTGATGACTGAGGCGAAGAAGGCTATGGCCTAGTAGTAATTATCGTAGGTTTCTGATCCGAATTTCGGTGGGGCAAAAGAATGTGCATCATATATTTCGTCTCCGTTTCTTTTGGGTTGAAGTTTTTTTTGGATTGTTTTAGATAAAATAATTGAAATAATTATTAAAAAATTAAGATGTTTTTTTGAAATTTGTGTAGATTATAAAATGATTGGTGAATTTTTTTTGAAATAAAGTAGTATAATAAACAAAATAATGGTAAAAAATGTTATAAAGTTGATAAAGTGAAATGATGAGAGATAATTTAATATTTTTTATTTGTAGTTGAAAAAATAATTGATGAGAGAATTGTAAGAAATGATTGGTGAAGTGAAATAAGAAAAAAAAAAACTATAACGAAAACAAACGGGTTCGTGTCTGTAAATAAATAAATGAAATGATAATAATAATAATAATAATAATAATAATAATAATAACAAAAACAATAATAGGTTTAAAAAAAACCGCAAATTGAGAAATTTTAAGTTCGTATAATGTTGAAAATATATAATAAGTTTCTTAACTGACAGTTTATTCTATACCCCACGAAATTAAACACCTGTATTATAATGCGCAAAGTAACTTTAAGGTTAACATCAACATTATTCAATTAAACAAGACATCGCGAACGGTGGGTGTAAAATCGGTATCTAACGGTAGCCCATAAGTATCCAATCCTATACTAGTTTTTCTTAATTTTTTTTTTAAGGGGATTCTTAATTTCTTTTAGAAATATTAAATTGAACAAACTTGTAAAAAATATTAAGCATAGACAACAGCCCTAACTTAATGTTGTAAAAGTAAGGCAACTGTTTCACCGGTTCAAATAAAGACTAGCATATTTATTTGCTAAATGATACTACATGCATAATGATTGTGGTACAACAAGTGTCACAATATATTATTATACTTTATATTATAATATAATAGGTGTACATCACAACCAATATACGTACACTACATCATAATCAAGATTGAAATTATATGGTGTATCACTCGTTATGTCACAACTCATTGTGTGTCTGTAACATTTCTTGTTGGAACTATGTCTGGTTTGCTAATTCAGAAAATCTATGAACATAAAATTGCATAATAACAATAGAACAAAATGCTACAAAGATGAACACAAAACATGAACCAAACTTTATTCATATACTACAAAGAGGACAAAAGTACAATGCAGAAAACATAAAGTAAAACAAAAACTTATTGCTTGATAGGCTGAGGTGCGTAGAACGATGTCGTTAAGCCGTTATCGTCCCGATTACATGCCCACGGTAATGGTAAAAGTCTTTCAAGATACAACAGTCTTTACCTTCTTCTATTCCAGCCTTATTATTTCTTCTAGTCCAGTCTTTACTTTCTTCTAGTCCAGCCTTATTATTTTTCTTTCAAGATACAACAGTCTTTACCTTCTTCTAGTCCAGTCTTTACCGTCACTTGGATGTGAAGAAGCTTGTGAACTAGTCCATCCTTATTATTTATGACTTATGAAATGCAAAGGAAATTTGTGCAGAGTTTGGGTAATGTATGCAATGTATTTCACCTTATCCTTTTCATTCAGTATTGATGGGATTAAATAGGTAGAGTCGGGTTCTTGTTGAAGAGAGGCTTCTCTTCAAATCGTGCAGAATGTCGTGGAAGTATTTGTTCAAATGAACAGATGCCATGCCAACAGAAAATGATCTATTCTGTTCAAAAAGAAATTTCGGACTGATGTAACACTTCATAATTCGAAGGTTGAATTGGTTCCGTTCAGAAATAATTTTTGGACTAATTAAATTCCTAACTTTGTCCAAGAAGATATATACTGAGCTGAGCTGAGCCGAGCCAAGCCCAAACCGAGCCGGCCAGACGGGCGGGCAGCGGCGGCATGCATGTGTTTTTCTAAACCAAGCAAGATATAAGTCATGCATCATCCACAAAATTCTCTTGACTCTTGGGGCTTGCCACTTAGTGAAGCACTACATCTTATATGTAGAATTCACATAAGGCATTCTACCAATGTGGGACAAGGGATTCTCATTTCCTTTACAACACCAACATAAAACCACTCTACATTTAGGCATTCATTTCTCATTCACCCGATATTGGAATCGAAATATCCAAAAACCTAACCTCTACTACGATCTTAGTAATTTTCAAATCCCGAAAATTCAATCCAGTAGTCAATCGAAACCGAGGTTGAAATGGATTGTTCACCACTTTTGCCAAATTGACTTGTTAGCTAAAAACATCAACAATCCCCCACATGAAAAAATTAACGCATATTCTATGCAAACTCTTTAGAGATAACAAACAGAGCCCTATTGCATCGGGCGAGATGGTTTGCTACCTTGAACCTTCCCTAGTATAGTACCATCGGACATACTGGGCTAAGTATTGAACTAGGTCTTGAACTGCTTAGGCTTTGGTGCATGCCTATGTTAGGTGTAGTGCCCGAAAGACAATTTGTGTAATTGTTTTTGATAATGGATAACAGAATTTATCTCACCTTATTACTTGCTTTGTGCTTGTAAGTAATACACTGTTGCAAACCCTAAGTATATCAGTATGTAACCGCTTAACTCAGTGTATGGCATGCACGTGAGGATTGATTTAGTGGTGATATACTTAAACTGTTAGTCCGTGGTGAACTTAATTAGAGTTTAGGGTCTCATGATTAAAACACCAATAATGCGCCCAGAACACCTTAGGGTGTGATAGTCTTATCCGGACTGTCGGTAGATGGTACCTGAGTGGGGCATTTATATATGATGGCATTGATATAGGACTGGACCGATTTAATCTATATTTCTTGATATAATTCCGTAATCAGGAAATCTTATTAAATCATTAGATGATCATATATGGATTGACCTTAATCCTGAGGTGATCACAGGATGCTGCTTGTCACGGGGTAATGTTTGATGAGTTAGTTACGGATCACTTTGATATGTGATCCAAGTCACTTCTCGTTGGCGCTATTCCCTGATGACTGAGTAGTTCTGGTTTTCATAGACATAGAATCCATTCCTTCCTGAGGGAATTAGAGAGACAGTCCCCTTATTTGTTAGCCCTAAGAAAATGATCAATGGGCCAAGTTCACAGTAGACTAATTAGCTACAAGTCAGATATGTGAACTAATTTATCACTAGGGGTTAATGATAAATAAGGATAAGATATTCTGAGTCGGGTTCACGGAGACTTCCCACTCAGAATGGACAATCTATGGAGGGTTAGTCCGTATGTAGTGATTATATCAATGGACGCTTATTTACTCGATAGGTTGAGTGTAAGTATATATCTGTAATTGGTAGAGTTCAGTTTCAGGTGTATGGTGGCGTAATCCCGGAATTAATAACTTAAGTGTAAATATTCAGTTCGATGAATATTTTACTTAATTTATTGGTCTTCTTGGTTATAGGTCCATGGTCCTCAAACGTGGCTCCAATAATCTGAGTATCTCCTTGTTATTGGGCCTCAATGATTATTAATTAGTTGGGCTAATTAATTGATATGTGAAATATTGTTTAGTTGAATTTAAATAATATGATCTGAAAAAGACATTTTCATGGGCTGCAGTGGGCTCTAGGGTGGCGCCATATGTCTTGGATTTTTCAAGAAATTAGTTTTCTTGGATAATGACATATTGTGTGAATTAATTATTTATCTGTTGAATAATTGGATAAATAGAAGAAAGCAATTTATTTATTATTTATCTCTTTACTTTAATGATAATTATATTTTCTTATTATAAGATTATAAATATCACTTATTTTTATTGGATAATAATATTTAGAATTATCTCTTTTATTTTGTATTACCGATTGGGTATAGGTTTCTCTCTTGGGTTTTGGCTATAAAAAAAGAGTTCTCCTCGAGCCCTAAGGACACGTGTTCTGCGCCCCATAGTAGTAAAAAAGAGACAAGAATTCGTTTCTTGTCTTAGTCTCAGGAGAAGAAAAACTTAGAGTTTTTCTTAGTGCATATCGAGGAGGTTCTAGTTTCAAGAAACGGTGTCCACCAACCGCCGTTTGGAGAACACGTTAGAAGACTTTGGCTTCTCTTCCTACTGTTGGTGAGTTATACTAAACCCCCTTGTAGGAATTTAGATCCTTTATTTATGTATTGTAATTTGTAAATCGTGATCCATCCGCTGCGCAAAAGAAACTACATCCATCATCCTAGACAATGATACCTACATAATAAACCCCCTGGCCTTCTCTAAGTTCTCATGGTTGTGTCCATTTTGGCCCTGGACAACCTTGGTTTCAGAAAGTATTTTGTAGAATTTAGCCTAAAATTATCACAGAAGCGGCATCACTTCCACTTAAAGGGGTCCTTCTATAAAGAGTACTTTGCAATACCCCACTTGGCTTAACCAAGATATACGAATCATTAAAAGTTTTTGCTTAACCTAAACCTTCAACATACAACACTTTTATTCTAACAGAATGGGTAAGTGCTAACTATTCTCCTAACTTAGTTGTCCCTTTTGAACCATGATATTGGGATCTCCAGGCGGCATAGTTGGGTTACCATTATAAGGAAACAAGCGAAATAGTCTTTAGCCCCATCCCGTTATTCAATAGTGGCATCTAATCTCCAGATAAAACTTTTGTCAGTGGATCCGAAAGATTCTTCTTTGATCTTATGTAATCAATGGAAATAACTCCATTAGAGATCAATAAATGGATGGTATTATGTCTACGACGTATATATCGAGACTTACCATTATACATACAACTTTGTTCGTGTCCTATAGCCGACATACTATCATAACGAATGCTGATATGAGGGATTGGATTTGGCCAACATGGAATATCCTCTAAGAAATTTTGAAGCCTTTCTGCTTCTTCTTCAGCTTTGTTCAATGCTATAAACTCAAATTCCATAGTGGATCGAGCCATGCATGATTACTTTGAGGATTTTATGCTATAAACTCAAATTCCATAGTGGATCGAGCCATGCATGATTACTTCGAGGATTTCCAGGACATAACACCGCCACCAACAGTTAATACATATCCACTAGTGGATTTTGAGTCCTTACAATTAGATAACTAGTTTACATCATAGTATCCTTCCAATACCACTGGATATCTTGTATCTTTGTAATCAAATTCATTGTAAACTTCAAGCTTTCAACATCCTATCAAGGGCTATCCAATGATCCTCATTTGGATTACTTATGAATATACTTAATTTATTCACTACACAAGCAAAGTTTGGTCACATCAGACTTCCAATTACTTAGTGTATTCAAGTTGCCTCACATGTTCACATTTATTTTTTACTAAGTGTTTACTTAAGTCAGCCGGAGTCTTTATAGGACTCTTGTCAAAAGAATTGAATCTTTTCAGAACACATTCTACATAGTTAGCATGTGACAACATAAGTCCATCAGATTTTTTTAAGATTTTAATCCCAAGTATAACATCAACAACTCCTATATCCTTCATCTCAAAATAGTCAACATTCTTTTAGTGTTCACGATAATATCATGATCACTGCCCATGTTTAGCATGTCATCCACATACAAAATACTATCACATAGGCTTTAGGTGTTGTCTTGATGTAGACGCACTTATCACGTTCATTAATTCTAAAGTCATTTGCCATCGTTTGGTCAAAGTTCAAGTGCCATTGTTTTGGTGCTTGTTTGAGTCCATATAGTGATTTCACATGTTTGCACACTTTCTTTTCTTGACCTGGAACTACAAACCTTCAGGTTGTTCCATATATATTTCTTCTTCCAACTCACTATTTAAGAAAGCTATTTTCACATCCATTTGATGGGTTTCCATGTGAGACACCAATAGCAATCAAAATTCGTACAGATGTAATTCTTGTAACTGGTGAGTAGGTGTCAAAGAAATCTTGGCGTTCATTTTGTTTGTATCCTTTGGCTACTAAACTGGCCTTATACTTATCAATAGAACCATCTATTTTCAATTTCTGCTTGAACATCCACTAACATCCAAGTTGTTTATCTCTGGGTTGAAGATCAAAAAGCTCTCAAATATGATTTTGCTAGACGGATTCTATTTCACTGTTAATAGCATCCTTCCAGAAGGACCTTCCGGAGTATTAATAACCTCAGCATATGTCTTTGGATCATCTTCTACCATATAGGTAAAACAATCAGGACCAAAGAAAGTAGATATCCATGTCCTCTTACTTCTGTGAAGTTCCCCTGTTTCCTGATAATCATTTGATTCATCATTCTTTATCTCATTAGCAGTTCTTTTATTAGAACTTGAACTTTCTTTCTCATTATCTTTGCAAGGAAATATCTCCTTGATATAGTCGGATATATCAGGTTTGCGGTAACAGTAATACAGTGAGGATATATGGCAGTATATGTATGATTTCTCCGGAGAGAAGGTGGTGTTATCAAGCACAAGGCTGCCGGACTAATGCTTATAAGTAAGAACACAAGTGAGTCGACAAATTGATACAGTAGCTCTGTATATTATAGTTCTTGGATCTTTTTCTATTACATTGTGGTCTCATATATATAGGCAAAGGCTAAGTCGGTTAGCCTATTCATGATAAAACATTAAAAGGATATAATTAAGGATAATCATACAAATAAATACAAGTTGACCGGCCAACTGTCTGGATAAGTATGGCAGACAGCGGACACATTTGTTGGTCGGACTCATATCTTCTTTTGTCTTGATGTCTTGATGCCAGCCTGATCATATGGGTAGAGTCCACTGTGTCCGAGATCTCGGAGGGCAGATGGGTCCGGCTTATGGACTATGGACTGGTGAGATGGAAGCACACGATCTGGTAATGGGCTAAGAATAGGCCCAATCTAGATGCTCGGGCTCCAATTCGGTTCGGGTATATCACTCCTCAACAAGTACAACATTTCTTGACTCATTGATTGTATTTTCATGAACATCAAGAATGTCTGATTTATGAACCATAAACTGGTAGGCATTATTGTTATTTGCAAACCCGATAAAGATGCAATCAATTGTTTTAGGCCTTATTTTCAGTTGTTTAGGTATTTCTATTTTCTACCGTAGCTAAACACCTCCACACTTTTAGAATTTCATATTTAGGCTTGTGACCCTTCCTCAATTCACAAGGTGTCTCATCCCTTTTCTTGTATGATATTCGATTCAAAATGAAGTTAGCCGAGAAGATTCCCCCACAAGTTCTAGGGTAAACCCGAAATAATCAAAATAGCATTCATCATTTCCTTAAGTGTTATGTTTTTTCGTTCAGCAACACCATTGTATTGTGATGAATATGGTGCGTTGTTTGATGAATAATTCCGGATTCTGAACAAAATTCATCAAATGGTGAATTTTAATTCGTTTGCTGAGTTGTTTTCCAACTTCATTCTTGTAATGCTTAAAACCATCAAGAGCCTCATCTTTACTACGCAACAAGTATACATAACTATATCTTGTGCTATAACTGATAAAAGTAACAAAATATTTTTTTACTGCCTCTGGTTTGCACAAATTTCAAATCATAATTATCCGTGTGAATTAAATCCAAAGGTTCATTAAGTCTTTCAACACTTGGAAACAGTAACTTCATTAATTTAGCTTCAACACACGTATGTCATTTTTTATCATCAAATTGTAGTTTAGGCAACATATCTAAATTCATTAATTTACGAACAAATTTATAATTCGAATGTCCTAATCTAAAATGAAATAAAGAAGAAGAGTCAAGCAAATAAGAATAAGTAGATGCATTCTTATTACCACTAGCAATAGCGTTTACAGAATTAGGCACAATGGCCTTAGGTAGTACAGTCATTACATTCAAGTCAAACATCTCATAAAAAAGTAACCCCTACCAACAAATAGTCCATTATTACAAAGAGTGAATTTGCCAGATTCAAAAGTTAACTTAGAACCATTGTTAACAAGAAGAGAACCGGACACCAAGTTCTTCTGGATATCAGGAACGTGAAACACATTGTTCTAGGTCAAGTTTATGTCGGAAGTCATATTCAAAAGAATTTTTCCTTGGCCTTCAACCTTGGAGTTCGTTGAATTTATCATGAACAACTTCTCCTCTTCCACCACTTGATAATCAGAAAACATGGATTTGACATCACAAACATAGCGCGTAGCCTCCGTGTCTACGAACCATTCTTAGGGACTTCCGATCGTGTTGTATTCTGATACCACCACTGACAGGTTCATCTCATTGCCCCCATCAGTCACAATCCCAGCAACATTATTCTTATTATTTTGCCTTGGCTTGCGGCATCCAGCCCTTTGGTGTCCCAGATTGCCACAGTTGAAGCAAGTTCCGTTGAAATGCTTGTATTCTTTCTTCTCATTCTTGCCTCTAGAACTCGAAGCACCACCATCATTAAACTTATGTTTCTTGACTTTGTTTGCACCCGAACTGGACTCCACTATATGTTCTTTGTATTGTCCACCGTGCCCTCCTTTTGTCTAGTTGCATGTTGTTCTCATCAACTGTCAACTTCACCACCAACTTGTTCATTATTATCTCTTTGGTTTTGTGCTACAAATAATTCTTGAAATCTTTCAATGAAGGAGGAAGTTTCCATATTATTGCAGCAACTTGGAATGGTTCATTTATAACCAAACCTTCCTCGTGACACTTAGAGATAATAACATGTAATTCTTCCATCTGGCTGACAACAGTTTGGATTTTAACATTTTGTAATCCATAAAATTGTCTACAATGTACTTCATTTTGCCAACATCTTCCGTCTTGTACTTTATATCAAGTGCTTGCCACAAATCTTTAGCACTTTTGTACATAGTATAATCACTAAACAAAGTATTATCAAGATAATTAAGGATATAGTTTTTGTATAGGAAATCAGAATGATTCCATGCATCCAATGCAGTCAGGGAAACCTTTCAATTTTCACCCTCATGCACCCCATGAGGATTTTCAGTCAGCCATTGATGTAAGTCAACCAGATGATGCATTTTATCATGATTTCTTGAGCATTTAATGATGTTTTTGTATCAAATTTAGCAACTATTGTGATGATTCGGACCACCTTTTGTATATAGAAAATATTAAGAGAACTAATTATTTTGGTATATTTTGAGGCTCATTAGCCTAATTTTGTTATCAGATTTACCCAGGGTATCTTTGTGTTTTTGTCTTGCAGCACAGATACAAAGGTTTGGAGCCTTAATTTTGGAGATGTTGAAGCCTAAAGAGTGTTAGAGAAGCAATCCAAGCATCAAAAGAGAAATCTTCAATTCTGTTTTGTATCCGACTCAGGCCGAAAGTTAGCCGGTTCACGCCGTGTAGCATTCAAAGTAAAATAGAAGGTTCTCATGTGTACCCGGTGCAGAGCGGAACATCCTCGGCGCACACCGGAATCCAAAATTTGATCAGATGGAGTATTTAATGCGTTATGGAAGATCCAAATACTCTGTCAGTTCTGGAGCACGCCGAGATGGGTCCGGCACAGACCGGAATACCGATTTCAGAAATTAAAAGAGCTCATTTACTCCTATTTGAAGGATATACACACCTAACCTCTCTCACTCATCTTGAAGGCACCCCAACCCTCATGGCTCTCCTAGCCAAAATTACTTATATATATCTCTTAAATGCAATTGTAACTCATAATAATTCTTAGTTTAATCTTTTGGATTACTTTGGTTGGAGCAAGATTGTCACTTTTGTGTATCAAACTTCATTGAAGTCTTTTAAAGTTGAATGAAAGCTTCCCTTTCCAAGTTCGTAGCTTGTGATTGGTAACTTCTTAGCCTTTACTTTGTTTTAATTGTTCTCATTGCTATGAATGCTAACCTTGACATGTTGGTGCTCATAGTTATGAGTGGCTAGTCCCACACTAGCCAAGGCAATGTAGTTGTGATAGTTTTATTTCTTGTACTTCATTGGTAGTGATTGTTCATGTTTCTTAGTTTCAATTGTGTTGAATCTTTTCCTACTTGCATTGTATGGATTTTTTGTATTGGAGTAATTAACCAATGCTTGCACACACACACTTAGTGGATACCGAGCGGAGATATTAGGTGTGAGAAAGAGGTAGAAAAACCGGAAGGTAAAGTTGACCTTTATTGGAGCTCAATTTCTTATCCGGGGAGATGACTAGTTCTTGCATTCAAGTGTTTATCATGTTGAATAATTAGGTCTAGGGTTCTTAGGCCAATGAGGAGACATAGTGCGGCTTCACCACTCGTATGAGGGGAAGTTGTTAGCTTAGGAATGCACTGTTTCACATAATTGAACATTATTGGAAGGTTGGTAGGTAATCATTCCCAAGATACTAGAAGAGGTTGCTTGATCTATGAATTTGCCTTGGTTAGGTCTTTTACTATTTGATTATCATTTTAATAGTAGAGTTAGAACAATTACTTTCTTGTTTCCTTGCGACTTAGATCAAAATAATAATAAATTGGTGTTTGACCTCACATTCCCTGTGGGATACGACCTTGACCACTTGCTAGACTACAATTGACCAGTACACTGCCGGTGAGATTGGAAACCTATAAAGGAGTTTTTGGCGCCGTTTCCGTGGAATGTGTAACGGTTGATACTTGTATTAGCTCAAAATTCTTGAGAATAAGTCAAAACTTTTTCTAATCTCATTTCTATTTTGTTTCTTTGGTGCTTACCTCTTGGTAAATTTCCAAGTGTTATTTGATTGTTTTCTTGTTGTTTTTATCTTGTAGTGGATGCACCGAACTCGAAGTGGCAAGGCTCCTCTTACTCCCCTTATACCAGATATCAACACGTATATTAGGAAAAGGAACACGGAGATCAAGAATAGTCAAGCTCGTCGTAGTTTGGAACTTGGAGAAGAAACTTCCCAAGGATCGTCCAATCAAGGAATGGAGATGGACGAACACTTTGTAGATCACAAGTCGAACAAGGGCTAAACCATGCCCAAGGTCATGCATAAAATCCTGACAATTCAAACCTACCTTTACAAAATCCTCCACCCTCACCAAACCGCAACAATCAAAATTCCAATAACCAAAACAATCCGAACCGTAACAACAATAACCGGAATAACAACAACATTAATCCTCCAAACCCGATGCCTATTTATGATCAAACCTTGAGAAGAAATGAAACCAACATTCCAATTCGCCTACCCAATGATGGAGCAAATAACTTTGAGGTGAAATCCCACCTTTTTGGATTGATTGACACAAGAGCCTAATTTCTTTGTGAAGATGACGAGGACCCGCATCATCACCTATATCTATTTGAAGAGTTGTATGACACGGCCAAGAGTCAAGGCATTCATCAAGAGTTGACAAGGATGTCAATGTTTTCTTTTTCATTGAAAGGAAAGGCTAGAGATTGGTTTATAGCACTCCCGCATCACTCCTTGACAAGTTGGGAGGACATCCAAAATGAGTTTTTAAAGCAATACTTTGCTCCAGGAAGGAATTTAGAATTGAAGGTTGAAATAGCCAATTTTATACAAGGATCCGAAGAAACACTCAGAAGTGTGTGAGAGATTCAAGAAGTTGTTGAGAACTTGTCCCGATCATGGTTATTCTCTCGACATGCAAATTCAACTCTTTTGTAGAAAGTTGAGAAAGGATTTACGCGTGGATATTGATCACACATGTGGCAGTTCTTTGATGATGAGTGAAGCAAAAGTTGTATATGATGCTATTGAGAAGATTTCCAAGAACAATAGAATGTGGGAAACCGGTTCTAGTACAACGAAAGTGGCCTTTGTAGGTGAGTCTACATCAAACTCGGAAGTTTTAGCACAATTGGAGACTCTTAATAGAATGTTTGATGGTATGCAAGTGAGCAAGTGCTCAAGCTCGGAAGGCAATGATTTCAATGAGAACTTGAATGATGACATGAGAAATGATGATAACATGTCATTGAGAATAGAGGAATTTGAAGGCTACTCAAGGGAATAAGTGAGTTTCAAGCAACAACATCAGAACTTGAACAATGTTTATTCAAACTCCTTCCATGCCATTCGAAGAGATCATCCTACTTACCGTTGGTCCGAAAACACAAGCTGTTAGGAACATTTTATTATGTTTTGATGATTGTCATACTAGCTGTTATAGTAAGCCTGAAATAAGTTAGAATTCTCTGTATAAGTCTTTACTTAGAGTTTGACATGTTGTATAAGTTAAAGTCAGACAAGTATTGTACTAGTTGGTAGGACGGCAAAGTAAAACAGATTTTCGGTAGAGTAAAGCCAGCCAAGCACCAGCAGAGAAGCAATGAAGACATTATGGTCTGACTTATAACCAAGGAAGTCTGTGATGACCTTGGATAAGTCTAAGTTATGCTTTAAATGATGAAACTTAATGTTTAAATATGGTGTACACTGATCTCACCCCAATCAAGGATCAGTGAAGTACAAAGATTCTCCTTAAACTGAAATAATGAAGGAAACAGTGAATCGGCAAAGTAAACTGACTTTCGGCCAAGTGAAGACAAAACAGTGAATGAAGATCTAAACGGCAAAGTCAGGTGGATCACTTGACCGTTCAGAGAACGGCTAAGTAAACCTTATCAAAACAGCTTTTGAAATATGATGAAGATTCAGAGGATCATGCATTAAATGCACAATCAATAGAGGATCAATCAAGGACGGATTTTCTTATAAACATTTGAAGAAAAATCTGATCACTAAAATCAAGGAGAATATAATTAAGGGGGAATCAAGAATTATTCCCTTCATTAATATAGCCAACGGACGGAAATTCAAATCAAGGCTATAAATAGAGGGCATTGACAGAAAATGAGGACAAGGAGAAAGAACGAAAAATCTGAGCAAAAACTCTGTCAAAGTAGAAAGCCTTCTATCTATGCAAAAAGGGAAACATCTAGTGATTAACTCAAAACTGAGAGCTACAATTCAAACATCTAGCACTGAGATTGATCAACAAGTTTGTGAATCCAATTCACATCAACCAAGCAATTGAATCAGAATCACCTGAGAAGGAGTTGTGTTTGTGATAGCTGCTGAAGGATTTGATCCCAAGGAGCAGTGAAAGAGATTGAATCACTGAAACTGTTGCAGTCAAGGAGTGATAGTCTTGTAGATTGTGAAGCTTGGGAAGTCAAGGACAATCGTACTATTGTAACTGTGAAAACAATAGTGAATTCCTCCAATCATCACAGGAGAAGAGTGGATTAAGGGATTACACCACCCTGAACCACTATAAGCCTTGTGTCAATTTACTTTCAGCAATTTACCATACTGCATTTATTTAATTGCATATATTATATCATATATTTGTGATTGCTTAAACTACTTTGAAATAACATAGTAAGAAGGGAATTATCTGCTGCCCAAAAGCTTTTAAGTAAATGATAAGTTTTTGAAACTCCACTATTGTCATTCAACCCCCCCTCTCTGACTATAGTTCTACCATTCTCTGGGACCAACAATTGGTATCGGAGCAGTGTTCCTAGTATCAGAACTCGTCCAGATCTAATTTCTGGTAACAAGGAGATCACATATTTTCAAAGTAGTTTTTAAATCTGTGCTTTCTATATATTCATATATACATCTCTTATTTGTACTTATGGATTCCTCAAATTTTATGTCAAAAGGGCCGGTTTTTAATGTTAACAATTTTGATGAATATAAAATAAGAATGTTGTCCCATCTTGCAGCAACTCATGAGAAGATGTTGGATGTAATTAATGATGGCCCAATCATGATCATGACTGTGGTAGCCACAGGAGCAGATCAAGGAAAAGAAGTGGACAAACCCAAGAAGGATTGGACCAAGGATGACAGGAGAAGAGCAAATCTAGATTTTGTTGCAAAAGATATGATTTTGAAGACCATAGACAGCAACATGTTCATGAGAATCAAATATTGAAAAACAGCAAAGGAGATGTGGGACAAGCTGGCACTGATAAATGAAGGATCTGAAGCAGTTAAAGAAAACAAATTATCTGTTGCAAAACAGAAATTTGAAAACTTCAAAATGAAGGTTGGTGAATCCATTGATCAAATGGACAACAGATTCTCAAGCATCATCAGTGAACTGCAACAGCTTGGACACACATATCCTCAAAAAGAAGTGTGTTTGAAGATCTTGAGAGGCTTACCTGAAAGATGGAAGATCATAACATCAGTAATCAGATGAACAACAAATCTTGCAAACACTGACACCCTAACTCTGATGTCTCAACTAAAAGCTCATGAATTCGAATTGAACGATGAAGATGGTGCTCCGGCAGAGACACAAAGAGCCAGTGCACTGATAGCACCACAGCAAAGTAACTTTGCTGATTATATCAGCAAAGAGACACTAGAACTCAAAGAACATGTAGCTTTATTAGTTAAACGTTTAGACAGGTTTAGCAAAAATAAGCCATTCAAAGGAAACTCATCATCAAACAAGAGGTCAAGCTCAAACAAAGATATGAAGAAAAGAGATGATGAATACAGATGCTTCAATTGCAACAAGAAAGGTCACTTCAAGGCTGATTGTCCTGAAGAAAATAATAAAGATGAGGAAAAGAAGAAGTACAAAGCATCTAAAAAGAAGAGAGGTAAGAAAGCACTCAAGGCTGAATCCAGCAGTGAAAAGAATGAAGAATCATCTGATAATGACTCAGATATTAGTGATGAAGAAGACAGCTCAGACAATGAAAAATCATGTATGTGCCTCATGACCAAAGAATTAGATGAAGATGAAGGTGACAGCTCAGACATTGAGAAAGCAAGTCTATGTCTAATGGCCAAAGAATCTGATGAAACTGTGGTAACATCTAGCTCTTACTCTTCATCAAATGCATCCACATCTAACACTACACAATCTTCTATTCTCCCATTAGATCTAGCAGCCCTAGTCCAAAATCTCATGACTAAATTTGATGAAATTGAGATGAATCATGAAATTCTGAAAAAAGGAATGTAAGGATCTAAGAAAAGATAATAAAAGATTGAAGGAGCAATTGGAAAAATTGAAAGCTGAACTAGCTACTAAGAAGATATACTCACCTAATCCAAAAGCAGCAGATGATAACTCATCCACCGCTAATAGACCAGGTGAGGAAATCCACCTAGCAGCTAAAAACACCACTGAACCACAAAAATCACCAGCTTACAAACCCTCAAAAAGGTTTGGATCCAGATCTGGTCTTGGCTACAACAGTCATGATGAGATTAAAAACAATGGTCAACATAATTCTGAATCTAGGACCATCATTGGACCAAAATTCAGAAAGGGAAAGACCATAGTTTCAACCACTCATCATGTACCGGTGAAGTCAAAACCTAGTGCAGTGAAACATCAGACTAAATCATCAATCCAGCCAACCAAAAGCAAGGAGTTTCTGAAAGGTAAAAGAAGACTTTACCCTTCAGAGGATGATTGGAATGTTGCACCTCCAAAATACAAGAAGAAACCATTTAATGATACGCATCATGTGTTTAAGAAAAATCAATCTAGGTATGTTCCTAGACACATGAAGCAACGTAGGTTTCCTACTGCATCTTGGAAAGTGGAGATGGATGCAAATGCACCAAAAAGTAGAGAAAAGTATCAGAATACCTCCAGTAGAAATATTAGAAGGTATTCTGCCATGCCTTATACATATGAAGTTGATGACTTTAATTATCCAAAAAGAAGATCATTTGGATATACACTTGGAGTATGAGGCATGACTGCTAACAGGTATGGACCCAAACAATGTTGGGTACCTAAAAATAATTAATTTATTTTGTAGGATTTCTGGTACATAGACAGTGGATGATCCAGACACATGACAGGAAACAAGAGGTGGCTCACTAACTTCAAAGCTTTTGATGGACCCAAAGTCACTTTTGGAGGCAAAGAAAACCCTGGCAAGATTAAGGGGGAAGTCACAATGCTCAAGAAAAATTTGAGAATTTTAAAATGTGGCATATGTTAAGGGACTTAATTTCAATCTGATGAGCATTAGTCAATTTTGTGACAAATGCTACAATGTGCACTTCAACAAGGAAGGATGCAAAGTGATTCACAGCCAAACCAACACAGTAGTTCTTGCAGGAAGAAGAAAAAATAACATGTATGTGGTGGATTGGAAAACGGCCAAAGCAGAAACATGTCTGTTTGTCAAAAATAAACAATCAACCAGTTGGATTTGGCATAGAAGATTAAATCACTTGAATTTCAAGACCATCAACACATTATCAAAGAACAAGTTGGTTGAAGGCCTACCAGAGATCACATTCAAGAAAGAAAGTCTATGTGATGCATGTTAGAAAGGGAAACAAATCAAAAGCTCCTTCAAGTCAAAGCCCTATCAATCAACAACAAGAATTCTACATCTGTTACATATGGACCTGTTTGGACCAGTCACACCAGTAAGTGTAAGTGGTAAGAAATACACTCTAGTAGTGGTTGATGATTTCTCCAAATACACCTGGACCATATTCATGAACAAGACGAGAAACACCAAGAGGTCGCCAGATTTGCTAAGAAGAATTCAAAATGAGAAAGAACTGAAGATCATCAAGATTAGATCTGATAGAGGCACAGAATTCCTAAATGAAGTTATCAGAACTTATTGTGAAGAAAATGGAGTATTGCATCAATTATCTGCAGCAGGAACTCCACAACAAAATGGTGTAGCAGAAAGAATAACCCTCAAAGAAGCAGTCAGAACAATGATTGTAGAAGCATGCTTACCAAAGAGATTTTGGGCTGAAGCAGCAAACACAACATGTCATACACAAAACAAATCAATCATCAACAAATATCATGGAAAGACTCCATATGAAATATGGAATGATAGAAAACCTAATGTCTCATATTTGCATATGTTTGGATCAAAATGTTTGTTTTGAACTGGAATCAGCTGCATACCTTTGATGAAAAGGCTGATGAAGCAATCTTTATGGGATACTCAGACACCAGCAAAGCCTTCAGAGTACTCAACCAAAGAACATTGGTGATTGAAGAATCAATACATGAAGTATTTGATGAACCAAATACAAATGGTGAAAGTCTTCAAGATCAAGAAGAAGAAGCAACACAAAGGGAAGCATATACAAATACAACCATACCAGCTTCCATCCTGAATCACCATTTTGGAAATCAAGATGAGCCACAAGTCATTCCAACAGAAGGAGAATCAGAACGTGAAGCTCATGCAGAACCTGAAATTGCAGAAGCACCAAATGAAGAACAACTCCAACCTGACCTAAATTGGCTAAGAGATCATCCTGAAGAACAAGTCATTGGAGACATTCATATAAGAGTTAGAACCAGAAGACAATTGGAGCATATGCTAACATATTTTCTATCACAAGTGGAACCCAAGACAATAGATGATGCAATTCAAGATGCAGATTGGATCACAGCCATGCAAGAAGAACTAAATGAATTTGAAAGAAATGAAGTATGGGAACTTGTTGACAGACCAGACACAGCCAACATCATTGGAACAAAATGGGTATTCAGAAACAAGGTGGATAAGCAAGGAACAGTTGTCAGAAACAAAGCAAGGCTAGTTGTAAAAGGCTATTCTCAAGCAAAAGGAATAGATTATGATGAAACATTTGCACCAGTGGCAAGACCGGAGGCAATCAGACTCTTTCTAGCTTTTGATGCACACAAAGACTTCAAAGTCTATCAAATGGATGTCAAGAGTGCAGTTCTGAATGGACTTTTGGAAGAAGAAGTATATGTGGAACAACCTTCTGGTTTCCAACTCAAAGGAAAAGAAGACAAAGTATACAAACTCAAGAAAGCTCTTTATGGACTCAAACAGGCACCCAGAGCTTGGTATGAAACATTATCACAATTTTTGATCAAGAATGGATTCAACAAGGGAACTATAGATAAGACTCTATTCAAATTAGAGGAAGGAACAAGCATATTTCTAGTACAAATCTATGTTGATGACATCATCTTTGGATCAGAAGATGAAAAGCTGTGTGAGAAATTTGCATGCCTGATGAAGAGCAAATTTCAAATGAGCATGATGGGAGAATTAAATTATTTTCTTGGTCTTCAAGTAAAGAAAATGAAGGATGTGATTTTCATCAGTCAAGCCAAGTATACAAAAGACCTAATACACAAGTATGGTATGGATACAAGTGGGACAGCAGATACACCAATGTGTGCAAGAGTCATTCTTGGAAAAGATGAAACTGGAAAAGATGTTGATTAGAAAATGTATAGAGGAATCATTGGATCCCTACTTTATCTAACTGCAAGCAGACCTGATATAGCATTTGCAGTAGGAGTATGTGCAAGGTTTCAAGCTCAACCAAAAGAATCACATCTCCTAGCAGCCAAAAGAATAATCAAATACCTGAAAAACACTATTAATGTTGGAATTTGGTATCCAAAAGATGGAGGATTCAAGTTGATATCATATTCAGACTCTGACTATGCTGGATGTAAGATAGATAGAAAAAGCACCTCTGGAACATGCTAGATGCTAGGCACCAGGCTAGTCTCTTGGTTTAGTAAAAAGCAAAACTCCATATCTACATCAACAAATGGTGATGGAATATAGCAGCGATGGCGATTGTTGTGCACAAGTACTTTGGATTAGACAACAGCTAAGGGATTATGGAGTGGAGGAAAAGACTATCCCAATCATGTGTGACTACACAAGTGCCATATCTATCACTGAAAATCCAGTGTTGCATTCAAGAACAAAGCACATTGATGTGAGACATCATTTTATCAGAGATCATGTTGAAAAAGGAGATGTCATCCTAAAATACATATCCACTGAAGATCAATTGGCTGACATCTTCACTAAACCACTCAGTCATGAAAGATTTAGCATGTTAAGAACTGAGTTGGGAATGATTGAAATTGACTAAGTACCAAAGAGCGGCTAACTGGAGTAATCAACCAAGTGACTTCATCAGCTGTTTAAACCATTGCCATTACAGGAGATGTAGTAGGTAAGGCACTGGTACTCGGCCAAGTTAACTTCACTGATTGTTAGGAACGGTAGAATAAAGCAGCTCAGTGAAAAATTCACTACACTGGCTAAGTAACCAGCCAAGGCACTACACCGAAGTAAAGAATGGAGTAATGGGTAAATGATAGTGTGAACAAAATCAATTTTTATACACGTGGAGAAGAAGGAAGTTATGAAGGATTATTCTGTGGATGATTACACACGTGGAGATCAACTTACAATCATGAAGGTAACCATATTATTTTTCGAATTACAAACACATCGATTCCCGTGATTTATCATTACTTACCTCAAACACTCCTCCACTACACTCGAATATCATGATTTATATACACAAAATCACGCCATTATGTCATAAAATCATTCCACATTCAAACCACATTCACACTACCCAAATTATCCTATATAAACCATACTTAGAGATTTTCCAGAAATCTTTACACTCTAGTGCAAGTTACAAACCCTATTTCTTATTTCTAATCAAATATTTTACTCAAATATCAAACAAATGGCTTCATCGTCTACAATCTCTCCCACTGAAAAATTCTATGAAAAATCAATGATCACGGGGTCGTTTTTCAAACCTGAACCCTACCTCTCTTTCTGTGACAATGATGCACAAGCTCAACACTTGGTTGATTGTTGTTCAAATTTGGGGTTAATGACCTTCCAAAACCCCCCAATCAATGGAATTTGTTATGAAAATTTGATTGCATTCTAGAAAAATGCAAAGTTTGTGCCCAGCACAAAGAAGACTGATACCGACTGCATAAAAAGCTCAATCTTTGGGAGAGAAGTAGTCATTACGCCTGGTATTCTCAACAGATTCCTACACCTACCCATGATAGGTCCGGCTAATGTAAAGTTTGTGAAGATTGACATAAAAAACTTTTGGGCTGAGATAGCCAAGAACCCCAAGAAAAACAGCAAAACATACAACCTCCCTAGATCAGCACTAAAACTTCTGTTTACTGAATTTGCACCGGTCATCACCAAGAACATCGAAGGCAGAAAAGGGTCAATGGAAAACTTAACTGAGTTGCGGGTCAAGCTGATGGCTATCATCTACGAAGGTACTAAATTTGACTGGGAAACATTTGTATTCAATAGGTTGAAAGACCAGATTCAAAAGGAAATTGATTTGTCAATTACGGCACCAAGCAAGGGTTTGCAGAAGAAAGGTGATTTCTGGGAGAGGAAATCATATGGGTTCCCTCTTCAACACCTGTTTGACGCATTGAAAGTGAAACCCACAAATCTGCAGGCCCCACACAGGTCTAAGGTAATGTTTACCTACATTAAGGCATCTATGAAACCTAAACCAACTGCCGGGAGAAAAAGGAAACAACCTGAAAGCAGCAGATCAGGAGTGGGACGAAGAACCAGATCCTAGAAGGCACAAGAGAACACCTCTGTGATTGGTACCAGCAACTTGAACGAACCTGTGATAATCAGTGATGACACAACAACAGAGGAAGAAAAACAACAAGAGGACATCACCTATCTGGAAGAAGGTGAGGAAGGATATGCTCTTACTTCATCTGAAGAAGAAGAGATGGATGAGGAAGAAGCTGAGACAGAGGATGAACACTCAGAAGGCGGCCATCTTGAAACTAATCTAGAAAACATGGAGATCTCTGATGATGAGCTAACACTTCAAGAGGTGCTTTTCAAGAGCATCAGCAAAGTTGACGAACATCCAAGTGAGCCAGCTGATAAAACTCACTCAACTGAACTTGTCAACTCCCCCATTATTGACCAAGGGGGAACAGCAGCAGAGAAAGTCCTATCCCCAGCAGATGAAGAAGTCAACACTCCCCAGCAACACCTTACTGACCCTAAGTCCAATGAGGAAGAAAAAGAAGAAAAGGAAGAAAGAAAAGAAGATACAGAAAGTGAAAAGGAAGAAGAAAAGGAGGAAGAAGAAGAGGTGAAAATGGAGGAGGAGAAGGATAAAGATGATGAGGATGTTGAAGTGCCACCAGAGGAAGATGATCCAGAAAGAAACTTCAATCTGGACATTCAACCCCTGATTGTAGACATGGAGAAGCAGTATCACAACAGGAAAAATCTAAAAGCTGCCTTAAGGAGTGACGCAACCTCCTTAAACCATAAGATTGAAGCCCTCATCAGTCACATCAAGATACAAGATGAGGTGATGGAAAAATAGGAAACTTTCTTTGCAACTTACAGCATCTTATTCCCTACCATATCCAAACCAACCTTGAGTTTCATGCTGAAAAGATGGATAACAATCTCAAACCTTTGGTGGAAACTCTAAACGCTCACACTCATCAAATTCACCATCTGAATGAGATCATGGAGTACTCTGGTCAACAAATTGACACACTTATCAACATTGGTGAGGCAAACAACAAGATACTGGAGAAAAGGTTTGGTCCTCTCCCTGAGTCTGAAACAGCAACTGCAAATCTTGAAGCACGTTTTGGTGTTGCCAAAAAGGGGGAAGGAAGCTCAAAGCCTGAAAGCTCCAGTGGAAAGAAGGCAAGCCCAACATATAAGAGCAAAGGCATCAAAGGAAAAGACATCAGGTTTGAAGAGATGAAGAAGTAGACATTATGCAACATTATACTATCTCTATTTTATCTCTATTTGCCTTTGTTTTTGGAATAAAAAGATGCAATATCTTACTGCCCTTAAATGGATGAATAAAATTGTTGAGTTTTGTTCTGTTAATTATTATAAAAAATTTGGCTTACTTATGTTCAGGCTTATGAGGGTTTTGGCATCATCAAAAAGGGGGAAATTGTTAGGAACATTTTATTATGTTTTGATGATTTCCATACTAGCTGTTATAGCAAACCTGAAATAAGTTAGAATTCTCTGTATAAGTCTTTACTTAGAGTCTGACATGTTGTATAAGTTAAAGTCAGACAAGTATTGTACTAGTTGGTAGGACGGAAAAGTAAAACAGATTTTCGGCAGAGTAAAGCCAACCAAACACCAGCAGAGAAGCAATGAAGACATTATGGTCTGACTTATAACCAAGGAAGTCTGTGATGACCTTGGATAAGTCTAAGTTATGCTTTAAATGATGAAACTTAATGTTTAAATATGGTGTACACTGATCTCACCCCAAATCAAGGATCAGTGAAGTACAAAGATTCTCCTTAAACTAAAATAATGAAGGAAACAATGAATCGGCAAAGTAAACTGACTTTCGGCCAAGTGAAGACAAAACAGTGAAGGAAGATCTAAACGGCAAAGTCCGGTGGATCACTTGACCGTTCAGAGAATGGCTAAGTAAACCTTATCAAAACAGATTTTGAAATATGATGAAGATTCAGAGGAACATGCATTAAATGCACAATCAATAGAGGATCAATCAAGGACGGATTTTCTGATAAACATTTGAAGAAAAATTCAATCACTAAAATCAAGGAGAATATAATTAAGGGGGAATCAAAAATTATTCCCTTCATTAATATAGCCAATGGATGGAAATTCAAATCAAGGCTATAAATAGAGGGCATTGACAGAAAATGAGGACAAGGAGAAAGAACGAAAAATCTGAGCAAAAACTCTGTCAAAGTAGAAAGCCTTCTATCTGTGCAAAAAGGGAAACATCTAGTGATCAACTCAAAACTGAGAGCTACAATTCAAACATCTAGCACTGAGATTGATCAGCAAGTTTGTGAATCCAATTCACATCAACCAAGCAACTGAATCAGAATCATCTTAGAAGGAGTTGTGTTTGTGATAGCTGCTGAATGATTTGATCCTAAGGAGCAGTGAAAGAGATTGAATCACTGAAGCTGTAGCAGTCAAGGAGTGATAGTCTTGTAAATTGTGAAGCTTGGGAAGTCAAGGACAATCGTACTATTGTAACTGTGAAAACAATAGTGAATTCCTCCAATCATCATAGGAGAAGAGTGGATTAAGGGATTACACCACCCTGAACCACTATAAGCCTTGTGTCAATTTACTTTCAGCAATTTACCTTACTGCATTTATTTAATTGCAAAAATTATATCATATATTTGTGATTGCTTAAACTACTTTGAAATAACATAGTAAGAAGGGAATTATCCGCTGCCCAAAAGCTTTTAAGTTAAGGAAAAGTTTTTGAAACTCCACTATAGTCATTCACCCCCCCCCCCTCTGACTATAGTTCTACCCTTCTCTGGGACCAACACAAGCAAGCAAGGACAACCACCATATCCCACTCAATACAAGAGCTCGTACAATACTAATGCTCAAAGCCAAGGTTACCAAGAAAATCCCTAGAATCAACACCACCAACCACCACCGAGTCGTTCATACCCACAACACACCACACAAAGCATTCCTGTTACTCAAAGTTCCACCCCGTCTATGGAAGGAGTTGACAAATAGGAAAAGTTGATGGATAATATCACGGGTGTTGTATCTACTCAAACCAAGAATATGGAATCCATGGTGACCTTTATAAGTACAGTCACGAAGGATGTTAGCACATTGAAAACGTCTATGAGCGGACATGATATGAGGATGAAGAATATAGAAGCATGTATGCGAAATGTTGAAGAGCATTTGAGTAAAGATGGGGAAATGAAGAATATTAGACCCATGGAGAACTACCAAGCATTATCGAAAGAAACCCAATAGAGGTGAATGCAATCATTACCCTAAGTGGGAGAGTGTGTGGTAGCAACGGAGTGGAAGTTTCCAAGAATAACGAAGTTGAAGATGATTTGGATGATAAATTTGAGGAAGATTTAGGCAATGCGGATGAAAATGAGTTGAGTGAAGAGGAAGAAGAGATTGTCTATGATTTCTTGCGACGTGATAGACACGTTGAAGCAGAATGTGAAGATGAAGAATGGGTCAAAATCCCGAGAATCCTGAAAAACTCGAGGGCTAGTGATTTGAGGACCTTATTCAATGAAAATGTTGAGAGGAGATTATCAATGATAAGTCGGCTTACACCGGACGGAGCCCGGTTCATGCCGGGAATGAATCAAAAGATTCTGAATTTGCACAGGCAAGTCGGTTTACGCCGGCCATTGCTCGGCGCATGCCGAAGTTACAGGAAAAAAACCCGAGAGCTCTGCAGAAAAGTCGGCTCACGCCGGACTTGATCCGGTTCATGCCGAACTTGACAAGTTTCACGCCGTCAGTGCTAGAAAAAATTTTGGGCTTCTCTCAAAGAAATTGGTGCCAAATGATGACACATGGAGTCCACCAAATGCACCAACATTCAAGGAAGCATCACCATTTTCATCCGAGGATAAAGGTACGGGAGGTATGACTTCTAACCCTAAAATCATTGATCTTGAGTCTTTACCCTACCATCCTAGAGAACAAATTAAAAAATTGAAGACGGATAAGAAGTATGCACATTTCCTTGATACGTTTCGTCATCTAAATGTTAACATCCCAGTGATTGAAGCACTAATCAACATGCCCACTTATGGAAAGTTTCTTAAAGACATCCTCTCGAATAAAAAGTGTTTAGAAGAGTATGAGAACGTTTGTCTCAATGAGGAATGCTCCGCAGTGTTGTAACACAAGCTTCCACCTAAGCTTAAAGACCCCGAGAGTTTTACTATCCCATGTGATATTAGGAGCTTTTTGTTTAAAAAGGTGCTTTGCAATCTCGGTGTGAGCATAAACCTCATGTCTTATGAGGATTACAAGAAACTTGGAATATGAAAGCTCAAACACACGAAGATGACTCTCCAACTTGCAGATAGGTTCATTAAACGCCCTAAGGGAGTCATCAAAGATGTGTTGGTCAAGGTCGATAAGTTTTACTTCCCAGTTGACTTTGTGGTCATGGAAATGGAGGAAGGGTATTCAACGCCCCTTTTTCTTGGTCATCCATTTCTAGCAACGGGAAGAACTTTTATTGATGTTCAATGAGGTGAAGTAGTTTTGAGAGTTAATGAGGATGAAGTCACTTTTAATATCTTCAAGGCAATGAAACATCCATACAATTCGCAAGAGTCATGTTCTTTTATAGATACTCTATCTTCTATTTGTGTGGAGCGTACTAACTTGCAGGCCTTTGAGGACAAGCTCAAAGAATGTTTGGCTTTATCAATTTCTGAAGGTGATGAAAATGATGAGGGGATGCAAGAAGTGATCTTTCATTTTGATGCCGGTGGTTCTTTTATGAAGCAACCATGGCACCGATATTTGGAGTTGGAACTAAATGGCCCAGTGTTGAAACCCTCGGTGAAAGAGCCACCAAGGAATTTGGAATTGAAACCCCTCCCTTCTAATCTTAAATATGCCTTTCTTGAAAATGACAATCTACTTCCTGTTATTATTTCATCGTCTCTAACCAGTTTGCAAGAAGATCATTTGTTGAGGATGCTTAGGCAATATAAGAGAGCGTCCGGATGGACAGTGGTGGATATTCAAGGAATAAGTCCCAAAATTTGTTTGCACAAGATCATTTTGAATGATCATGACAAGCCATGTACCCAACCACAACTCCGTCTCAACCCAAACATGCAAGAGGTTGTCAAGAAAGAGGTTATCAAGCTAGTGGAGATGGACATAAATTTTCCTATATCAGACAGTGAATGCATAAGCCCTACCCAAGTTGTACCAAAAAAAGGGTGGTTTTACAGTGAAAAAGAATGACAAGCACGAGTGGATTTCAACAAGGGAAGTCACCGGATATCGGATGTGCATTGATTTCCGCAAACTGAATGATCCAACCAAGAAAGACCATTATCCACTTCCGTTCATAGTGCAAATGTTGGAACGGTTGTGCGGACACAAATTTTATTGCTTTCTGGATGGTTACTCAGGCTATTTGCAAATATTGCAGCAGGAGACAGAGAGAAAACAACCTTTACATGTCCGTATGGAACCTTCGCTTACAAAAGAATGCCTTTTGGACTATGAAATGCACCGGCCACTTTCCAGAAATGTATGATGGCAATATTCTTCGACATGGTGGAGAAGTTTTTGGAAATTTTCATGGATGATTTTAGCATTTTTGGAGATTCTTTTGGAGAGTGTCTTTCTCATTTGGAACGTGTTCTACAACGTTGTGAGGACACGAACTTGGTCTTGAATTGGGAGAAATGTCATTTAATGGTATCAGACGGTATTGTCTTAGGCCATATGATTTCAGAAGAAGGCATTGAGGATGACAAAGCAACAATCGAAGTGATTGAGAAATTACCTTCACCAGTTAATTTGAAGACTTTAAGAGGATTTCTAGGGCATGCCGGGTTTTATCAACACTTTATCACGGATTTTTCACATTTGCCAAGCCTCTTAGCCACCTACTTGAAAAAGAGGTACCTTTCCACTTTGATGAGAAATGCATAGAGGCTTTTGAGACCTTGAAGAAGCGGTTGACATGTGCACCTGTTCTTGTGGCACCGGATTGGAACTTACCGTTTGAACTCATGTGTGATGTAAGCGATTTGGCGGTTGGGGCCGTGTTAGGCCAACGCCATGACAAAGTTCTTAAAGCAATTTACTATGCATCCCACACACTGAATTCGGCACCAATCAATTATGCCACGACCGAGAAGGAGCTACTTGCTATAACGTTTGCATTGGATAAATTTTGCTCATATCTTGTGGGTTCTAAAGTTATTGTCTACACTAATCATACAGCATTAAAGTATTTGTTAAGCAAGAAGGTTGCAAAGCCAAGGCTTCTTAGATGGATTCTCCTACTTCAAGAATTTGACATTGAGATCAAGGATAAGAAGGGTAGTGAGAATGTAGTCGCGGATCACTTGATTCGATTGGAATATGTTGAAGAGGAAAGTAGAAGAAGAGAGATCAAAGACTCATTTGTAGATGAACAACTCCTTATGGTTGATGCTCCATCGACGATGCGACTTACCAAAGCCGGATCTATACCGAAGGAGAGCTCGCCATGGTTTGGTAACATTGTTAATTATTTTACTTGTGAGTATGTTCCGTCTCATTGGACATGGAAAAAGAAAAAGAAGTTCTTTCATGACTTAAAATTCTACTACTGGGAAAAACTGGACCTTTTTCGGAGGTGTTCGGATGGCATCATTAAGAGATGCGTCCCCGATAGTGAAATTTCAAGTATCCTTTCCTTTTGCCATGATCGTGAGCTTGGCGGCCACCATGGAGGGTGGAAAACCGCCTACAAGGTGTTGCAATGTGGTTTTTATTGGCCAACATTGTACAAAGATGCACATCGCTATGCACGATCTTGTGAGTCATGCCAAAAGTGGGGAAATGTCTCTAAGAAGAATGAAATGCCTCTCCAACCTATATTGGAGTGCGAACTATTTGATGTATGGGGCATCGATTTCATGGGACCATTTCCTCCATCGTTTGGTAAGAAATTTATTTTGGTAATGGTTGACTATGTTTCTAAATGGGTAGAAGCCCAAGCTCTTCCCACTAATGATACCGGAGTGGTGATGAAATTCCTTAAAAATAATATCTTCACTCCTCGGGCTATCATTAGTGATAGAGGTTCGCACTTTTGTAATCGACCATTCACCAAATTGATTGAAAAATATGGTGTGAAGCACAAGATTGGTACACCGTACAACCCACAAACAAGTGGGCAAGTTGAGGTATCAAATCGAGAGGTAAAAAGGATTATTGAAAAAATGGTTGATGCCAATTGTAAGAATTGGGTGGTGAAATTGGATGATGCATTATGGGCCTACCGGATAACCTTTAAAACACCGATTGGTTGTTCCCCTTATAGACTAGTTTTTGGCAAGTCTTGTCATCTTCTAGTCGAGTTAGAACATCGAACCTTTTGGGCCATCAAGTTTCTTAACTTTGACCCCAAGGCCGTTGGTGAGCATAGATTGCTCCAACTCACGGAACTAGAGGAGTTTCGCCTTGATGCTTATGAGAACGCCCGAATCTACAAGGAACGCACTAAGTCCTTTCATGATAAAAGAATATTTCATCGTGAGTTCCACGTGGGTGACAAGGTACTCTTGTACAATTCACGCTTGAAATTGTTTCCAGGTAAACTTAAATCTAGGTGGACATGACCATTCGTGGTGACTAAAGTTCATGCATCCGTAGCTGTGGAGTTGAATGATGGAGAAACTACGTTTATGGCAAATGGACTTAGGGTGAAGATATTTGTTGAAGAGGAAGGAATCCCTCAAACTAAGGAGGTGATGTTCCTTACCGATCCTTCATCCAACTAAAGCATGGAATAGTCTAGCTATAGACTAAATTTAGCAACAACGGGTACTATCTTTTCATTATTCACAGATCATATACATATTTTGGTTGGTATTTCTGTTCTTACTTGCTACGTGCTTATGTGAGTAGTGGTTATTCGTGTCCATGCACGATAATCTATATAACTTCCATCTTTTCTACCGTATAATCCCGTCGAGCAAACGACGTTAAACAAAAGTGTTGCCGGGAGGTATTGACGGACCTTTTCTAGGCTATACAGATCCTAACCGGCAGTGTACCGGGTCAAATTGTAGTGCTAGTCTGGTGAGTCAGGTCGTATTCCTCAGGGAAAACACGGTAACTCTTTTAAGTGGGGTTAAACACCAAGAAGCTATTATTAACTCGATCTAAGTCGCAGTTTTATCATTTTCCTGGGTTAGATTATGTTAGTAGTTAGATTGTTAGTAGTGCATAAAGTAAAATAAGTAAATAAATACTAATATAATATATATATTTTGGAATCTAGCCAAGAATACGTTCTTGAATTACAATCTCTTTTAGTAGAAATAAATGAGACAGATCTTCCTTTATTCAAGGTGTAAATTATATATGAATCGGTGTACTCTAAAGCTAGACAACTCCTCCTCACACATGGCGTATGAAATTGTCATATGTCCATTGCATCACCCAAGGTCCACAATCATTCACGGTTTTTACGAGCGAACAGTCCCGAGTACAAATCTACCTTTAGATAAAAGGAGTCATTCCGTTCGTCAAGCGGTCAATTTTATTTAAAAGGCTCCGGTTGTCAAGGCCGGACGATTCAACTTTCGGTTTAAGTTTCAATTAAACGATGATTTAACATTATTACGATCTCGAGTACAAATGTCAATAAAATTTATCTTTCCCAAGACAAATCGCTCTTTGTAGGAAAGCGGGTTCCGTTGTCACGTTTTCACTCGCCAATTTTACCCTCCGGTCTTTCAATTTTAACGTTTCATTAAGCGCGAAGAAAGAAAGATTCATCATAATTGATTTTAATCATTATTACGAGTCGATCATTCATTTTACCAAAAGATTAACTAATTGATTCATATCTTGGCTAGATATATTTTTAGTTTAATATCATATATAAATAGAAATAGAAATAATAAACATAACAATTTTAGAATATATTACAGGTTATGACTATCGAATCGAATTCGTTTCACACGGATCTAACATGCCAAAGCTTGAAATCAACAATCTTCGATAATTATTCCGTCATTACAACGATACTATAACCATTTTATTTATATATGTGAAAAACATATATACATACATACATAGACATATATATGTATATACAGTACTAAAATAAAAGAAGATAGATGAAATATATATATATATATGGATGTATATATATATATTAGGACGTGAGTGTGTGTGTGTATATATATATATATATATATATATATATATATATATACAAGTGTTCTACAAAAATAAAAACAAAGAAAGAAAAGAGAAGCAGGACGAGAAGAAAGAAAAGAAATAGAAAAGAAAGGGGCAAAGCTCCCTGTTCTCTGATGCCTCATATATATAGAAAAATGGGGAGGCCGGACCGGTCCTGAAATGGAGCCGGACTGGTCCGGACTCATCATTACTTAACACCTCAGCTTGATTCTCGAAGGATCGATTATAATTATATAATTATATATTAAACTTCTAAAATTCATAACTTGAGTTGTAGACCTCCAAAAATCATGATTTAAACGTCATTAGAAAGCTCTCGGAAAACTCTACAACTTTCATCAAGGACTCTTCTTCAGAAAACGTCATTTTGATGAGCCATTTGTATTACGAGTCTTTTTCGGCATTTTCCAGTAGTACGAATCAATTAGCCACTTGACCACCATTTGAGTTGTAGAAGTCCGATTGACTTGATTCAAAATCCATTGGAAATCGTTTTTGAAGATATACAACTTTTATTAAGGAAACTTCTTCAGAAAATGTCGTTTTGATGAGCCATTCAGTATTCGAAGATATTTGGGATTTTTACTAATCCGAATCGGTTAGTCACTTGACTACTATTTGAGTTGTAGACCTCCAATTGACGTGATTCAAAGTGCGTTGGAAAGCTTATGTGAAGATCTACCACTTTCATTAAGAAGTCATCCCCTGAAAATGCCTCTAAGCTGGGTCAAATCTCCGTCGAAAATATGTAACGATTTAAGTACTTAGAAAATTTGCTCCGTTGAACTTATAAACTTGTGGCACCTTCTTCTAACCCTCTAAACACATCTTTTAGACTCAAAACATGTCGTTCACGTGGAATCTTGGTCAATATATAATCCTGCAATGAACCACCAAAATACCAAACGTAAATCCGACACGACACTCCGGTTACTAAACCGGTACAAAAACTAATAAAAATACGATAATTTATATAATAACTACTACTTATACATTTGAATAAAACTTAGTAATTTTGACTTGATTTGATACAATAATGCTCAAAATGGTATCAATATTGGGGTAAAATGTCGTAATAATGATCATAAATTTATCTCTCATCAGGTATCCCGTTAATATTTTTTGTCGAGCATGCTTAGTTAGTTTGGTGAATGACATTGGAAATAAAATGGACTTTTGAACTCTTTTTAGTCTTTCGGCTTGCGTCGGAGTTGCGCGGCCTACGCCGGATTGTGAGGGAAGGTCTTTGTTTTTGAGTGAAGTTGTACTCGGCGTGCACCGTAAATCTTCGGTTTGCTCCGGGATCAAAGGAGAAAAACCAAAAGGGTAGTCAGTGTTTTCGGCGTGAGATGGACGATTTCGGGTCTGCGCCGGAGCGGCAGTTTTTGAATTTAGATAAGTTTTTCCTTCTCTCTCTCTTCCCATAACTTTCCCCATCAATTTTTCTCCCATTTTTCACTTCTTATCACCACCATTCACAAAAATCCTTCTATCAAACCACCATTTACATCACACTTCACTCTCCCAGATCTTTTTCTTCTTCCCTCCTTCATTTATCTCTCTTGAAGGAAGCATCCGGTTTATTCAAGTTGAAGGGCAAAGTTAGTCTCTCCGGCGAGTCACAATATTTCCGGCCTAGTTCTTCATCTTTTCCGGTGAATCACAACAACAACAAGGTAATTAGTCTTTTCCTTCTTTTCATTTCTTCCCTCAATGTTGTTCTTCATTTTAAAATTTTAAAATTGGAGGATGGATTGACCCTTGTTGGATGGATTTTTTTTGTAGTTTTTGACCACCACCTTAGCTATGGCCGAATCTTCCCAAACTCGTAAAAGGGACTCCGGCAAGAAACGTCATACTAGTGCTCCATCTGTACCTTTACCTATCCATCAACCCAGTCCTCTCACCAATGCCGAGAAACCTATCACCTTTCGAAAAACCGCTCCTAAGACTGCTCTCAAGCTTTACGATGAGTATTTTGGTACATGTACTTTACTCCTTGAGCGTGGTGTAGATTTTGATTCTCTTAGCGTGAATTTTCGTATAGTCATTGAGAGCCGTAGTTGGCAAAGGCTTGCAGAAACCCGGACTAAGATTGTCAATGCCACGATGGAGGCTGAGTTTTATGCTATGCTCTCAATTATCGAGCCTATGGAAGATGAGCAAGTTGCTTCCATTTCCATTCGCACCACTCCAGTTCCCTTCACACCTGAGGTTATTAATGCATTTTATGTTATTCCCGATGTTCCGTATGAGAGGGATTACTCAACTTTGTGGAAGCTTGATGAAGAGGCGAATGTGCAAATGTGAGATTTCGAGGCTTAAAATACCTTTGACCCCTCTGCCACCTGGGTTGAGAAAAGGTTTAAGTTTGGTGGGTGTGCCAAAGATATTAGGGCCTTAAATCACTTCCTAAGCCATAATGTTTACCCCTCTCGACATAATAATGCGTTCACCTATGAAGAATCTTGCCTCGTGTTAGCAATGTGAAGAAGATCCCGGTGGATGTGGGATAGCTCAACCATAAGAAAGGCTTTAGAGTTTGCTGACAATCATCCTAGGAATGGTAACATGCCATTTCCGTGACTTATTTCTTCCCTCTGCACCCAAGCTCAAGTTCGTAGTCTCCCTGGTGATAGGCTTGTCCCACCCTCTACGACCTTGATTGGTCCTCACCTTCCTGAGCTTCTTGCTACCCGTCCTACCCCACCTTTGAGGCTCATTACCCGTCCCAAGAACTACCCCCTCTAAGTGCACCGTTTCCTGGCTCATATAGTACCTCTTTTTCTTGCTTGAATCCTACCCAAGACCCTGCTATCACAGCTAGGCTTGACTTCCTTGAGACCGAGATGGCTTTCCTCCGTGGTGGTCAAGTGGCTCCTAACACAAATCTGACCCTAGGTTTTGAGAGAAATCGTCTGTGGGCCGATGATTTTGCATGTTGGATTGTGAGGTCAGCGTGCTTTTCTTAGGGCTCTTAACCTTGCTGATAGTCAGATTTCAGATGATCTAGATGCTTGTCAGCGTGACCCCATTTCTCTACCAGCCTGGGTACCTATTATACCTATCTACACCCCTCACCAAGCTTATCCTAGAACTTCTATGCCTTCTGATGATGTGTCAAGTTTTGTGTCTATAGGTACATGTGCCGAGACTGTTTTCTCCACTGGGGTCAGCATGCTGTTTTCAGTTTCTTCCATCAATACAGGGTTGAGTAGTTTGGGCTTGGACAGTTCTGTGATCATGTCTACCGTTGGTGCTCGCACTAGACTCGAGACTCTGGTATCTGCTGCATTGTCTTCTGAGCCGATTTAGATGTTGAGTAATCCTCATGCAGCAGACTTATAGAGAGCTGGTTTGGTACATCCGATGAGTTTTACTCCTGTGAGCATTGCTGGGATGAGAGATGTAGAGTTTGTTGATGCGGAGCGGGGGCAAAACATTGTTGATTCAGAGTCTGATCATGATGATTGTGTTCTAACCTTGTCGTTCACCAAAACTTTACTTTGTTTGTTTTGATGGCCGCCTGTGGCCTAGACTATTTTCCTTTTATTATCTTTTGTGATGTTGCAAACTACATGTGGTGTTGCTACTTATGGTGTGTGTGCTATGATTGGGAATGTTGTTTGTTACTTTGTTGGACATGCTAGTATTTGTGCTTGTGCACTCTTGTGTTTTTATGGTAGTTGCATTTCATGTTTGAGCTTGCCATTGTCCCCATCATCTTTGTTGCATTACCTGTGCTTAGCTCCTTGTCTTGTGGTTTTGCATGTTTTGGTTTTAGCATGGCATACATTTCACTGCTGTTCTATTCTGCATGTTTCGGCGCATACCGTGACCACCTCGGCCCATGCCGGGACAGCTCACATAGAGACTCTTTTCTACATATCCGGTCTATGCCGGGACCTTCCGGTTTATGCCAGAATCTCCTCGGTTTGCACCGGAAGGCCTAAGCACTGCCCCCTCTGCACACTGTATCCCGAGAATCTATGGCAACTTTTTCAGACCCGGCGTACGCCGAACCCTTTCCGGTTTGTGCCGGAGGCGCTATGATGAGATAACCGACTGGACTCTTCTTTTGTTTTCTTCCCTCTATTTATTTCCCTCCCCATTATTTTCTTCCCAAACCCTATATCATACTTTTATCCATATTTTCCTTCCTTCTTCTTTATTTCTTCAACCTTCTTCCCCCATAAATCTATCATGTCTTCCCCGTCATCTTCTGCAACACGTTCACTCCCCGATTCCCCTTACCCCTCTTCTCCTGAATCTAATCTCCCACGAGCACCACCCTGCATCATCGACTATGGGTCTGAAATTTCTCGCACTCGTTACCTTGAGAACTAACTTCACTCACCAATACAGAATGAGAAGGGTTTGAACACCCGAAAGGTTGAGGACTACGCAGAGATGCGCATTGAGTGGGGAGGCTGGCAAAGGTTTGTTAGGGCTCATCGTGGCCGCATCAATATCACCTTGGAGCACGAGTTTTATGTTGTTTTGTCCGAAACCCCGTCCGTGGAGGCCACCAGTTTCCTATCCATCCGGCGAGTTCTTGTCCTTTTCACTCCTCTCGCTGTCAATGACGCTTTCTCCATTCCGCAGGGACATGAACCTCCCCACAGCCATTATGAGGAGGCGTGGAACCTTGATCATATGAGTGGTTTGATTGTCATGCTTTCTGAGGCTACTTCCGCTCTACTTCCTCATGAGCAAAGGCCGGATCGTGATTTTGATGCGTATGATTTGTCGACGGACATGAGGGCTTGGAAACACTTCGTCAATTCTCGTGTTTTCTCCACCTCCAACTTCTCCGAGATCACCGATGATGAGATGCTACTTTTGTACGCGATTAAGGTTGGCGCGGTTATTGATTGAGGCATTCTCATTCATCGTGCGGCTGTTTGTTTTGCCAGGTCTAGGAGGAACTTTCGCAAGCCCATGCCTTTTGCTTGGTTGATTTCTCATCTCTACACTCATATGGCTGGTGTACCATCACTTCCCGGTGATGAGATCTTTCCTACCCGTCGCCTTGCGTCTGGGCTCCTTCCTTATGATTTTCCTGGTGGTCCTTCCTCTGCTGAGTCTGGTGATACTGATTGATTTTAGTTGTGTTGGTTGGCTTGTGCTTGTGTTATGCTAGTATCTGTTGAGTAATAACGCTTTTAGCGAACAATTTCCCTTTCTTTTTGTTGATTTCGATCTTGTAGCAATGTGGTTGTATTGTTTGAACTTGTGGCTTGCATGTTTTATTTCATTGGTTTCCCGGTTGATCTTCTACTTATTTGCATCTGTGCTATGCTCCTTCTTTTGTGATGATGTTTCCCGGATTACCCCATGCATGCACCCTCCTAGTTCCTTATTTTTGTGCTGCAGTGTTTTGGCTCTCACCGCCTTTGGTTGGCATGCGTCGATCACCCTTTTTGGGAGAGTCAGTCCACACCAGCCTTATTCGGTGCAAGCCAAATTCACTACCTTTCGTTCTGGTTGCCTCGGTTTACGCCGTGATTAGCCCGGCGCGCGCCGCACCCACTAGACACACACTCTGTTTTGCACATTTCGGCATACGCCGACACCCTTTCGGTTTAAGCCGAACACGATTTTGCCCCAATTTATCACTTTCTTTGCTCTCTTTGATTCCTTCTTCTTTTCCTAACCACATCTTTACTACTAACTTTCCATTGGGGACAATGCAAGTTCGTAAGTGGGGAGTGGAGACGTAGTTAGTTCAACAACGAGACGTAATTTCACTAAGTACTTGAGAAGCACTTACTTTTGACTATTTTCGAGCATGTCAAGTATTATAAAGTAAATTTTGATATAATGTAAGGTTTTGCGATCAATAGAGTGAAAAAATTCAATGAAATGAGCAACCTTGACGAATTAGAGGTACATTCTAACTTGCAAATCTTTGATGGTAGTGTGAATCACTGAGCACGTATATTTAGATCTTTTGTTAACATACAATCATTCACGTAATTGTGCAAACATACTCATATTTGTAACTAGAACATAAGCTTGGTAATCTTTCTAGGCGAAATAAAAAGGTATTTGGAATCGGAGTAGGGATGACGATTTTTGGCATCACTTTTACTCGAACATAGACAAATGGCCTTCCCGAACATAATTCCCTTTTCCCCATCTCAGCCTTGCTAGAGTGGCGAGACCCTACTCGAAATAGCCATTCGTGATTAACCTCATTATAATCCAACCCTTAGCCTAATTTTGGTCTACATTCCCTTGGCATCCCACAAGTTAGCAAGTTTCTATGGATTGTGTGGGTAGTGACAAAGGAACTAAGAGTTGGACGGCATTAGTTGGCACAAGTTGAGATGGCATTTATCAAGTTCGGAGTCCATCAATGTTTATTCCCCTTTTAAAAAAACGTTCAAATTATCAAAAAATCAAAAAATTTCAAATAAAGCTTCCAAGAGATTATAAATAAGCAAGTCAAGCTTAAATAGAGTGTAAATAGAAAGCAATAATTGGAAAGTCAAGTGAGGCAATTTTGGAGCTTAATTTCATAAACCTTGGTGATGTGAGTTGGGAAATAACTAATTGGAGTAGTAGTACTTGATCGTTGAGATAAAGGTGTAGATTCTTGCTATCTTGCCTTATTCTCTTTGATTATCCTTGTTTATCCCTTCGGTTAGCCAATTACCCGGGCCCAAATGTTACAAGCCGCTTTGTCAATTACCTGACCTAACTCCTTGATTCTGAACGCCAAATTAGTGGAGATTGATATCATTCTTAAGCTTATGGTTATATCTTATTAGTGAGGCATGCATGATTTCATGATTGGTTGCTTGATAACAAGTTTGAAGAATATTCACACACACACTCCACTACTCTCTTAGATAGCGATTAGCATGTAGCTATGATCCCAATTGGTTGCATCATCTATTTGAGCTCTCACCTATTGACATCTTATCTTGTGACTTTAGTTACTTCATCGCTTTATTTGCTCGAGGACGATCAAAAGCTAAGTGGGGAGTGGTTGATGTAAGCCAACCAGTTGATGCATTTTATCATTTTTATTCCCATTTCTTGAGAATTTAGTGATGTTTTCGTATCAATTTTAGCAACTATTGTGATGATTTGGACCACCTTTGTATATAGTAAATATTATGAGAACAAATTATTTTGGTATATTTTGAGGCTCATTAGCCTAATTTTGTTATCAGATTTACCCTTGATATCTTTGTGTTTTTGTCTTGCAGCATATATAGCAAGGTTTGTAGGCTTAATTTTGGAGATGTTGAAGCCTAAAGAGTGTTAGAGAAGCAATCCAAACATCAAGAGAGAAATCTTCAATTCTGTTTTGTATCCGGTTCACGCCGTGTAGCATTCAAAGGAAAACAGAAGGTTCTCATGTGTACCCGGTGCAAACCGAACATCCTCGACGCACACCTAAATTCGAAATTTGATCAGATGGAGTATTTAATGCGTTATGATAGATCCAACTACCCTATCAGTCCCGGTGCACGCCGAGATGGGTCCGGCGCAGACCTGAATACCGATTTCAGAAATAAATAGCTCATTTACTCTTATTTGAAGGATATACACACTTAACCTCTCTCACTCATCTTGAAGGCACCCCAACTCTCAAGCATATCCTAGCCAAAATTACTTATATTTAGCTCTTAAATGCAATTGTAACTCTTAAGAATTCTTAGTTTATTCTTTTGGATTACTTTGGTTGGAGCAAGATTGTCACTTTTGTGTATGAACTCCATTGAAGTCTTTTGAAGTTGAATGAAAGCTTCCCTTTTCAAATTCATAGCTTGTAATTGGTAAATTCTTAGCCTTTACTTTGTTTTAATTGTTCTCATTTCTATAAATGCTAACCTTGACATGTTGGTGCTCATAGTTATGAGTGGCTAGTCCCACACTAGCCAAGGCAATGTAGTTGTGATAGTTTAATTTCTTGTACTTGATTGGTAGTGATTGTTCATGTTTCTTTAGTTTCAATTGTGTTGAATCTTTTCCTACTTGCATTGTATGGCTTTTTTTGTATTGGAGTAATTAACCAATGCTTGCACACACACACTTAGTGGATACCGAATGGAGATATTAGGTGTGAGAAAGAGGTAGGAAAACCGGAAGGTAAAGTTGACCTTTATTGGAGCTCAATTTCTTATCCGGGGAGCTGACGAGTTCTTGCATTCAAGTGTTTATCATGTTGAATCATTAGGTCTAGGGTTCTTAGGCCAATGAGGAGACATAGTGCGGTTTCACACACTCGTATGAGGGGAAGTTGTTAGCTTAGGAATGCACTGTTTCACATAATTGAACATTATTGGAAGGTTGGTAGGTAATCATTCCCAAGATACTAGAAGAGGTTGCTTGATCAATGAATTTGCCTTGGTTAGGTCTTTTACTATTTGATTATCATTTTAACAGTAGAGTTAGAACAATTACTTTCTTGTTTCCTTGCGACTTAGATCAAGATAATAATAGCTAATTGGTGTTTGACCTCACATTCCCTGTGGGATACTACCTTGACCACTTTCTAGAGTACAATTGACCCAGTACACTGCCGGTGAGATTGGACACCTAAAAGAATCGATCAGCCATCGAGCCGAACTCAAAGTTGTCAAATATCTTTTAATGCCACCTTTTGAAGTTCTGCCTATTGAACTTCTTATGTTTTTCATGGTGTGTAGAACTTGTTCCTTGAACCGGTGCAACAACAGGTTGCACCACATTTGCTACTGGAACACTTTTCAAAGAGTGGTTTCCGATGTTCCTTCCATTACTGTTTATAAACAGAAGACCAACAATCAACGTTTGTAACACTAACTTTCAACAATGGTTACACCAAATTTTAAGAATTGAAACAAGTATAGCAACAATTCTATTTCAAAAATTTGCACACTTGTTCTTACATGTAATCTTGTGTAACAAGTACTCTAATTTGATTTCTAGAATTCAAATAGATATGAGCAACTTGTAGTAACCACATTCAAAACATTAAGTAAAATGAAAACTTATTACTTGATAGACCGAGGCGCGTAGAACGATGTCCTTAAGCCTTTGCCCCGATTACATGCCCACGGTAATGTTAAAAGTCTCCCTAGACACAAGAATATTTACCTTCTTCTAGTCCTGACAATTGATTGTGAAGAAGCCTGCGCATAGGTCCCCCGTCTTATTATCTTTGACTTATGAAATGCAAAAGAAATTTGTGTGGAGTTTTTTGTAATGTATGCAATGTATTTCCCATATCCTTTTCATTCAGTGTTGGAGGGATTAAATAGGCAGAGTCGGTTTTTGGTTGAGGAGAGGCTTCTCTTCAGAATCGTGCAAAATTGTTGTGGAAGTATCTGTTAAAATGAACAGATGCCATGCCAACAAAACTGTTATGTTCCAAAAGATATTTCGAAATGATGTAACATTTCAGAATTCAAAGGTTGCATTGGTTCAGCTCAAAAATAATTTATGGACAAATTAAAATGCTTACATTTTCCAAAAATATATATACTGGACCGGGCCGAGCCTATCCTAAAGCACAAACACAAGCCTGAAACTGAACCGAGCCGGCCGGACGGGTGGCGGCAGTGGCATGCGCTTATTTCTAAGCCAAGCAGGATCTAAGTCCTCCCTCTTCCACAAAATTCTTTTGCTCCTTAGGGCTTGCTACTTATTGAAACACTACATCTTATATGTAGAGTTCACATAAGGCATTCTACCTATGTGGGACCAAGGATTCTCATTCATAAATCCTCTCTCTTTAGGAATTAATTTCTTATTCACCCTATATCAAAATCGAGTGTTTCAAAAGTCTAACCTTAACCACTATCTTAGTGGTTTCCAAACTAGTTTTTAGCTCCCGGAAATTCCATACATAAGTCAATCGAAATCGAGCTTGAAGTGTTTTTTTCACCACTTGTTCCAAACTCATTTTTAGCTAAAAACTCCAACGTTCTCTTATTGCACCACCATTTTGTTTTGGGCACCACAATTATTCAAACCATCATATAAATTAATATTATATCGATCCCAAAATATAAGTCATATTGAGTGTTTTTATAAATATTAAGAAAGTGGATGGGTGTTATAATTTTAAAGAAAACTGACTACTTTATTATTTGACGGTTATTAATTCAATAGTTATTGAGTAATGAAAATTATAAGAGAAGAAAGAGGTATTCACGTTTTCCATAACCATAACCTGGAGACATTGCATTAATTCATTAATCAGGTTATGGAAGAAGATAGAGTTTAACGCGGTTCAAATCACGTCGAAGTAATTTTAATAATTAACTTTACAATACATGCCATTTTCTACATATACATAATTTGTAACCTACTTTATTTACTTATATGTTCATGTTCTTACATCTTACATATTTTACAAAGAACACATGCACATAAAACACACAGACGTACATGTAACGACCTTAGGTCAACGTAGACAAAGTCAGACACACCTACATGAGCTGCCATTGGGTTGGCAGACACGTAGTCTTACTTACCTAACCAACAATTCAAGGATACAATGTCATGATCAAACACCATAAGGAGGTCATAGTGCAATAGAGGCCACTCGCAAAAGTACTCATAACATTATGATGCGAGTAATATTAGTATCTAACCATTAGTAGCTGTTATCACATAAAAGAAATGGAAAATTAGGGATAAGGACACAATAATATTTTTAAGTAACAAACTAAATTTTTTATAGGAGAAGGACAATCGCTTAATTTTTATAGCGAGAAGGACAAACAGTGAATCCCAAAATCGGTGAATCTTCCCAACATGTAAATTTCCAATGAATTTTGAAAATTAGTGAATTTAACAGTAGAATTTCGGCAAAGAATTTAAGCAATCAAAAAAGTTTCAAAACTCGCCCTTCTACTCAATTGATTGAAATATTTCTGTCCTTCTCCCTCATTCCCCCTAAAAGAAAATAGTCTAAACAAACAAAAATAACATGTATTTCCATTTCAAAATTCAGAATTCTAAGTCTACTTGTGCACATAAGGGATCCATGATCAACACAACCAACACCCAAAACCTAGCTCCAACTTCTACGCATGACGTTGAAGAGTAGTACATAAAGTATCGAATTTCTAGAAAATCATGTTACTACGAAATACTCGGTACATACACAGATTTGATGAAAAGAAGATGTCGAAAATCAACCACAAAACTTAAACACAGAAGACCAACAACAAAAGATGTCAAAGAAAATCTTGTTGGTCTTCTTGCGTTCAAGACTATGCTTAATTAAACGATGTTGTTTTTTAGAATCAGTGCTACAGAATATTGTACTAGCTTCTTGTTGTTTGTTGTAATTATTTGTTTTGACTTGTATCAATGCTTTAAGTAGATTATTTTTCCCCGCAACGAAAACATTTAACTAAATTTAAGATCATCCATCCACCCCATTTAATATATTCGACGTGCATTTCTTATCAATTATGCATTGCCACATTTCTTGTGCAACTGTGATTATATATTCAACCCAAGACCACCACTCAATTAGACCTTCCAATTTTGTCATTCAATTAATGCAATTTGTTACAAGACAGTTGTTTATGATGTTAGCTTCATTTAATGTCAGCGAAATGTTTTGAGAAGGCCTGAGTCACGGAATCTTGGTGAACAATTTTGCTTAGATATCCGGGCAACATCAACTAATATATTTTTGCTTTGAAATCTTAGGGTCACACTGCATATGTACTTAGTTCTTACCTAATTATTTGATGTAGTTATTAAAAACACGCGTATTAAGAAAGAAAGAAAAAGATAATGACATGACTTTAACAACAATTACATGACCAAAAGAACCCTCAAATATAATTAATTCATTCTTACTAACGACGACCCAAACCGAAATCCGAGTAATTTCGTATCGACCCGTTCGTCCATGACCCGAGATGTCCTTTTTTTTTTTCTCTTATCTCGAATCACGAAGCCTCATTCTATGATAAATACGTGGAAGTAGAAACGATTAAAGTCAGCTTTCTAGACAAACCATTCATTTAACAAAACATTAATCATTTATTCTCAAAGTCATAAAACCAAGCTCAAACATTCCATACTTATTTATCATACTTGTTCAACATACTTAAGTACTTATACATAAAAGAAACTAGAAATCGACAATGCCGACCAACTAGTCATTACATATCACCAAAACCACCTCAAAGCAAAGAACGTCACATGATACATGTAGAAGCCTTGATACCAAGAGTATTCATACCCTCTAATGAGGTGGCACAACACTTATTGGACTAGCATGGATAGATCCTCCTAGAACATGCTGAATAGGGATGCTAGAAGAGACATATGGATTAGAGGCCACTCGGACTCTCCTACGAATCCTCTTCGATCGTCACGGTGGAGTGTTGCTCATCTGCTAAGAGTTAAGAAAAGGGGTAAGCTATAAAGATCAATGGGGAAACATCTCATCATAAGGATCTCATACCTATTACTGAGTTCATAGTTCTCTACCGCACACAATGGATGCATAAGTGTATTTAACAACGAGCTATCTAACCATATAAAAGAAATTTATAGTGATTTATCAATGACTCTTCCGCACACAATGGGCCCAGCAAACTCTTCCTTACACTTCAGCATCTTGGCCCAATGACTTCTAATGGCTCGGATCCATCTTTGATGCTCCTGAATACGGTATACCTTAGTGGGGACAGTTGTCTGAGACCAATGACGTCCTGCGCAATATTGGATATAAGAGACCGATGTGACCTACACCATTTCGGCAATAAGAGACTGTATACGACATGCGTCATGCAGGCATGAGGGATAGAGGACGACTTATGCAATGTACGTACGGACGACCTGTGTCCATAGGCGGGCCAACATAAAGGAACAACCCCCCACCCCCCTAATACAAAAAAACCACTACTGTATGTGCTTCATTTGCCCCCCTTAAAATTTTCATTTTCCGTGTTATTGCCCCTTACATAGGATCATGCGTCCGCCACGACCTGCGTCATGTCACTACAAAAAAAACACTCTATTGCTACATTAGTTTTTGTCACACACACAAAAAAAAGTGTGGCTAATAGCACTTGGTTAGACTCTTTTGCCACGCTCATGTGGCTAAAAGTAAGTATATAGCAACACTTTTTTTATTGTGTGACAAACAATAGTGTAGCAAAAAAACTGTTTTTCTTGTAGTGTGTTGAGACGAGTCTTGCTGCTAGAATCCCAATATTGAACAGAGTCCATGTCGGCTCGTATGTTGAGGTGGCCTTCAGTACTTTGCATGAGCCCGATGAGAGTACCACGTTTAGCTGGCCGATCTCACATATGTCAATATATATTTGATAGTACAAGATTTTAATTTGCTTGCTCGCACTCAATGTTAAACTAGGTTAATATCTTACTAGAACAATTTCTTGCCGTTTTATGCTTGAATTCGTACTCAATTTAGATAATTAGTTGCATGGAAAATAATAAATGTTGAAGCCTCGTAAAACGGATAATCATTTTCCACAGCTGCCAATGCGTAGCGTGAGATATATAGAAACCAAGAAGTTGAAGTAGCCCTTAAGAATATGCATGCATTGATTATTTCTGCTTTCATTCACGTTTGAAGCAGCTTTAGCTTATTATAATAGAAAAGACAATGATATTCATCTATTTTTGGGTTTATAAAAGATATACCCCGCTGTATTCGTGACGTCCGTTTAACGATGGCAATTAAGACGCGACCCTGTGAATGTATTGCTATCTTACTTTTACGGGTACAGAATGATTATAATGGTTTTTATTTGCACCGCGATAATTCTATAAACGCATCACAATAGATTCGGTTTTGGGAAAAATGATTTTGGAGTCAAAACCCGACTTCCTGCAAAGTCTATTTTGAATTGATCTTGGTAAAACTTTTTTTTTTTTTTTTTTTTGGTTCTAGAATCGACTTTTCAAAAGTTAATTTATAAAACAATGTGGTGAATCCGTAGATGAGGTGTAATGATATAACGAGTAGGATTCAAATAATAGTTTGATATTCAAAACCAATCATGTGTTCCATAAAATAAAATTAAAAAAATCTCCGTTTGTAGTGCATTGGCTTCTTGAATCTTTCCCACTTTTTATAGCTATTTGTTCAATCAATTTTTTTTTAACTATTTAGGATACTCAATTTTGTCCTACCAGGGTGATTTAGACATATATTTTTGGAAGAATGAAGGAGAATGACAGAAATATTTCATCAATTGAGTAGAATGACAGTCTTTTGAAACTTTTGCATAAAGGACAAAATTATTTATTCACTGTCGAAATTCACTGTCGAAATTCACTGCCGAAATTCATTAATTTTCAAAATTCATTAAAATTCAAATTTTTTTTTTCGAAATTCACGATTTTCAAAATTCATTTTATCGAAATTCATTGATTGCGAGGATTCAATGGGAGATTCACTAATTTTCGAGATTCATTTGTTTGTCATTCTTCATTATAAAATTATCAGATTGTCATTCTATCTATAAAAATATATGTAATACATGTTCTTAAAAATATTCCAGATTGTGTCTTTATCCCTAATTTCTCATATATTTTATCTATACAAAAAGTCACATAACTAAATCAAATGATTGATATTATTTTTATTTTCTTTTTTTCATTAAAACCATCAAATTATTTAGATCATTTGTGTGCTTTCTCGACAAATTATATGAACAAATATTTTTACTGGTCTTAATTTCTTTTACGTTTTTTGATCCTCGTGACCTTTATTTACGTTATTATTATCTTTAGTTAATTTCATTGATAGATTATATATTAACAGCTAATTCTTATGAAACATGTAAAACTAGCCTAAAAACCCGTGCATCATGCACGGGGTGACATAAAATTGAGAAAGCAAAGATATTTTATAGTAAGACTGTTAAAGTTAAATTGTATCAAATGAAATGCATCACATTTTTTTTCTTTCTTTTTCACATAATACATATCTACTATATAAAATAGACTAAAATAAAATGAGATAAAAACTATCATTTGATATAATTTTTTTAGGATGGTTGTATTCTAAAAAAAATCACATCAAATAGGTTACAGAGATTCTCCACAAATCAATATTTGATGAATATTTGAGAAAATGCAAACAACTATTTTCTCATATAATTTGTAGACTGCTGGTGACAATTTTTCCGGCAGAAGTTCTAGCTCTATCACCACGTGTGACATCACTCCATTTTGCAATGTGATTGCAAGAAATAAGGCACTAAACCAAACAAAAAATTTATGAAAAGAAATGCAAAAATAATTACAAAAAATGTGCTTACAGCTTCAAGCCAATAGCCCTCCCTCATCCATTAACAATCCTTTCCCAATCTGCATAATAATACATAAGCCGAATCAAGCATGAAAGATGAGTATTGAAAAATATAGTGTAGCAACATTTTTGGATTGGGATTCCACGATTTTCTTTTTTAATTCCACATTTAATCATTTGAATTCCAAGTGATATATATACCGGATGTAACACACCTGACGATACCGGGTTACGCACCTCGAAATATCATCATCGAGTGGGATACGTAGATCAAATATTTACTAAGGCACATGAGCCGATAAGGCATACAAGTCGGAATATCGACTGTAAGCCTTGACACGCATGTCGATCCTCGCGCTACCAAATATGGCTAGGGACTCAAAGTCACGACCATCGACTTCACGGGCGCAGGCGGGACGTGAGTTCGTGAGTCGATCATCCCGGTCGGATAGATCGATATCGAGAACAGGGTCCACACTAGCCACGCCGGCCCAATATCCACAGGATAACTTGGGCGAGGGGTAAAGCCCAATTAAGGGGTAAATATGACAATAGCTACAAACCGACTCATGTTAGGGTTAGGTCATGCATTGTCCTTATAAATACAACGCGTCCAGGGAACTACGTATGGCTTGATTCCTGGAATAAGAACAGATACGTAGGCACTCTAAGAATCCCACTTAGACTCACCATGAACATACAAAACCCTCTCCGCTGTTTTTGGCATTAGGGTTCTTGATTGTTCATCAATAATATAAGGAAAAGTCCAGATCTTTAAGGTGACATAATTTGTCATCGTCATTGGCGCTAGAAGGAGGGTCCACTTCTTTTGTTGAATACATCAAGATCATCATGCCTCCGAAGGAAAAGACCGCTAAAAAAACCACCTCTAAAAACGTGGATCCGCAGAATCCACGCAAGTGAGCAGCAAAGTGCGGATCCTCGGGGAAAAAGATCCACTTTAGAGACCGTCCATGAAAATCCGCCAAAACAAACTCGTGGCCTTGCCCCGAGTATCAAGCCATGGTGGATCACCGGCGGCGACGGATCATAATGCCCGAGAAAGATAATGGCGGAAGCCTTTAATCGACAGAGACAAAGAATAACAGCGGAAGGCACTGGCGCGCCGCCAATAATCCTAAGCCGATCAATTTGAAGAGGTCGGTGCTTCCTCAAGTTCGGCCGAACGGAGGAAGCGAAAAATACAACAAGCACATACGCATCGATGAAGATAGCGTTAGGCGGCAGAGTTAGATGTAATCCCGGAAAACCAGGGCCCGTTGTGGTTGTAGTCTCCTTTCATCAAGGAGATTGAAGACTATCCTAAACCCAAGGGGTTTTAAAATACCTAAGATAGACCCGTATGATGGCACCACCGACCCGGAGGACCATCTTCACAGTATCTATCCTGAGATGAGGCTAGAATGTGCCCTGACGAGATGCGATGCCGGGCATTCGAGACTCTACTTGTAGGACGAGCAAGAGAGTGGTTTACCAAGTTGAAACCCAGATCCATCTCCAACTTCACCATGCTCGCTTGAAAATTGAGAGACGCCTTCATCGTCAACAAAAAGTTTCGATTGAGCGAGACGCACTCACAAACGTGAGGCAAAGATAGAGACGAGTCGGTATTAGATTATCTCAAGAGGTTTAACCTTGAGGCCATGCAGTGAAGGATCCTCGTGGATCGAGTCTTGATCACTTCATTCGTAGGGAGGGACTGCGCAACACAAAGTTGTATGAGAAGTTAAGCAGAACCTCCTCAAAAACATGGATGAGTGTGTGAATGTCGTACATCGATTTTGCCAAGGCGAAGAGGCAAAGTGTAGCACACCCAAGCCGAGTGGATGGACAAATTCGAGGAAAGAAGGTCGAGGAGGAAATAAGAATCAGCCTCGACAGCAAGATGTAGAGAGGAAAACGTCTGTTTGGGATCGCATCGAGGCGCCTCCCTCGGGCCGGTCAGAGAAAAAGGGGGGTAGAAAGGATAAAGATTTTACTCCCCTCAACCGGTCCCGTACAGAGGTCTTATCAATCATGGTTTCTAAGAATTTGGCCAAGAGGCCACCTCCGATCAAAAAACCTCGAGAAAAACGAAGGTCGACAAAGTATTGTGAATTCCACGAGGACACAGGTCACTCGACAGAGGACTGTTTCGATTTAAAGAAAGACATCGAGGCTCGCATCCAGGAGGGAAAGCTGGATGAGGTCGTAGACCGATCGAGTTATAATGAGCCCAGGGGGCAGCGAGACTTCAAAAGAAGAAATCCTGACCAGGATAGAGGTCGAAGTCGAGAGAATCAAAGAAGAAAAGATCGATCCCCTAGACGAGACCGATCTCCTGATAACAATAGGGACTACTATGGTCAGGATCGCTATGATGATAATCGCCCAAACAATTATGTGAATATGATATTTGGGCCGGGGGAGAGTGAGAAGGAACGAGCCAGTCGAGAACCAGACGACAGCTCGAGGCCGCGTAAGCAGTCAAGATTAACTACGGAAGTCGGGTACGGCCCCAGAGACGACGTCCCTAAGTCGACAAGTCATAATGAGGGGTTAGTGATTGAAGCAGTTATAAGTCGCGCCAGAGTATCGAGTATGCGTCGATAATGGTAGCCACCAGAATATCTTATACTACTCGGCATTCCAGGGAATGAAGCTCAAAGAGAAAGACTTAGTGCCCATAGCCTCTCCACTATTCGGCTTCACAGTCGCACCATCCCATGGGTTCCATAAAGCTACTAACGACGGTGGTGATGATGGGAAAGAGGAGGAGGACGCTAGAGCTAAACTACGTGGTCGTTAAAGCTCCCTCTCCGCGTATAATGTTATTTTGGGTAGACCAGATTTTTTTCGAAGTTACTGAGCTATAATTTCGACGCTCCATAACAAAGATGAAATTCCCGACTCGAAAGGGTTCCCAATGGCAAAAGGGATATTGAAATCGCTTGCCGCAATTCGATAGTGATGAACGGTAAGATGGCGGTACAACAAGTCCTCATCGAGAGCTCATTCCGAGGAGGAGGAAGAGAAGTGTTGGGCTTCGAGTGAAGCGATTGAAAATGTCGACTTATGGGAAGATGGAACGATCGAGTGTCCAAGTCGGGTTTGGATCCCGACTCAGAAAAGCGATATCGATCGATTTCTTTGAAAGAGTTCAAGGACGTTTTACCGAAGGCGTCCGATATGCCAGGCCTACCGACAAACATCGCCATCCATAAACTCGAGATTGACCAGGCCGAAAGCCACCAAACGAAGAAGCGAAATTTCGCGCCAGATCGATTGGAAGCTATCGAGTGCAAGTCGGGAAGTTATCGTCGGCAAATATAGTAAAAGAAGTGCTCTATCCAGAATGGCTTGCCAATCCAGTGTTAGTGAAGAAACCAGATGGCAGTGGCGCCTGTGCGTTGATTTCACGGATTTGAATAAGGCATGCCCTAAAGATTCCTATCCATTACCTAAGATCGACAAGGTTAGTTGATTCGACCATCGGTTTTGAGGTATTCGCGTTCCTCGATGCATACAAGGGGTACCATCAAATTCTCATGGACCCCCGAGATGCGGAGAAGACAGCGTTTATTACAGAGTTTGGCACCTTTTGCTATGTTACCATGCCATTCGGATTAAAGAATGCTGGAGCTACATACCAAAGGGCAGTCAATAGAATTTTTGCGAAGCAGATTGGTAAGAATATGGAAGTCTATGTGGACGATCTACTCATCAAAAGCCGATCCATGAAGCAATTTTTGGTAGACGCCAGGGAAGTGTTCGAGGTGCTAAGAGATACTGACATGAAACTTAATCCAAAAAAGTGCACCTTCGGGGTGCGGACAGGCAAATTTCTAGGGTATATGGTGTCGAGAGACGGGATTCGAGCTAACCCTGACAAGATCGACACACTAAAGAATATGCCTGCACCTCGAAACATGAAAGAGGTTCAGAGACTCACCGGTCGGATGGCAGCACTGAATAGGTTTTTATCTCGGTCACCAAATGCACTACCATTCTTCAAAGTTCTTCGAAGCCCAAATTTCTTTCCATTGGAACAACGAATGCCGACGGCCTTCGAGGAACTAAAAGCATATCTTTCAGAACTACCTACTCTCACATCTCCTCGAGAGGGGGAAAGGTTGCTAGTTTATTTATCAGTCTGCGAGGAAGCAGTGAGTTCGGTCTTGGTTCGAGAGGGAGAAAAGGGCCAGGTGCCCATATATTTTGTAAGTAAGGCTCTGCATGGCCCCGAAACCCGATATTCACCAGCTGAGAAGCTCGCACTAGCGTTGGTACACGCATCGAGAAAGCTTAGGCCATACTTTCAAGCCCATCCTATAGTGGTAGTCACAGACCAACCACTCAAGCAAATTCTAGCGAAGCCCGACACATCCGGTCGACTCGCGAAGTGGGTAATCGAGATGGCTCAATACGACATCGAAGTTCGTGCCGCTGCACCGCAATCAAGGCTCAATCTTTAGCGGACTTCTTAGCCGAAGGTATATCGAAGCAACTTGAGCAAGAAAAGCAAAGTCACGAAGAACGATGGATGCTCCATGCCGATGGGGCCTCGAGCAAAGAAGGAGCGAGTGCAGCCTCCTATTAGTCACCCCGGGGGAGGAGTTTCCATCGCCCTCGATTCGATTTTAAGGCAACTAATAATGAGGCGAATATGAAGCAATTATCATCGGTCCAAGCTCGCTTCTAAAGTTCTGGGTCGAAAATCTCAACGCTTCTGATGACTCGCAATTGGTTGTTAATCACATCAAAGGGGAATATGAGGCTAAGGAAGAGACTATGAAGAAGTATTTGGCAGTAGTCCAAGGCCTTAAGCCGAAATTCAACTCGATTCAATTCGAACAGGTACCTCGAACTCAGAACAAGAGGGCCGACGCTCTGTCCAAGTTAGCATCGAATTTCGTCTCTAGTAAAAAGGTGTTAGTAGAATCGCTAACAGAGAGAAGCTATGAAGAGATAGAAGCCCAGCCGATATCTCAGCAGGCTACATGGATGGATCCAATTGTCCTTTACTTAAAGGACGGAATATTACCCAATGATAAGGTACAGTCAAGAAAGGTCCGACTTCAGTCGGCTCGATACGCATTCTTCAACGACATACTTTATCGGAGGTCGTTCACAAGTCCATGGTTGAGATGCGATCTCGAGATGAGGAGAATATCTTCTCAAGAAATCCATAGAGGAGCTTGTGGGAATCATCTGCGGGGCTAGAATGCTAGCTCGAAATGCAAGCTCATTGGATACTTCGGCCGTCAATGCAACGAGATGCGATCAAATTAGTGCGAGATGCAATTCTTGCCAAATTCACGATAACATCTCTCATCAACAAAGCACAAGAAATGAATGTCATCTCGTCGAGATGGCCTTTCGATGTGTGGGAGTCGATATTGTAGGACCCCTACCTCGAGCTCCAGGGAATAATAAGTTTGTAGTAGTTGCAGTAGATTATTTCACTAAGTGGGTAGAAGCTAAAGCTTTACCCGACATCAAAGCGGCTACAATCAAGAAATTCCTATGGGTCGATATTTTATGCGGTATGGTATTCCGAAGGCTTTAATCTCGACAACGGCACTCAATTCAAGACCGAAGAGTCGAGAGTGGTTAGCGAATATCATATTGATCAAAGACTTCACTTCGATCCGCGCATCCTCAAGCAAATGGTCAAGTCGAGCAAACAAATCGGCAGATTAAACTCGGATCAAAAAGAGGCTCGAAGTCGAAGGATTCGAGATCAAGGCGTTGCAACTCCCGAGCATCCTGTGGTCATACAGACATGCTCCAAACGCATCAACGGGTGAAACACCTTTCTCCTCGACCTATGGGTGCGAGGCGCTTATCCCCGCGAGATCGGCGCCCTTCCTCGAGTGTTAGCGTATAATATTGAGACGAATGATCCCGATATCCGACAAGAGAAGGATAATCTCGAGGAGCGGAGAGAAATGGCCTCAGCCAGAATGGCAAGGTACAAGCAGAAGATCTCTCAATATTACAACGCGAGGGTAAAATACAGATATTTCAAAGTCGGAGACCTAGTTTTGAGAAAGAACGAAGCAAGTCGGCAAAAGGAGATCGGGGCCCTCTCCCCGAACTGGGAAGGCCCATATCAGATCCTAAAAGTCCACCCTAAAGGTTCATATCAACTAGGTCGGGCAGACGGAACTACAGTCCCTCGACAATGGCACGCGAATAATTTGAGGAAATTTTACGTCTAGGCCTTAGTCGATCAGTTTGTTTCTACTTATTTTACAAGATTTGTAATCAGTCCATGTGACAATTCTATCTTTATTATAATAAATGATGATTCCTTTTCTACTATTCTGTTAAGTATTTTTGTAATATTCTAAGTCCAAAAGGACGCGAAGGTTACAATCGACAAAGTATGGAGCAATCCGCGAGTCGGAACTCCCGACAACGCCACAAGCATATAATGCGTAAGGCAAAAGAAGACTCGCAAGGTCGGGTCGATGTCCAAGTCAAAAGCCTAACGCATCTAAGGGTCGAATAAAGCGGATAAAGGACGGTTCGCATGGTCGGGCCAAACGTCCAAGTCGGAAGTCTAACTTGACCCAGCGGGCGGAGACGAGACAAGGACGATTCGCAATGTCGGACTAACTCGAAGATCTAGCAAGCCTATAAGGCTAAAAAGCCAAGGCAAATAGATCGACCTAAAAGCCATATAGAGCCCAAGTGCATTATGAACTGAAGTTCATAAAACACTTGGGGGGGGGAAGGGCAATATTACATCGATAAGGCAGAAGCGAACAGAGCCAGAGGCTCGACAAGCAAGAAAGCCAAAGACAGTAATAAATGAGTAAGTAAATAATAACAAACAGAGAGACAAAAGGGCAGAAATTTCAAAACAAATTAAGGCCAGGTCGAAAAGACCAGCCATTGTAAATGGAACATTCACCCAAGTCGATTCAAAGTCAAGAAAATGTACAAATAGTTACAAGAGTTAAAACTCGAATATCAAAGTCCCAAGGAGGTCGATAATTAAATAGAAGCATCGAGAGTCGGAGTAGCATCTTGGGGGTCGACGTAGGAGCGAAGCAAGCGCTGGAGTCGTGTTATCGGGAGCCGGGTTTGCTTTGTGGGACCACCATACTTCGGGCAAGGGATACACCTGCTGAAATTCATCGGTATTGGTCATCTGGCGCCTCCGAGTCGTCAGTCATATAGGCCAGGCTCTTTCAAGCTTGTCGATCTCGACATCCGGATAAACCTTTCTTACTTGATCCACCGCCTTGGTGAATCCTCCAAGTATGGTCATCTGCATGATGACATCGAGATCCATGCCCAACTCTTCGACTTCCGATACTCGAGAACCGTGCGCAGCCTCTCGCCTCTTCAAGCTGCCTAGGAACCTGATCAAGTTCGGCTCTCAATTGATCTCTCTCCTCAGCAACAGTCGCTCCTCGCGCCAGTTCTTCCTCGAGAGCTACTTTGGCAGCAGCCTCCCTCCCCTCGGCCGCAGCCAGATCTCTCCTCAGCTCGGCAATGATAGCCTCCCGCTCCTCCTTGACCTTCTCTATCTCAGCAGCAGCTTCTTCCTTGAAAACGTTAAGCTGCGATTCCAGACCAGTGACACTAGCTGACTCGATAGCAAGCCTGTCATTCAACCTCCGGATTTGTGTCTTCAACCCTTCCTCGCCAGACGGGCGTATTCATACGTCGGGAAGCTTCTCGACTCATAAAGTAATGCTGCAAGGAGGAAAAGCTAGGTTAAGATATACACATCCAGGGATATAAAAAAGAAATCGACAAGAGTTAGTGCATACCACGCGACCCAGCTCTCGGAGAGAAGAGGCCAGGACCTGGTCGTCCAGCCTCTTGACATCGTCGGCCGACATCTCTCCCGAGGCGGCAAGATCGAGAGAAGGCTTGATAAGTTTGGCCTTTTTCACTGCTTTTTGCCGATCTCTCACCGGCTCCTCGAGGCCGACCTCTTCTTTTGCAACCGGGTTGCTTCAGAGCGGAGGCTTCTTCACTCCCTCCAACAGTAAAGTCGATAAGGTCGTCCTCTTCACGTATCGACCGGTGCTCATGGGTGAGTCCCTCCGAGGTAGAAGCCGGAGTTGGTTGTATGACAAGGGTAGTTGACTCGACACCCTCAGTCGACCCACCGACTTGAGCAGATCTTTCCTCGGACGCCGGAGGAGTAACTCTCGATCTGGAGGCGGCGACAAAGAGCAGCCTACAGCAGGAGCCTTGAACAAAGAACAACTTCGAGAATCTGCCCACTACACAAGTGAAAAAGGAGTCAGTATCAAAAATAGCAAAAATACAACTTCAAAAAGAATTAAGACTTGATAATAAAATAACCAAGGTTCATACAATTTTCCTGATCGACAGGATGAAGCGCTATGCATGGTACGGGGCCCGCCTCCTCGAGGCGGGCGAGGTCATAAAGGAGACTCAGGTCCTGTGTAACCACCTCGAAGGTAAATCTCTCGAGAGTAAGAGCCTCGTTAGGTGCGGCTTCACGACCCGATTTGTCATCTCTTCCTCTCTCGACCTCCATAGTCCGACATAGGGGTTATCCGACCCGTGTCGAAGGAAGAAGAACCTAGGCTTCCAATTCGAATGAGATGAAGGTCCTTTTGACACAAACTCATGACGATTGGCACGCTTCTGAAATGTGTACCACCCCGAGTCTGGCATCGCGGAGATCTTGTGCCACCATCGAAATAAAGGGACGGTGAAACCGATACCCGCGACTCGGCAGGCAATCAAGAAGCCCATCAGAGTTCGGATGGCATTCGGGCCCAGCTGAGATACACTAATCTCGTAATGTCGAAGAATAGCTAGAACTGCCGGACATAGTGGGAACCTTAGCCCCATTGATAATTGGGCCTCATAGACCGTACAGAACCCTTCCGGGGGCTCATCGGCAAATTGATGCTGGCCGGAGGGAAGCTGAGCTACCAGTTGAGGGCTAGATAGCCCATATCTCCGCCGCAGTTGGTCGAGATCATCCATGGTTAGACAAGAAGTGCACCCCTTAGGCCCCTTTCCATCCATTCTAGTGGATAGTTTCTTGGGCTCCCTGATGATGCCAAAGGGCTCCCCAGGATTTGGGTTCTGGGGTTGATCGGAAGAAGCGGATATAGGGGTTTGGTCGCCGGAACGGGACTCCTCTATCCTATCAGAGATTGTAGCACTACTAGACATGGACAGATTTAAGCAAGAACGGTAGGAACGATGAAAAAAGATGATAGCGTAAAAAAAGCTTACTTGTGTTTTCCGGAGAAAAATGGAGAAATTGATAGGCAGATTGATTCACCGTCTGGACTCCTCTCCCTTTTTATGTGTTGATAGGTGCCGAATGACAGTGAAAAGACGTGATTTGGGGAGTTACTAGTAGTTATAACTCCCCACAAATCGCGAAGATCAAGGATGACATCATTTATGGCGTAAGATCGGCGATAGTGCGTTCGACGTCCACAAATAACGGCCACGATTGGCTAGGGAAGCAGTGGCGCAGGCGAAACGGTTACACCATTTCCGCCCAAGTTTTAGTCCAACTCAAGATGATTTCAAAATTGGCGATCCGACCTCGGACAACGGAAGTCGCCTCTCAGTGTCCTGGGGCTTATGGCGACGATACCGGGTTACGCACCTCGAAATATCATCATCGAGTGGGATACGTAGATCAAATATTTACTAAGGCACATGAGCCGATAAGGCATACAAGTCGGAATATCGACCAGAAGCCTTGACACGCATGTCGATCCTCGCGCTGAAATATGGCTAGGGACTCAAAGTCACGACCATCGACTTACGGGCGCGTGCAGGGCGTGAGTTCTGAGAGTCGATCATCCCAGGTCGGATAGATCGATATCGAGAACAGGGTCCACACCACCACGCCGCCCAATATCCACAGGATAACTTGGGCGAGGGGTAAAGCCCAATTAAGGTAAATATGACAATAGCTACAAACCGACTCATGTTAGGGTTAGGTCATGCATTGTCCTTATAAATACAACGCTCCAGAACTCTACGATGGCTTGATTCCCTGAATAAGAACAGATACGTAGGCACTCTAAGAATCCCACTTAGACTCACCGCAACATACAAAACCCTCTGCATCTTTTTGGCATTAGGGTTCTTGATTGTTCATCAATAATATAAGGAAAAGTCCGGATCTTTAAGGTGACATAATTTGTCATCACAACACCCAAAACAAAAGCCTTCAAATTTCAACGGTGAATTGAATCGAGAGATCTGGAAAGAAGAAAAAAACTAATTGCAATATACACCAAAAGTAAGTCAAAACAGAGTTACGTCTCTCCTTCTAACCTTTTGGCTTTTACATGCCAAACTTGATGCGAACATCGAGATATAATTTGATTTTATAGACCTTCTAAAATATATATATATATATATATATATATATATATATATATATATATATATATATATATATATATATATATATATTAGATCCTTCTTGCCGCTATTCATCTCAACGTGACTTCCATTAATATATATTTTGCATATCAATTTGAAGGGAATATTTTGTGGGCAAGGTTTTTTTTTTTTTTTTTTTTTAATTGGGATTTTTTCTGCTCAACTTAAAACACACTGAACTTCTGCATAAAGATAAATTGATAACAAAAAGAAATTAGTAGAAAAATTAACTAAATATGTAAAACACCATGTAACTCTCATTTCAAACAAATGGGGATTTTTTTCATACCTACAATGTTGTTTCAACCATTGCTTGCAAAATAAAAATAAAATGCATCCCAAATTCGGCATTGCTACAATATAAGAAAGTTCAAAGAAATTGTCAAAAAGAAGAAGAAGATTCACACGCAGCTACATACTTTCTGAAATGGCCCCCATCGATGCTCTCCTCCTATTTCATCTGTGAAAACAAAATGATGAGTGACCACTATTACTTGGGATCTTAGAAGGCATATTTAAATTTTCAAAATTCGAAAGTTTGAGTCAAGTAATTATTGTAATATGAATGATTTTTTGAAGAACAATATATGGTAATTATGGTAATATGAAAGATAATAATTATGGTAATATGAGAGATTTAATAATTATGGTAATAATTATGATTCTTAGAAATCAAATTTCAATATTCAAAATTCAAAATTTTGAATTCAATAATTATGGTAATATGAGAGATTTAAATAGTAATAATTGAGATGTGGGTTGAAATCCGGGTATGGGTTTCCAATTGGGTAATTGATTTTATAGACCTTCTAAAACATATATATAGATAGATTAGGTATTAGACCACAAGTTAAGTAAAAATGTTGGTGTTATAGGCAAGGGCGGCGACTTTTAACATGGAGATCAGAAATTTGTCATTTGTTTTTTTTCACACATAAGTTTGTATTGTTGGATATTCATTTTATTTAATAATCTAATTGTGGGTCTACACATATTTATCTACGATATACGCTATTATAAAATCCTAATAAAATTGGTCATTCAGCTCAGGTTGGATTCTAAGTATTTTATTTGCCGTGGACTCAAAGTATAGATACCTAAAGTGTAATTAATTTCTGATTATTATGATGGGCGATATTAGAAATTACAACTATAAATAAGAGGGTTATGGTCCTCAAGACAGATGCTATTACCTCTTCTCTGTTTCCATCTACAGAAAGATCTAGGGTTTGGTGTGTTGTCTTGGAAGATCAATACCTGCGACGGCTACAATCCAGGTACGCTTAAGGTTAACATGAACGAGATCCTGGGGTAGTGATTTAATCACATAAAGTTCTAACAATTGGTAGCAGAGCCGTCGTACATGTTAAATTGTATTGGTGTAATCCGTATACAATCGAAAATCTGGATCTATGTTTAAATTAGAAAAGGTCGAAGTTTTTCGCTGTTATTGTTTTGAGGATGCCCCTGCTATTTCGTTAGATGTAATTCGTTGCTTTTCATACGTATAAATATACTATCCGAGAAGCAAGCTAGTTGTTTTTCATTTTGACATTCGGCCGAATAATGAAGGAACAAGCTCGAGGAATAACCTTATACCTCAACCTTGATTCGCTGTCTTTGGATTTCAAATAAAAAATGGGATCGAATAGCGAGTGCATCTCGGTAAAGGTCTAAAATACCAAACTATTCTTATTTGTTTACGTAACAGCCCAATTAAACAAATTTTGTTTTATTTTATTTTATTGGCCTTTATTATTTCCAGTGCCGATGCATGTCAACAAATCTAGTATAGATGAAAATTTTATATTTAATCCAATTAAGCATGATGGATCAAAGGTTGTTTTCATATGGGACATAAATAAGGGCATTCTCGGTAAAGGTTTAAAATAACAAAGGCAGCCCAAATATTGATAAGACTTTTTTTTAAGGGTCATTACGGTATAAATCAAACGTTTGTATTTACGGTATTTGCATTTATTTTATATCCTTAAGTGAAATAGTTAAAGTAATTTGTATTTATAAATTCATACGGACAATGTTAGGCCCAAATGAAGGATATTGTTTGGCCGAATTTATAGATGCAGTTGTAAATATGTGACAGTTTTTTATTTCCATGTGAGTAATAGACGCAGTCCAACGATTGATTTATTATTTGACATGATTAATTTATTGTTACTATTTGATTGCTTATTTGTAAATTGATTCACTGGTGGATGTAAAATGTTTGTGTTTATAAATTCATGCGGACAGTGCTCGGCCCAAATGAAGGATATTGTTTGGCAGAATTATAAACACAATTGTGGTGATAAGTACGTGACAATTATTTGGTTCCATGTGAATACTAGATGCAGTCCAAAGATTGGTCTTGTTGTTTGACACGATTTATTGCCAGTGTTTGATTACTACGTCGAGATGCCAATTACGAGTTAATATTGTTCTCCAAAGATGAGATATTAATGTCATGCCCGGTATCTTGTGATGGGAACATCCCGTATACCTTTGTTTCACTTTGGTTGATTTTTGGATTACATATGTGAGCTTTGAGTTAATTAGTTGTTTTATGTGTTCATTTTTAAATTATGCTTCAATATGTATCTGCTCGTTAAGTATTATTCCTCCAATTGTGGCCTATTACTTCAAGAGTTGGGAATGATGAGTTAAGATTGTCCTTGGTGTTATGGATCTAGACTTGATATTTAGGCACAATCCTCATCAACCTCTCAGTAGGATAGTGCACGCGAGCAATATATGTACCTCGAGAAGTGTGAGTGATCAACATGTTGAGTCTTATAATTATGAATGAAGCCAATCCGGATAATCTTGGAAGTGACGTTAAGATTGTGATGACTATTAAGGAGTTGTGCAATGCCTCATCTGATTTCCAAACTTAGGCATTTAATTTGGAGATTTATGATGGCCTTTTGGTGCATTTTGTCTATCTTTCTCTTTTTGCACAATACGGTGAATTAAAAGGTCAACTATAACTGACATAAGGAACAGTGAGAGTTGATGGATTTAATTTCCCACTGTGTATGAAGAGAAGGATGGAGCAAGTGCTGCATATAGTTGTTGGATATACAGAAACCCGAATCCGGATCCGATCCATAATTGGATCGTCAGATCTGATTCACAACACCGATCGAGACGCTCGATCATGCACAGCGGAAGCTACGAATAAATTCGCACGCGATTTTACCACGATATGATTCACATAAATAATTAACGTAACTATGAGAAGGTTAAAGATTTACCAAAAGGAGAGGTAGCAATCGACCAAGGGGAGAAGCCGCAATCTTCCGGATTGTATCTCCTAGCGACGACTGGTAGACGTCGATCCTCGCCGTAGAACCTACTCGAATATGCTCAAGAAAAACCCTAGGTTTTTCTTCTCTTAATGGCTAGAACAAGAAACTAATTTTTCTCTTCTATTTTGGTGAAAGTAGCGCAATTTTTTATATCCTTTTGAGTTGGGAGGAACTCTCTTTATATAGAAAAATAACTAGTCAAGAGAGTTATCATTTTCACACCACAATTACTTATTCCCATAAGCAAAAGATATTTGCCATAAAATAAGAGATAATTCCCAAAAAAATCAATCTCTTATCTCTTTTCCATTAATTATCTAACAAATAAATAATTAATTACAAATGTGACATAATCTAGGAAAATTTCTTTTCCTAATTTATCACAAAATTATGCGCCATATTTGCCATTATTTTAATAGAAAATGTCTTTTTCTATTTTATATATTATTTACCAAATATATAATATTGCATATTCATTAAATAGACCAACTATTTAATTTATTCTCGAGGTTCCATAAAACGATAAAACACTCGCGTGTTAGGAGCCAACACAGGGACCATGGACCTATAACCAGTAGCTACAATAAATTGAATAAAATATTCATCGTACAGAATACTTCTACCCAACTTATTAATTCTGGAATTACGCCACCATAAATCCGAAACCGAACTCTATCGATTATAGATATAACTTATTCTCAAAACGTCGAGTCGATAAGTGTCCATTGATATAATCATTACATATAGACTAACCCTCCATAGACTATCCGTAATGAAGCGGGATTATTTCCGTAAACCTTCTTCAATACATCTTATCATTATTTACCATGAACCCACTAGTGATCAAATAGTTCATAACCAATACAAATCCGCGGTTCGATCAGTTTCTAGGATTAACAAATAAAGGGATTGTCTCTCTACTTCCCGCAGGAAGGAATGGATTCTATATCTGTGAGACACACACTTCTCACTCATTCCAGAATAGTGCCAACGTGAAAGTGATTTGGACCGCGCCTTTTACCGAACCTTAACGAACATATCAAACCCTATCCTGAAACAAGTAGGAGTATGCAATCACTACAAGATTAAGGTTAATCCATAAATGATCATCTTGTGATTTAATAAGATTTCTCAGTCACGGAATTATATGAGAAATGCAGATTAAATCGGTCCAGTCCTATATAACTATCGTCATATATAAATGCCCCACTTAGATAACCAATATCGATGGTCTGGATAAGACGGTCACACCATAAAGTGTTCTGGGCGCATTTATGGTGGTTTAATCAATAGACCCCATACTTTGATTAAGTTCACCACAGACTAACATTTCAAGTGTATCATCATAAACTCAATCCTCATGTGTGGCACACACTAAGTTATATGACTACATATGATATGACTTGGGGTTTTCAGCAGTGTATTGAATATAAGCACAAAGCAAATAATAAGATGAAATAAATCATCATTTATTAATTATAAAACCAATTACATAAATTGTCTTTCAGGCGCTACTTCCAACAATCTCCCACTTGCCCGTATAGACAATGTTTTTTTTCATATGTAGGAGTCCATGTCATACACAAAGTTTCCTATTGGTTGCGGTGCACCAAATTGGATTTGCACCATGACCATTCTAAAATTTATGTAAATTTACATCTATTAATTGGTCAACACATACAAATTAGGGAGTCGATTTCACACACACACTCATTCATACTAGTATGTGTGTGTGTTATATAAAAAATTTTATCCACAAATTATAATTTATTTAGGCTGTCAGCCGCCCCACCCATAACAAGGCTGGAGCCGCGCCTTTGGTTATAGGTTAGTAAAGTTAGAAGAGTTATGTTTATGTCACAACAAATTGGTAACGATAAAGTGCACAACACACTTTTACATCTTTTATTGTGGCATTATCACTACTCAAGTTAGAATATCCACGGATATCCGTTATGCATGGATATGCATTGATATCATGTAATGGTGTATGCGTAGAAGAATGTCTACATGTGAAAATAATATGTAAGATATAAGTTAAATATAATTATAGAAAAATCCGTACTATGACTCTCATCTCTTATTATAGCGTATTTGGCATGAAGAAAAGAAAAGTATTAAGAATAGACCTTGAAAAATAATAGGTGAGAAAAGAAAAGTGTGGTTTCCATCATTTGTTCGGTTAAACAGAGACAAAATGCTGAGAATATGCTTACGCTTGTGGTGGTGGGGTAGGTGGCTTTAAATAGTGGTAGAATGGTAAGTGGTGGGTGAAGGTAGAGAGTGTTGGAAGTAGCGCCCGAAAGACAATTTATGTAATTGTTTTTATAATTAATAAATGACAGATTTATTCTCATCTTATTACTTGCTTCGTGCTTGTAAGTAATACACTACTGAAAACCTCAAGTCGTATCATATGTAGCCATTTAACTTAGTGTGTGTCACACATGAGGATTAAGTTTATGGTGATACACTTGAACTATTAGTCCGTGGTGAACTTAATCAAAGTATGGGTCTATTAATTAAACCCCCATTAATGCGCCCGAACACTTTATGGTGTGACCGTCTTATCCGGACCGTCGATATTGGTTATCTAAGTGGGGCATTTATATATGATGTAGTCATATAGGACTGGACCGATTTAATCACTTTCACGTTGGCATTATTCTGGAATGAGTAAGAAGTGTGTGTCTCACAGATATGGAATCCATTCCTTCCTGTGGAAAGTAGAAAGACAATCCCTTATTTGTTAATCATAGAAACTGATAGATCCGCGGAGTTCGTATTGGTTATGAACTAATTGATCACTAGTGGGTTAATGGTAAATAAGGATAAGATGTATTGAATAAGGTTTACGGAAATAATCTCGCTTCATTACGGATAGTCTATGGAGGGTTAGTTTATATGTAATGATTATATTAATGGACACTTATCGACTCGATTCAACGTTTTGAGAATAAGTTATATCTATAATCGATAGAGTTCAGTTTCGGATTTATGGTGGCGTAATTCCGAAATTAATAAGTTGATTAGGAATATTCTGTACGATGAATATTTTATTCAATTTATTTTAGCTACTGATAATAGGTCCATGGTCCCCGGGTTGGCTCCTAACACGCGAGTGTTTTCTCGTTTTATGGAACCTCGAAAATAAATTAAATAGTTGGTCTATTTAATGAATATGCAATAATATTTATTTGGTAAATAATATGTAAAATAGAAAAGACATTTTCTATTAAAATTAATGACATAAGTGGCGCCCCAAATGTGGATAAGTTAGGAAAAGAAATTTTTCTAGATTATGTCACATGTGTAATTGATTAATTATCTATTTGTTGGATAATTAATGGAAAAATAAGAGATTGATTTTTTTGGGAATTCTTTCTTATCTTTTGGCAAATATTTTTTCCTTATGGGAATATGTAATTGTGGTGTGAAAATGATAACTCTCTTGGCTAGTTATTTTCCTATTTAAAGAGAGTTTCTCCCAACACAATAAGACACACAATTTGCGCCACACTTGATAAAAAGGAGAGAAAAAATTAGTTTCTTGTTCTAGTCATTAAGAGAAGAAAAACCTAGGGTTTTTCTTGGGTATATTCGAGGAGGTTCTACGGCGAGGATCGACGTCCACCAGTCGTCGCTAGGAGATACAATCCGGAAGACTGCGGCTTCTCCCTTTGGTCGACTATTTCTTCCTCTCCGTTTAGGTAAATAGTCAACCTTCTTATAGTTATATTAATTATTTATGCGAATCAAATCATGGTAAAATTGCATGCGAATTTACTCGTAGCTTCCGTTGTGCATGATCGAGTGTCTTGATCGGTCTGTGAATTAGATCTAACGATCCAATTATGGATCGGATCCGGATTCGGGTTTCTGTATATCCAGCAGAGAGGTGGGTTAGCAATGGCGAGTGGTGGTGGGAAGGGTTGGTTGAGGCAGGTGGTGGCAGGGGTGCGTCAACGGTACTAGGTAGTGGCTAGGTAGGTCGATTGTAATGGATGGTGGTGGGTTGGGTCAACAACAGTCGTTGGTAGCGTACTTTGGTGGCCGCAAGCATGGTAGGTTGGTGGTGGTGGGTGGTGGCAGGGTGGGTTGGTGGCAGCAAGTTGTGGTGGCAATATTGTAGGGTGGGTGTGGTAGGCGGGTAGGTAATGGTGGGTGGTGGTAGGATAGGTCATTCGCAATAAGTGTTGCAGGGTTGGGTCAGTGGAGGTTGCTGGTTCATGGCAATATGGATCGTGGTGGTGGCCGGGTGGGCAGGGCTGGTGGTGGTAGGATAGATCTGTGGTAGTGGTTGGTCGGGGTTGAGCTGATGGCAGGTGATGGCAAGGTGAGTCAATAACGGTAAGGTGGTTAGGAATCGGTGAAAAGTGGTAAGAAGTATTAACAACGGCATGTGGTAGAATTGAGTGGTGTCAATGTGTAGGGTTGGTTCAGCCGTATCCGGGTGGTTCAATGGCGAGAATGGTTGGTTGTTGGTGGTGCATGGGTATGAGGTGGGTTGGTGGCAACGAATGGTGGTTGTAGGGTAGGGCGGGTGGTGTTTGGGTGGGCAATGGTAGGGTGAACGATAAGAGGTAGAGCGAACGGTGATAAGTGGTGGTGAGGCATGTAGTGACGAGTGAGTGGTGACAAGTGTGGTGGTTGGGTGAGTGGTGACACTGGTGATGGAAAGGTTTGTAGTAGAGGACTAGAGGTGATGCTTGTTGTATGGTGGGTGCTAGTATTGAGGCGGGTGATAGTAGGGTGATGTTAAGAAAATGTGTAGGAAAAAAATTGATTTTCTTTTCTCAAGAATCATTTCTCTATATTGATCGGGAAATCAAAAATCGGAAAATAATGAAATTTTGAGAAAATATATTAAATTGAGACGGTTTCTTTTCTCATATAACCAAACATGTTTAAATTGAAAAAAAATACTCTATCCGGTTCTATTTAACTGTCGCAGTTGCAAAAAAACATACAAATTTAGAAGATAATTTGATTCTCTGACTTTAACATCAAAATTACAATAACATTTATTGAATATAATTAATGCAATATTGTTTATATTCTCTCATCATAAATAATGATAGATTTAGAAAAGCACAATAAATAGTGTTTTGTAAATGTGATTACACAAATAAAAATGAATATATTTTTGACAACTACGACAGTTAAATAGGAATGAAGGAAGTAATAATAATCTTTCTCACCTATTTCTTTTTTATGCAGCAAACATGTCCTTAAGATGCCAATGAGGCTTTACGAAAACGGTTAAGCGGAGGCTCCAGGACCATGAGGTTGTGGATTATTTTCTATTTTTTTTAATATTTTGAGGGTATGTCATGGATTCGAGCCCCACCAAATATAGCGTGGTTATATATATATATATATATATATATATATATATATATATATATATATATATATATATATATATATATATATATATACACATTTTATGTAGTATTTTTTTTTTTTTTTAGGAATTTATGTGGTAACTTTCGTTAGACCCACAAAAAAAATACTCCCTAAGTCTCAAAATATAAGTCAATTTGAGTGTTTTCACAAAAATTAAGAAAATGGTTTAATGCCATAAACTTGAAGAAAAAATATCTAAAATATTATTTGACTATCATTAATGAAATTGTTATAAATTATTAAAAAGTAGTTAGATTATTAATACATTAGGGTAAGATAGAGATAATAGAAATAAATTCTTCATTGGTTATTGACAATGACTTATATTTTGAGAGAGATAAAGTGACTAATATTCTGAGACGGAAGGAAAACTAGTAAAAACTTGTCCTTAATGATGGAAAGGCTAGGCGAAATGCAAGCATTTAAATATGTCATGTTTTTATCATTTACCGAAATTTCTGTGATGGTAAACAGAAATAATAAATGTAATGCTATTTTTAAAATTACAATGTTGTTTTTTTTTTTTACGAACTTCCGGCATAATTTATTAATTACGACGGCTCAAACAAACATGAGTTACATGAAAGGGAGACAAGTCTCATTCCACACATCCAAATACGGAGACCTTCTTTAGCTAATAAATGGACCGAATTATTGCCATACTATTTGACGAATGAGAATGAAACAGAAACAAAAGCATATAACAGAGCACGGCAGTCGTCAATAACGCTTCTGACAGATGAGAGATCCGTCATCGTGGTGGACAAACAGATATGGATCTGCAGAGAGTCTGATTCGAACATCATTCTAAAGTATCCCCATGTGAGATCTAGGACTTAGGCATGGTAAATAGAAAGCGCCTCCCTTACCAGAACATCACACCCACCTTCAAGTTTCCTTGAGAAAATTTTTATATCGCACCATGACAATGGCGCAAGATACCACCGATCACAGCTGTTGAAGACTCATTGAAGGTGGAATCCATGTTAAATTTGAGCATATCACATGGGAGTGGTTTCCATTTAACATGCAGAGGGGTGTAAGTGGGGTGTTGTTTGTCTGGTTTCACAGGTGTAAGGTAATCTTCAGCTTCTGCATGAGCACGGGATAAAATTGTACTAACATGAACGAGTTTCACCTAAAATATCCAATCATTCGAGCCTTCCATAGTATGCACGCCATATAGCTCTCGAAATTTTGCATTCAAATAGATAATGCCAAGCGGTCTCTTTGCAATGATGGCAGAATGCACATAAGCCATCCTCAGTCCTCTAACTTGAAGACCCTTTGTAGTGGGTAAAGCATTGGTTAAAAACTTCCACATAAAGTGGGTAATACGTTGTAACTTTAAGTTTTCAAGGCGTTTCCCAAATGATTTTGTTCAGGCTGGAAGTGGACGCCTCAACATCAATTGGTGCCTGAAATTTAATATCATAAGCCAATTGGTAGCCAGACTTGCAGAGTAAATTCCATTAGCGGTATGGTGCCAAATAAGGTTATTGTCTCTTCTTCCCGGAGATAGATGAATGGAAAAGATTTATTCCGCTTCGAAAGAACTACAATGTTGTTTTTTTTTGTACGTTTCACTCATATTTAAATAAAATGAAAAGTTATAAGTTAATCATACAGCTCAAATTATCATTATGAAGCCCCGTATCTTCGTAAAAGGTATAAAAGTCATTTTATGTTTTTTTGTGTCCTGATAATTTTAATGAGTCATGTTTTAATTAAATAAATAGAGTCAAAGATAAGTGTTAAAGAGTTTTAGGGTATTATAAAAATGTAACTTTTAGTAAAGGTAAAAATATAAATGTACCAGCCTCTTAATATACCCCTTTACACCCAAAATCCTTTCATTTCACTTCCCCAAGTTTACAGCCACTGGAAATGAGAAAAAGAGAGGAGAGAAAGAAAGAAAAAGAAAAGAGAAGAGAGAAAGAGGAATTCCGCCTTTTCGATCAATCCGGCCATCGCAATCACAAACCAATCACACCAAAATGCTTCTCTTGGTGAGAGGTTCATTTTGATACAAGTTTTACTCGGAACGGGTAAGAGTTTGGAAAACCCATTTTCTAGATCTAGAAGTGTTTTTGAGTTGTTCTTAGCTAAATAATGTTTTAAATGTTGTAGTAATCGTAGAAATTTGTTTTGGTTGTAGATTCGAAGTGGGTTGCTTAGAATCTTGGAGTTTCACATGTGGATTTAGATCTTCTTGAAGTGTTCTTGAAGAGTTCTTGGTGTTTTCTTGAAGTTTCAAGCTTCAATTCATATTTGCTTCAAGGAATTGAGGTAAAGGGATGTTCAACCGAATATTTAGTTGTTAGTAGTTTAGAATCTTGCCTATAATCTATAGAAATGTTAGATTTGGTTGTTATGAGTGTTAAAAGTGTATTGGAATAGAAGTTGTAGTGATTGTTATTAAAAAATCGCAAATCTGGGAAGGTTGGCGGGCGCCAAGAGTGTACAGAGAAATCTATTACTGTTGGCGGGCGCCAACAATAGCTTGGCGGGCTCCAAGCCTGATCAGAGAGCTCTAGTTGAGCTTGGCGGGCGCCAAGAAGGCTTCGGCGGGCACCAAGAGTGAACAGAAAGCTTTGTTTGCTGTTGGCGGGCACAAACCATAACTTGGTGGGTGCCAAGAACACCAGGAAGGTTCTATTAGCTGTAGGCGGACGCGAAGAGCTCCTGTAGTGTAGTATCATGTTTTAGAGCCCGTTTTGAAGCATGCCTTAGTGCAAAGTCTTATGTAGATTGTTGTAAAGTCAAGTGTACGTGTTCTACTGGCTTTGGCTCTGCACCGTGTCTCCCGGGAGCATTGGAACATTCTACATTTGGCCTTACATGCTTTTGACTTGATGATCAATGTCTTACTTGTAAATTGACGAAGCTAAGGATTTGGTTTCTAGTGGATTCGGTTCAGCACCTTGTGGAGACCCTCTGCGGGGAGAAAATCGGGTTCATTAGAAACCTTATTCCTTAGCCTCGTGGATATTGGATTAAATTCTCATACTTCTATGCAATTACTGAGTAGAGTAATGTAGAGTTTATCGAAGGTTTAGAGGTCTCTAGGAAGCCTTCTATGTGCAATGAACTTAGGTGGTAAGATTAATCGCTTAAATACGTACTTGACTTGTCTAAAATCTATAACATGTTGGTGACGCACGTTTCCTTTTCGCAGCATGAAACTATTACACCTACAGATACTGTGTTGGATTCGTGCAATATTTCACACTTTCCAGATACTGTGTCAAATGAGGTGCTGAATGTGTCATGGTGCACTTCACCATGCAAAGTGTTCTTGGATTGACGTGTAACAAATGTCTTATTTTGTTGTGTCTACTAGTGAGACTAGTAGAGTGATGTGAGCGAGTGAAACATATGTGTTATTATGTTTGTTTGACTTGCCCTGTGATATTATTAATATTACTGTGGATAATCCTTGTGTTATAACATATGTAGATTCGGTGTTTTTACCATTAACTAAGTACGTTTGTACTTACCCGTTCCGTTTATTATTTTGTGCCCACCCTGTGAAGGTGGTTTTGTTGTAGGTTGAGTTCGAGATCGCTTAGAGTGTTTCCCGAAGTTGCAGCAGTTGAAGTTTATCTTTCTTTCAATTCGCTGTTTTAATGGTATAGAATCTTCCCATTTCCCTTTGTAATAGTTTGAGATAGTTGTACCTTTGGATTGTAAAGAAAGAGTTGTAATAGTTGAATGAATATTCAATCTTGTGTAATATACCTTGGGATGTTGCTTTAGTTGCAGCTTGTGTTACTTGTCGATCGTTTTAGTAAGTTTTTAAGCAACCCGCGTCTTTGTTTTCGTTTTCCACTTGTTCTCTAGTATTAATGATATCAGGTTTACGTATATAATAGATTAATTTTAATTATATACGTGTCAGAAGTTTTTTTCGGTTAAGAACTCGGTATCCGGATTAGGGTTTTTCACAATCGTAATTAATAACATATAGTTCAAATTATTGTTTAATATAATCATTATCGTGCATTAACTCTTAGTGTCATGTATAGTTAGTCGGCATTTTCGTTTCCTTTTGATTGCCTGTCGTCTTCACAGCCGAAGTGCTTGAATAAAAGTGGCATAGAAAACGACATTTTAGCTAACATTTTGATTTAAAAAAGTGGTCATAGTCTTTCCAAGAACATTATCTGAACTTGTCGAAAAAGGTTATTATATTAAATACTACTATTAAAAAGTGAAGTTTTTAATACAGATGTCCTCACGTAGATGCATGGCTGCGTGCTTGTGATCTGAACCACACAGCACGATTAATCTGATTAAGCTCAAATGGTGGGCGGACGAGCGTCGCGCACGCGATGATGTCTTTACGTAAATCGTAATCCTTCCTGGCAATCAATTTTGTTTAAGAAGATTTACTTTACTTTTTATAATGGAGGACTTGTAAACATGAATTTAAGTAACAAGGCCTAGTTAACAAACTTATTATTTTAATCAATATCGTTTGTTATTTTAATCAAGGATTGCTGTATCGACGATCTTTGAATCCCACCAAAATTATAGGTATAATTATCCAAAGTAAAAGTAGATAACCAATTTAATAGATATAAATAAAATAATCCATTTCATTTCATCATCTCTCATTTCATTGTTTAAAACCTTTTTGTAAATATACTTAGTGTTATGTAAGCCCTCATTTCATTGTTTAAAACCTTTTGTATAAATATACTAGTATGTCATGTAAGACACGACATGCCCATTGTTGAAGATACTATTAGTAAAGCATAAATAGTTATATTAAATTGTATTTATCATTTTATTATTTATATGTCTTGTTGGCTAAGTTATTCAATGTCTATATAAGACTCTTGTACTCTTATCATTAAATCAATGAAATACACATAATTATTTTACAATATGGTATCAGAGCTAGGTTTTCTCCCCTCTCATACTAATTACGCCATTATCCTCTGTTAAATTCTTTCAACCGCCCCAGCCATGTCCTCCGGCAGCGAAGTCTCTACGGCAACCACCGCCACTCCTCCTTCTCTCCCCACCTTCACCCCTTCTTCTTCTATTCACATCTCCAAACTCACCCGCCAAAATTATAGCCTTTGGCGTGCTCAAATCCTTCCCTATCTCAAAGGTCAAGGCGTTTTTGGATACGTTGATGGTTCTCTCCCACCGCCGGAAAAGTTAATAACATCGGCTGCCGGTACCTCCTCTCCTAATCCGGCTTATGCCGAATGGGTTAAGCAAGATAACCTGATTCTGAGCATGATTACATCTTCCTTGTCTGATGACGTTCTTATGCAAGTATACACCGCCTCCACCTCTGCTGAAATTTGGTCCGCTCTCCAAACCTCTTTTGCGTCGGCCAGCCGCTCCAAATTGATCCAATTGAGGACTGATTTAGCTTTACACAGAAACATGATTTGTCGGCTTCTGATTATTATTTTAAAATTAAACGCATCTCCGACGACATGGCACTTGCCGGCCACCCGTTGAATGACGACGACTTCATCGCTTATCTCCTTGCCAGACTCGGTCCCGACTACGACTCATTTGTCACCTTCATTGGCTCTCGTTCCTCTGTAACAATTGATGAAGTCTATTCCCAATTACTCACTGCTGAAGCCCGCCTACTCCGCCATCGTCCTGTCGCCCCACCACTCAGCCGCCATCGTCTTCAACTAACCCACAACCAGCAGCGAATTTGGCCTATGCTCCTGCTCCTCAACAGAACTCCTACCGCGGACGGGGCTCCAACAATTACCGAGGCCGGGGGCGTGGCCGAGGCTCTCCTCGTCCCCCTTACAACGGTGGTCCGACTCCCCCACCACCAACCTGTCAAATTTGTTCTCGTGTGGGTCATACGGCTCAATCTTGCTATTACAGGTACACTTCACCCCCTCAGCAGCCTTACCCGACCCCTTCCCCAACCCCCGCCCACCCCATGCTCATTATACTTATTATAATCCCCCCACCTTTACTAATGATTGGATCCCCGACACCGTAGCAACGCATCACATGACCAACGACCTTCAAAATTTGAATCTCTCCTATGAGCCGTATGATGGTCCTGACAAAGTTCACGTGGGCGACGGCACAGGTTTACCAATTTCTCACCTTGGCTCATCTTCTATTCATTCCCCTTCTCGTACTTATTTATTGCACGATGTTTTAGTTACCCCCTCCCTCACAAATAATTTATTGTCTGTTTGCCAGTTTGCACACGATAATGCTGTCTATTTTGAGTTTCATTCTAATTATTTTCTAGTGAAGGACTACTCGGGCCGCGTCCATCATAGGGGATTTGTCCAAGATGGTCTCTATCGCTTCTCCTCCACCTTCCAACGTCCTTCCGCTCAAGCCCTCTCCGCCACCTACTGCTCCTCCACCACCTGGCATCATAGTCTTGGTCAGTGTTCGTTTTCCGTCCTTCGTGACGTTTTAGGTCGTCTATCTATTAGGTTATCAAATAAAGCACCATCTTCTGTGTGTGCTCCTTGTCAACTAGCTAAGAGTAATCGTCAGCCTTTGTATGTGTCGGATTTTACGTCTTCTGCATCTTTAGATTTAATTTATTCAGATGTTTGGGGTCCTTGTACTGAATCTTCTATCTATGGTTCCAAATATTATGTTAGCTTTATTGATGATTTCACAAAAATTTATGGTTATTCCCTCTTAAACGTAATTATGATGTTGAAAATGTTTTCCGTGATTTTCTTACTATGATTGAACGACAATTCAATACTAAACTAAAAGCCCTTCAAACTGATTGGGGGGCGAGTATCGTCATCTCACACACTATCTCACACATCTTGGAATTATTCACCGTTTATCTTGTCCACACACTCATGAACAAGTCGGTGCCATCGAAAGACGTCACCGCCATATCGTCGAAGTCGGTCTCTCTCTCCTCGCTCCTAACTTACCTCTCCAATATTGGGAGGATGCCTTTTTAACCGCCACCTACCTTATCAATCGCCTTCCTACCCGAGTCCTTAATGTCAAATCCCCGTATGAAATGGTGTATGGACGCTCCCCGGATTACTCCTTCCTCCGCGTTTTTGGTTGTGCATGTTGGACTCACCTTCGCCCCTACAACAACCATAAAACTGATTTTCGTTCTAAGACTTGCATCTTCTTAGGATATAGCCCGAACCACCATGGATATAAGTGCCTTGACCTCTCCACAGGACGTGTTTATATTTCACGTCATGTTGTCTTTGATGAAACTACGTTTCCATATACTCCTTCCCCTACTCCTATCATACCTAACATTATTATCGTGCCTTTACCGGCCTCCTTCTCCCCGCCACCCTCCACTCAACCGGCTCGTTCATCCTCGGCTCCCTCTCCTTCTCATGACCCACCCTTCACACCGGGCCCAAGCTCACCTCTCTCGGCCCTACCTCCCTCCCCCATCCCAAGTAATACGGCTCCTTCCCCACCCGGTCCAGCTGCTCAAACAAGTTATCCTATGGTAACCCGTACTAAAACCAACACTTTAAAACCCACCCAAATGCCCGACTTCATCCGCTATCCGATATCTCGCTCTCGCCTTAACACCGTAACCAACACCGATCCCACCTCATACACCGAAGCTTTCAAATAGCCCGTCTGGCGTAATGCTATGAGAGAGGAGATAAATGCTCTGTTGCGCACTAACACTTGGGATCTTGTACCTTTTCAGGCCTCATATGAATATTGTAGGGAACAAATGGGTTTATCGCACGAAGCACCACGCTGACAGCTCCTTCGAGTGACATAAAGCTCGTCTTGTCGTAAAAGGCTTTCACCAGACCGAAGGAGTCGACTTCACGGATACGTTTAGTCCGGTGGTTAAACCGGTTACTATTCGCCTTTTACTTGCACTTGCTTGTCTCTCAAGGTTGGTCCCTTCATCAAGTTGACATATAGAATGACTTTCTCCACGGAAACCTCACCGAACCTTTTACATGCAGCAGCCATAGGGATTCGTACATCCGGATTACCCCGACTATGTTTGTCATCTCAAACGCAGTCTCTATGGTCTACGACAGGCACCCGTGCATGGTTCTCCCGCCTTACCGAAGTGTTGACTAAGTTTGGTTTTGCAAGCTATAAAGCCGACACATCCCTATTTATTTACAGTCGTGATGGACACCGTATTTATCTTCTTGTTTATGTTGATGATGTAATTATTACAGGTACTTCTCAGTCTCTTATCTCGTAGGTTATCACCTTTCTTGGATCCCAGTTTCCTGTCAAAGATCTTGGTACGTTGTCATATTTTCTGGGTGTTGAGGCTCTCCCCACCTCAGATGGCTTATATCTTACTCAGCGAAAGTATATTCTGCAACCTTGCAACGAGCTGACATGGACAAGTCAAAACCGTGCCCCACTCCTATGTCGACTTCCTCTCGCACTGGCTCGGACACGGCCTCCTTATTCTCTGATCCCTCCTTATACAGGACTATTGTTGGAGGCCTCCAGTACCTCAGTTTCACTCGTCCAGACATTGCTTTTGCTGTTCATAAGGTCAGCAAGTTCATGCACTCTCCCACTGATGACCACTGGTTCGCTGTCAAACGGATTCTTCGTTACCTCAAGCACACAATTTCTGATGGTGTATTCATTTCCCGGTCTCTATTCAGGCATATTCTGACTCCGATTGGGCCGGAGATCCTGATAACCGCCGCTCTGTCGGGGCATACTGTGTATTTCTGGGCAACAATCTTATTAGTTGGCGCTTCAAACAACATCTCACCGTCTCCAAGAGTAGCACTGAAGCTGAATACAAAACCCTTTCCAACACTGCTGCGGAAGTCCAATGGTTATGCAGTCTTCTCTCTGAAATGCGGTTTCCTCTTCCTTCTCCCCCTACTATTAGTAAAGCATAAATAGTTATATTAAATTGTATTTATCATTTTATTATTTTTATGTCTTGTTGGCTAAGTTATTCAATGTCTATATAAGACTCTTGTACTCTTATCATTAAAATAATGTAATACGCATAATTATTTTACAATACCCATTAATTGAAATGGCGTATATGAAAGGATGAGGACGTAAACGTTTCGGCGAAGCTACGTGCATGATAATAACGTAGGAGTAACGCTCTCAAAGAAACAAAACGTCTAAACATAACTAAACAGGAAAATGAACGTCCGAACAATTACATAATGAGCCAATTAATAGCATAACATCTTGGAGTTAGTTACAAAAAATTGTACAATACATAAAGAGAACAGCATGCCCAAAGACAAATGTTGTGAATGTTAGAGTTATCGGAATCCGTATCTGACCCGAAAAACGCGACTCATGGGATCGGGACTACCGATTTGGTAGCAGTAATGCTGGCACCCTCGGTATAGCCACCGAGACATCGACAAAGGGGCCAAATCTTTGGCAATGCCACCGAGGATTCTGTGTCGAGGCCGACCCTTCCGCACAATCGATACGTGTTTACGCGTCAGAAACTCACAGATTCGTCTTAATCTCGATATAAACGAAATCAACAGTGGAAACACGAATTTCTACAATTCGTTTGATGGATTCCGCGATAGACTGATTGCTAAACGATTAATTAAATAAAACTTGAAGAGAGAGAGTTACGAGTTCTTACCCAACAGATGAGATGTTGTGAACTTTCAGGATGTATCTTCAAACGACGACTGATGGAAGTCAATCTCGTATTCGAACCTCTTCGAATACGCCTTAAAAAAACTCTAATTTGTCTTGTTCTCAATGACTAAGACAAGAAAACTAATTTCACTCATTTTGGTGCAAAGTGCTGAAGAGAATGTTATTCCAATGTGTTGGGAGAAAATATTTTTATATTGGATAATAACTAGCGTGAACATAATTTATCTCCCACACACTATTTAGCTTTTCGCTTAAAGGAAGAAAAAAATTATAATAAGAAAAAAAATTCATTATTAATTAATTATTTAACACATAAACAATTAATTTAAACATGTGACATAATTTTTCTAATAATTTCTTTTTTCAAAACTCCTAACATGTGGCACCATTATTCCCGTGTGAACAGTAGAAAATGTATTTTATATTCTGTCTTATATATCTTGGCAATATTTCTTCCACTTATTCAATATGGGATATTACGGGATCAGATCATGTGTTGTATGAAAATTGTTGTGATTATTGTTGTAAACTCACCAGATGATGCCACGTGGAAAGAAGCAGATCTGAGTCGTTAATTTTTTTAACATCAATGAAAGTGAAACAGCGTCGTTTCACTCCAATTTTTCAAAACAACATCTTAAAAAATATATCTATAATTTTTATCCAATCAATTTTTTCCATATCAACATTCATTGTCAGCATCCGTACCCAAATAGCTTTGCATTACCACTATTGCTCTTACCGGTCTCTTCATCATCTATACCTCCACCCTTCACACCTATGAGCCAGGGGCAGATCCACATAGGGCCAGGAAGCCATGGCTCCCACTCATGTTATAATATATAGATAAAGGACTGCTAGCGCAAAAGATGTGCACAGCTGAACAGATCAACTCAACAGTAGAAGGTCAGCTCAGCAGATCTAAGAGACTCAACAGAGATGAAGACACAACAGTGAGCTAAGTAGTATAGGAAAGTAGATATTCTGTTATAACCGTCTTGTAACTCCTTTGCAACTGATTCATGTGGTGTATGTGCTATAAATACTGCATGATCAGCAGCCTTGTAACTTAACTCTTTCATGATTCTTGAGTAATAAGAATTCTGCATTTTATTTTGTTGTGTTCTTCATAAGAACTCTTTCATTGCTTCTTGAGTAATAAGAACTCTTTCATTGCTTTTCTGCGTTTTCTACAATGTTTTTTGAGAAACCTTCAAGTTTTCTTCATCTTTTCTTGTGATTGCACAGATTCTTAAGAGAATATTGTGTTATTTTTTAGTTCTTGAATCTTTTTGTCTATATTCTAGTGTGAATTTCATGTTCTTGACAGTCATGGCTGCGAAGAAGCAAGAACTGAGCCCCTCCAGTCCATATTATGTTCATCCAAATGAGAACCCATCCGTGGTGTTAGTATAGCCATTGATGAATGGCAACAATTACAATCCTTGGAAGATGACAATGGAGATGATGTTAATCACCAAGAACAAATATGGCTTTGTCGAATGGCACAATTAAAAGTCTAGAAGCAAGTTCAGCAGAATTTCAGGCTTTGGGGCAGTGTGTTACTATGGTGAGATCTTGGATCTTGAATTTTGTTGAAAACACAACTGCTCAAAGATTAATGTACTTCAAAAGTTCCCAAGCAAATTGGAAAAATGTAGCTGATAGATTTTCTAATTTTGATGCACTAAGATTTTCGGGTCTTCTTGAGGAGATGCATCTCTTGAAACAAGGTTTTGATTCAGTAAATCAGTATTTCATGAAATTGATGGTTCTTTAGGAATATATCAAGACTATTAGGCATATGCCTACTGAGTTCATGCGATCCATAGTGCCACTGTAATGCCATAAACACCTTGGTGGATCACATGGATGCAGAGCATGTGATGAAGATCTTAAAAGGTCTCAATGATGAGTTTGAGTCTATGGTGTCTCAGACAATGTTAATGGTTCCATTTCTTGAGATTCATGGTGCATTTGCAATGGCAATAAAGTTTGAGAGACAGAAGTTATATGGGACAAATAAGGCTAAAAATCAAGATTCTATGATCTTGGTGGCTCAAAAGAATGGATAGGGCCAGAATCAAGCTGTCAGTATACCAGTTTCTATGTCTGCACACAATTCCAAGGCCAAGAACTTTAAAAAGGTCAATGCAGTTTTCGTGGATTCAGTGGCCACACAGAAGAAAGATTCTAGAAGAAGAATGGCTATCCACCTAGATTCAAGTCCAAGACAGCTAATAAGGTGGATCAGACAAATATGAATTAGTCAGCAGAAGAAGAACAGGCCAAAAGGTCAGTCGGATCAGGGGTTCCAAGTCTTACTGCACAGCAACTGGAGAAGCTGGTGGCTCTGTTGAGTTCTGATTCTAATGGACGTACAGTCAACCAGATTGATGCTATGAATCATCATTTCTCATATGTCCAAGGATCATGTGTCCTTAGTTTGGTAAAACATATCCAATGGATCTTGGACTCTGGTGCCACAGATCACATAGTATATTCCTTAAAGCAATTAAATAATCCCAAACTTGTATTTAACATAAAAGTGGGGTTGCCTAATGGCAATACTGCTTCTGTAACACATATGGGACAAGTGAGGATTAATCATCAGTTGACCTTACATAATGTGTTATATATTCCTGGTTTTAAGTATAATTTGATATCTTTACCATCCTTGATTAATCATTCTAAATGTGCAGCTGTCTTCACTGCTAATAAGTGTGTTTTGCAGGACAACAAGAAGAACGTGACTGGTTCAGCCGAGCTGCGCAAAGAACTCTATGTATTGTTACAGTAGCATGTCAAGAAAACTGTTGCTAAAATTGTTTGTAATTCTATACAAAACAATACTTGTCTAATAGAGTAGATGATGAACTTTTGTGGCATTATAGGCTAGGGCATTTACCTGACAAAAGATTACAAATCATTAGTTCTAGATAAACTGATGTGAAATATTCTGAACATGATTTGTGTTTTGTATGCCCTATGGCTAAGCTGAAGAAAATCATTTTCCTTTAAGTACCACTGTTGTTAATACTATATTTGATCTTTTACATATTGATATTTGAGGCCCTATGAGGCACTCTACTATGAATGGTCAGCATTATTTCTTAACTATTGTGGATTATTTTTCTAGATTTCCATGGGTATTTTTAATGAGGCTGAAGTCTGAAGCTTCTAATCTAGTTAAATCCTTTGTTAAATTTGTTTCTACACAGTTCAACAAAATTGTCAATCTAATTAAGTTTGATATTGGAGTTGAATTTCAGCTGACATGCTTTTATAAACAACATGACATTATTCATCAGACCTCATGTGTCAACACACCTGAGCAAAATGATGTTGTAGAAAGAAAACATCAGTACCTGCTGAATATGGAAAGGGGCCTAAGATTTCAGAGTAACCTACCCATTGAACATTGGGGTTTTTTCTTATTGCATGTTGTTAAATTGATCAATGCAACACCTGCTGGATATACACAAACCCAAATCCGGATCCGATCAATAATTGGATCGTCATATCTATTCACAGCACCGATCGAGACGCTCGATCATACACAGCGGAAGCTACGAATTAAATTCGCGTGCGATTTTACCATGATTTAATTCATATAATAAATTAATTAACTACAAGAAAGTTGAAGATTTACCCAACAGAAGAGAAGCCGTGATCTTCCGAATTGTATCTCCAAGCAACGACTGGTGGACGTTGATCCCGCATTCGAACCTCCTCGAATATATAGTTTTTCTTCTTCCCAATGGCTAAGACAAGAAAACAAAATTTCTCTCTTTTATTCAAAAAAAAAATGTGGCGTCCCTTTTTTTCCCTCAAAATTGGCGTTGGATACAAATTATTTTGTGTTGGGAGAAACTCTCTTTATATAGGATAATAACCAAATAGTTTGAGAGTTTATCTTCTACACACATATTTATCTTTTTCTTTAAGGAAAATAAAAACATTTATCCAATAGGAAAACAAATTTCCTATTTATCCAATAAAAAAAGTAATTTCTTATTTATAATTATTTAAAACAAAAATAATTATATTTTCCACATTATTAATTAGGAGAAAATTTTCTTTTCCTAAAACCAAAAAAATATGGCTCCCTTTTTATACCATTTAGGATAATAGAAAATGTCTTTTCTGTATTACATATTATTTATTGAATAAATAATATCCGTATATTTATTAAATAGACCAACCATTTAATTTATTCTCAAGGTTCCACAAAACGAGAAAACACTCGCGTGTTAGGAGCCAACCCGGGGACCATGGACCTATAACCAGTAGCTACAATAAATTGAATAAAATATTCATCGAATAGAACATTTCTATTCAACTTATTAATTCCGGAATTACGCCACCATAAATCCGAAATTGAACTCTATCGATTATAGATATAACTTATTCTCAAAACGTCGAGTCAATAAGTGTCCATTGATATAATCTTTACTACAGACTAACCCTTCATAGACTATCCGTAGCGAAGCGGGATTATTTCCGTAAACATTCTTCACTAAATCTTATCCTTATTTACCATCAACCCACTAATGATCAATTAGTTCATAACCAATATGAACTCGGCCGATCGATCTGTTTTTAGGTTCAACAAATAAGGGGATTGTCTTTCTACTTCCTGCAGGAAGGAATGGATTCCATATCTGTGAGACACAGACTCCTCACTCATTCCAGAATAGTGCCAACGTGAAAGTGATTCGGACCGCGCCTCTTAGAAATCCTTAACGAACACATCAAACCCTATCTTGAAACAAGTAGGAGTATGCAATCACTTCAGGATTAAGGTTATCCATATATGACCATCTTGAGATTTAATAAGATTTCTCAATCACGGAATTATATGAGAAATTCAGATTAAATCGGTCCAGTCCTATATGACTACATCATATATAAATTCCCCACTTAGATAACCAATATCGACGGTCCGGATAAGACGGTCACACCATAAAGTGTTCTGGGCGGATTAATGGTGGTTTAATCAATAGACCCCATACTTTGATTAAGTTCACCACGGACTAACAGTTCAAGTGTATCACCAAAAACTAAATCCTCATGTGTGACACACAGTAAGTTATATGGCTACATATGATACAACTTGGGGTTTTCAGCAGTGTATAATATATAAGCACAAAGCAAATAATAAGATGAAATTAATTCTGTCATTTATTAAATATAAAAAACAATTACATAAATTGTCTGTCGGGCGCAACTTCCAACAACACCTACACGTCTGATGAAAGAAAACACACCTGTGGAAATATTACTCAGCAGACTCATCATCCTGCCGAGGCTTCACAGGTGCTCAATGATTCTGAGCCTTAGGAATCCGTGCATAATATTTTTGTACACTTTATTTAATTATAAAAGACATATTAATTGTGATACATATAAACAATTAATATGTCAAACTCTAGTTTACTTTATGTCATAGACATAGCTTTTACTTTTACTTTTGCATGCTTGCCACTACACATCTACATACTCAAGTGGCCGCCAAAGCTAGTGCTAGTCTCTCTCAATTGTATCTATTTATACACCTCTCATATCAATGAATAAACTAAGTTGAAGTTTACTCTTGTGTTTATCACATTCTCAAACTCTCTTCATGGTAGCGAGCCTTCACCGAGTTCTAAAATCCATTTGCAAAACTCGGTTCTTTTCGAAAAATGTCAACATTATCTCGATGTTTCATCTTCTTGAAGACTCACTCACAATTTTCCTCGTGAGATCGGGATAATCGAACACTCTTCTTTACAAATCATAAACTTGATGGTAACAATTACTTGCTATGGTCAAGGTCTATGAAAATGTATATCTCCACCAGGCAAGATGGGATATCTGTGCAGTTCCAAACTCCGCCTCTTTGGCCCGACCCCAAGTTTGAAGCATGGGACACAGAAAATAACCAAGTCATGACCATCCTCACGAGGTCTATGACAAAGAGATCGATGAGAACTTCATGATGTATGACATCGCTAAGGAAATGCAGGACAATGCCGGAGACCTTTACTCAAAAAGGACAATACATCCAAAGTCTATGAACTCAAGCTCGAGATTCAAAATTGCAGACAAGGGGATATGTCTGTAACTCAATACTTTAATCAACTATCTAAGGCATGGCAACACCTAGATATGTTGGAAACTCACCCCTGGAATGATGTTAAAGATGCTGCACTCTTTAAAGACATCATCGAGAAGAAGAGAGTATTCAAATTCCTTACTGGACTGAATCCTACTCTTGATGATGTCAGAGGTAGAATTCTTGCTACTAAACCTCTTCCAAATCTCAAATCCATGTTTGCTGAGGTCAAACATGAGGAAAGCAGGAGGAAAGTGATGCTGCTGAACCCCCCTGCTGACAACCCTACTGAAAGTGCCACCCTGCTGACTGTCAGGAACCCTGCTGAGGCTACTGAGGCTTACAGGAAGCCTGCTGATAAAACTGGGAAGCTGTTCTGTGACCACTGCAAACGCACTAATCACACCAAGGACACTTGCTGGAAGCTACATGGCAAGCCTAACTCCTCCAAGACCTCCAGACCTGCCAAGGAAAGTCAGGGCAGACACATAAGTGAGGAAGAAGATGACAACAGGTTGAATGCTCAGCTTGCTGCATTCAAAGCCTTTCTAACTCAACAAAAGGGAGGTAGTCACTCTACTGACATAGCCTCTCATGCCGATCTGAGGTAAATTCTACTCATCTATTAGTAATGAAACCTGGATTGTTGACTCTGGGGCCTCTTCCCATATGACTGGTAATAAAAATCTCATTACTCAACTTAAGCCATGTCCCCAAATTCACAATATTAAGATCTGGCGATGGATCTATCTCTAGTGCAAAAGGTTTTGGTCGAGTCAGACTTACTAATAAGATATGCTGCAGAATGTCCTATTTGTTCCAAAATTAGATTGCAATCTCATATCTCACAAGAAACTTACTAAAGATTTGAATCTGGTCGTTGTTTTTAATGAGAATCGGTGCACATTCCAGATCATTCCTCAAAGGCGTTGATTGGGACCGCTAAACCTTGCTCAGTCTCTGCTTTGTGGTCAACCTGCGAAGACGTAAGATCAAGACCGACCGCCTCGAACTGCACTCAAAACCTAGACAATATCATGTTATGGCATTATAGACTAGGACATCCCGGCTTTAGTTATTTAAAGTCTATAGATCTGAATTGTTTAAAGGTTGTAATTTGAATGATCTTCAATGTGATATTTGTCGGTTTGCTAAACTCACCAAATCATGTATGCAAAATTACCTTACTTACCATCCACACCATTCACCTTAATTCACAAAGGACGTATGGGGACCCTCAAGAGTAAAAAGCATAACAGGAAAGAGGTGGTTTGTTACCTTCATAGATGACCACACCGAACCACTTGGTTATTTTTAATGAAGGATAAGTCCAAGTTGGACCCATCTTTCAAGAATTTTACAACATGGTCTCCACTCGGTTTGACACTAAGATCAAAATCTTGAAGACTCGACAATGCTCTTGAATATTATGAGTCTCATCTCGGTAATTTCTTGATGGATAAAGGGATTGTCCATATCAAGAGTTGTGTTGAAACCCCTCAAAGAAAATGGGGTTCTTGAGAGAAAGAACAGACATCCGCTTGAAATGGCTAGGTCTATTATGTTTACCACAAATGTTCCAAAATATATGTGGGGAGAAGCCATATTGACTTCCACATACTTAATCAACAGACTTCCCAACAGGTACTAGACTTCAAAACTCCTATCAAAACCCTACTGACACACACACCCGCCCCATCTTATTTCCCGCTACCTCCAAAAATCTTTGGTTGTCTTGTGTTTGTCTATATCCATGCCCAACACGAAGCAAACTTGATCCCAAAGCTCACAAGTGCATATTCCTAGGATATGCAAAGGACGAGAAAGGTTACAAGTGCTACTCTCCTTCTGAAAAAAGATTTTACAATTCTATGGATGTAAAATTTTTTGAAAGGACTCCTACTACAAACAAGTCCACTGAGGCGATCACCGATGGAAACTGATAGAAATTGACCTAAACCCTTCCTTCAAAGCAGGACTCTTAACCTCAAAGAACTTGTCGATCCTCGTGATCGAACCCCAAGTACCCTCGACTCACAAAGCAACTCTCATCGATCCCCAAAGAACTAACCGACTCGAGAGCCTGCTTGACCACGAGCCTCTTGACACTCAAGAATCTGCAGATCCTCAACGATCTCATCGACATTGATGATGACACCTCTTGCTCTAAGGAAAGGAAAAGATCATGCACCGATCATTCTATTCATACTTATTTATCTTATGATCGATTGTCTCCTGTCTTTGCCATGTTTACACAGGACACAGATTCTCACTCTATCCCTAGAAATATTCGTGAGGCCCTTCAAAATGATAAGTGGAAGGCTCTTTAAAACCGAGATGATTGCTCTCTGGATAATCATACTTGGGACCTCACAACTCTTCCCAAAGGCAAGAAGACAGGCTAGCTGCAGATGGTTATTCACTATTAAATACAATGCTGATGGTACAATTGACAAGTACAAAGCTAGATTGGTAGCAAGGGGATTCACTCAAACTTATGGTATTGACTATAAGGAAACTTTTGCACCAGTGGCAAAACTCAACACTGTCAGGGTTCTGCTCTCTCTAGCTGTCCAACTGGACTGGCCTCTACACCAATTGGATATCAAAAATGCTTTTCTCAATGGTGATCTCACTGAGGAAGTCTATATGAATGTACCTCCTGGTTTTGTCAATCCCCACACTCAGGGCAAGGTATGCAAACTCGTGAAATCTCTATATGGTCAAAGCAATCCCAAGAGCCTGGTTTGGAAAACTCACTACTGTGGTTAAAGGCTGCTTTGATATCATCAATGCAACTCGATCACACCATGTTTGTCAAGACAACCAACCGGAGGAGGTCCATTCTAATTGTATATGTGGATGATATCATCCTTATCGGGAAGACTCTACTTGAAATCCGTAACTTGAAGACCCTACCGCAAAGGTGTTCCAAGTTAAAGATCCGGGCTACCTCAAGTACTTTCTTGGTATGGAAGTAGCTAGAAACACCAATGGCATTTCGGTCTCCCAAAGGAAGTATGTCCCGGACTCTCATGAAGGAAAGCGGCATCTTGGGATGCAAACTCTGTCAGATCTCCGAGTGAACCCAGTCCATACCTCTATCGCATGGTGACATTGTTTGTCGAGAAAGAACAATATCAAAGGCTTGTAGGCAAACTCATATACCTTTCTCACACAAGACCTGATATTGCATATGGGTCGATCTGGTCAATCAATTCATGCATTGCCCTATCGAGCAACATTGGGATGCAATGAATAGGATCTTGAGGTATTTAAAATCCACTCCTGGCCAAGGCCTCGCACTTCACCAAGTCTCCGATAGATCAATCAAGGTCTACACCGATGCCGATTGGGGTGGATGTCACATTGATGAAAGGTCTACCACAGGCTATTGCTCATATATATGGGGGAACCTGGTTACTTGGAGGAGCAAGAAACAACCCATCTCGTGGTCAAGAAGCGATCTTTGAAGGCTGAACTAAGGGCACTTGTACTTGGCATTTGTGAAGCCCTATGGCTAAAAAGTCTTGATCAACTTCAACAACCGTATCGACAACCTATCACACTCTGTTGTGATAATAATTCACCTTTATGCATGGCGGAAGATCCACCCATCATGATAAAACCAAGCATGTGGACATTGATGTACTACTACGAAGGAGAAGATTGATGCCAAGATTATTCAACTCCGGTATGTTCCTCAAAGAGATCGAATCTTGATATTCTTACCAAGGCTATTCCACCTCTTATGTTCAAAGAGACTAAGTAGCAAACTTGGCTGCATCAACATATACACCCGATTTGAGGGGGTGTGGAAATATTACTCAATAGACTCATCCTGCTGAGAGGCTTCAAATAGTGTGCTCACAGATTCTGAGCCTTAGGAATCCGTGCATAATATTTTTGTACACTTTATTTAATTATAAAAGACATATTAATTGTGATACATATAAACAATTAATATGTCAAACTCTAGTTTACTTTATGTCATAGACATAGCTTTTACTTTTACTTTTGCATGCTTGCAGCCCACATCTACATACTCAAGTGGCATGCCCAAGCTAGTGCTAGTCTCTCTCAATTGTATCTATTTATACACCTCTCATATCAATGAATAAACTAAGTTGAAGTTTACTCTTGTGTTTATCACATTCTCAAACTCTCTTCAACACCTTATGAGGTGTTATATGGCAATAAACCATTCTACTATGTGTTTAAAGTCTACGGTTTCTTAGTCTGTTCTTGTACTCTTCAAGTGTATAGAACAAAGTTTGATTTCAGATGGAGGACATGTGTCTATATTGGAAATTAAAACACCTCCAATGGTGCAATACTCTTGGATATCGCCAACAAAGATATCTTTGTTGATAGAAATTGATGGCCAAATCCTAGGTGTCCAATCTAACCAGCAGTGTACCGGGTCGAATGTGGTCTAGTACAGTGGGTCAAGGTCGAATCCACGGGGAATGTTGGTCCTTGAAAAGGCTTTGGTTAAGTTTAAGGGGGTGAATAAACTTAACACTTAAAACTTTGGAGTTAACAAATTACGCAACTTCAAGCATCTTTGATACTTCAGAGTCTGGCGATAAACAATAGTCTCATGATAGTTGAGTTTGCTTTGAATTTGTGCAAATGAATTAAATCAAAATTAAGCCTTAATACTTGTTGTCAAATATGATGCTAAGTATTATATACTCGATGAGTGCAAGTGTGTGATTTGATTTGCTAGATTCATGAGGTTGATGAGTGAAATAAACTAAGTGCGTAAAGTAAAAGCGTAAAGTAAGTAGGCGATTTTTATAGTGGTTCCAGGTGATGTAATCCTCAGACGTCCACTCTTCTCTGTGATGTTGGAGGAAATTCACTAGAGATCTTTGATGCAGCTTTTACAAAGATTCCTAAGTTGTTTGTCCTTCACCAATGACTATGGCTTCACAAACTGAAAACTGGAACAGGTAAGATTGCTGCTCCTTAGTCTTCCACTGGTCCTTGAAGGGTAGGATTGCCTCTTCACCACTCCACCACAAACAACGATCTTTCACACCAGCAGATGCTTCACTGTCTTGGCCAGTTCTTTATAAAATAAAGAATGAATCAAATAAATGATTCGATTCTGCGCCCGAGCTTGATTAGGATGATGTAATCAGCACTTGCGACCTTCAAGTGTGTATGCTTGATGCAGCTTGAACACAGAAAACACTTGAAGAAATTTACTAGATCAGCAGCTTTATACTCAGTAAGTTCAGCAGGGTGTTTTTCAGCTCAGTATATCACTTAAAGTTTGTCCCAAAAATTCATCATCTATTTCTGAGTTGAAAGTCCTCTATTTATAGGAAGGAAAGCATGTGACTTGCATTTGAAATTCAAAAGTGACCGTTCCTTGTTTTTGTCCCATCTGACATGCAGTCTGTCACTATTCATAGGGCTCGATCTTCGAATTCCTTTTGACAATCTGATCATCACCCCTTTGACTTGTATCCAATGGAAAAAAATGTGGATCATCCCAACGTCTTTTTAATCTCAGCCTTTGATTTTCTTGATAAGTCAGAGGTAGTTGGCTGTCCTTATCCATGTAATCTTCCAATAAACTTGAATTAATCGAGGTAATATATCAGCAGGTTCATGAGTCTGCTGAAGTACCTATCAGTCTGCTGATCAACATATTTCTGTATGTAAGATATAATGCAGCTGATTACTTTTATCTAACTTTTATTGTGAAGTTAGATTACATCATTTTAATTATAACCAAGTTCCAAACATCATCCAACTAATGGAACTTAGACCTTCTACACAAGGTATATGCAATCGCTTTAGGTCATCACGCACTTGCCTAAAGTCTGATTCCATATCCTTGACTTTAAATACTAAGTTTGATCCCTTAGCCTTCAATTACTGAGTTTGAACCCTCACCTTGATCTTGATGTTGGCCCGGGTTCTGACTAGTCTACTTGACCTATCTACCCTCTTCGACCTGGACCATCTGCGATATCAATCAAGAGGCCTTTACAAAGATGCTTGTTTGATCAAACCTATTTATGAATCAAACTCTAATAAACCTATACATTTAATCTAGACATCTTTTTGCCTTTGCACTATAACAGCTAGTATGGCACTCATCATCAAAACTAAGAAATAAGTCCAACAGGGAATTTACTTGTGAGGTCAACCACTTAAAAGTTTATATTAATTCGATCTAGGTCACAAATTGCAAGATGGTAATTGAATGCATAAATAAAGTTTCTTGTGATAATAAAGGTGGTAAAATGATAAAAGAAACTAACCAAGACAATGTGTAACTTAGTCATCCTCTTGTAGTATCATGGGAATGATTTCCTACCTTCCTACCATTGGTGTTCGAAAGTGTGAAACGGTGCATTCCTAAGCAAGTAGTTTCCCCTCATACGAGTGTAAGAAACTACTCTCTACCTCCTCCTTGGTTTAGGGATCTTAAACCTAATGAATAGGTATGCTACGCACGTGAATGCAATGACAATGTCAACTATCCCCGGATAAGAAATCAAATGCCACAAAGGGTCGATTTTACCTTCCGGTTTCCTACCCTCTTCCCACATTTAACATCTCCTTTCGGTCTCCGTTAAATGTGTAGATACTAACACTAGGTAATTACTCAAATGCAAGCAATCAATACAACACAAGTAGGAAAAGCTCCACAACAATCAAAACTAACAACACAAGAAATCATTCCCAATCAACATAAGAGGGTAAACTAGAGTTACAACATAATCTTGGCTAGATTAGTCTAGCCACTCATGTCTACAAATATCAACTTCTCAAAGTTAACATTCATACCCATAAGAACAATTGAATGAAATAGAGATTAAGGATTACCAAACCAAAGATTGCAATTTCGAGTTGGTGTCCTTCGTCCAACTTCAAAAGCTTCAATGAACTAACACAAGTGATTTGAAATCCAATCAAGTGATAAAGTTAAACTAGAATCCTTAGCCTTTACAAACAAGTTCAAAAGCTAATTTCTACTAAAATTCGGCTATAAGAACCTGGGGTTGGGGGGATGCCTTCAAGAGATAAAAGTTGAGGAAGATGAAGTGTATATGATATATTTTGTGATTGGAAGAATAAAACAGATCAATTCTTTGCTGACTCTGCAAAATTGGTGCAGGTCAATCCAACTGGCGTGGGTCATGTGCATAATGCACTATTGGCGTAGGTCACTAAAGATTGGCGCCCGTCAAGTCCAAGTGTAGTAGTTGGCTGAATGACATCCGCATTACATGCTCAGCAGGGTGTATAGCTTCACTTGGCGTGGGTCAAGTAACATGGCTCACGCCATCTATATCTGAAATCAATAAGATCAAATTTACTCTTCAATTGGCATGGATCGAACCCTCTAACATGTGTCAATGATCCATGTGGGTTGAAATCATTGCCTCGATCAACAAAATCATCACTCAAAATCCATTGGCACCAACAGGTCAAAATCCACGCTCTCAATCATGATATCTGTGCTGCAAAATAGACACAGAGATACCATGTATAGATCTGATAATAAAATCGGCTAATAACTAATAAAATAAAATTAAAATCATGGTTTTTCTGAAAATCCCTACGTACACAAAATAGTTCAAAATATCATAAAATATGCTCAAGATGATGTCAAAGTATCACTAATTGCATGAGAAAATGGGGTAAATCATCGGGAATTGTATCATTAGGTTGACTTACATCAACCACTCCCCACTTAGCGTTTGCTCATCCTCGAGTAACTAGAGCAATAAGGCTATCTAGGGTCACAAAAATACGATCATGCAACATCAAGAAATGAGGATCCAATTAGACGATGCAACCAATCAAAATCACAAGAACATGTTCCCCATGATCTAAAGAAGTAGTGGAGTGTGTGAGTGAATATCAACGACCATCAAATCATGCAAGCCCTACTCAAAAATGCAACCACAAGTTTAGAAATAATATCAATCTCCACTAATTATGCACTCGGAATCAAGAAGTTATGTCAAGTAGTTGGCAAATCGGCTTGTAACGTTCAGGCTAGGGTAGTGGGCTAATCGAAAGGAATTAAAAGGATAATCAAAAGAACAAGGCAAGAAAGTAAGAATCCGCACCGTCGTCTTATTGACATCGACTCCCAAATTAGTCACTTCCCATCCTTACATTACTTAGGATCTTACAAATTGCTTCAAAATTGCCTTCAATGACTCCTTATTCAACAACCAAGTATGTACATTTCTTATTCTTCTCTTTGATTTGAGTTTTGATTTGTTAGAAGCTTTTATTTAACTCTTAAAATATTTACAATATAAAAAGAATTGTTGTTTTTTTTTGGGTAAACTAAATCACCAACACCAAAGAGTTCCGAACCAAAACTTCACAGGATGCCATCTCAACTTGTGCTAACACAACTCAACCAACTCTTAGTTCCCATACACCGTCCACACAACTAATAGACTCTCGCTATGCTTGCGGGAGGCCAAAGGGACCAAAATTTCGGCTAAGGGTTGGACTATAATGAGGCTAAATACGAACGGCTAGCTCGAGTGGGGTCTCACCACTCTACAAGGATGAGATGGGGACAGAAAGGAAATTTTGCGTTCAGGAAGGCCATTTGGCTACGGGCTAGTCAAAGTCATGCCAAAAATCGTCATCCCTACTTCGATTCCAAGTATCTGTTATTTCATCTCAAAAGAATAACATTCCTAAGTTCAAGTTGCAAGTAAGAGTATGCGTGCACAATTTCATGAAAAGTTGCTTGTTAACAAAAGATTAGAATATATGTGCACAATGGATCACACTACCAATAAAGATTAGTGAATAACATGTACTTATGTTCCATCAGAGTTGCTTGTTTATTGAAATACTCACTCTATCAATTACAGGATTATAATTCATGCCAAAAGATAGTTTATGCAACTCTCAATTTCTCAACGATACTCAAAGGTAAGGTTTTTCTCAAACAATTAATGGCATTACCCGTTGTTGGGCTAACTGTACGCTCACTCCCCACTTACGAGCTTGCATTGCCCTCAATGCTAAGTGAGGAATAAAAATATAGTCAAGAAAACAACGGGGAATCAAAATGAGCAAAAGCATGATACACCAAAGTCAAAAGTAGGGCAAAGCCTAGGCAAAATAAGGCCTACTGGCGCGCGCCGAAAATACTGTTGCTATACTGAGCGTTTCCTGGGAAAACTGAGGCACGCGAAAATGGGAATGGCGCACGCCATTCTGGAGTATAAGAAGAATGATGTGCGCAGAACCACATTGACGTGGGTCAGTAGTGCGGGTAGCTCAAGAGAAGGGAGGGTTTTCATGCAGGGGGGTAAAAGAAATAGCTATGTATGGGTGCAGGTTACAAAATAAAGCAAATTCAACCAACTAAGCAAAAGAACAAATAGTTTACATTATTGAAATTAAAGGGAAAGTGCAAGAGCATTGTTCAGAAACTACCAAAGGAAATGTGCAACAATTATTCAAATCAACCAGCATAACAGAAAATGAGATAAACACGAAACCAGCCCAGCCAACAACCAACCAACTCTTCACAACCAACAGCCAACTAGAAAAAACTACTCAGATTCAGAATCAGACTCATCAGAAGACTGAAGAGCACCAGGGATACCCATGGAATGAGACCACGACGCGTAACCAAACTGGGGAAAACTCATCATGGGAGTAAGAGAGAACACGAGCGACATGAGAGCAAAGACGAGACACGAGCCATGCAAAGGGGATGAAGGGTAAGGTACACGTGGGCTGAGCATAAGACCATGCAGCCTGATGAATCAACTTACCCCAGTTGATGTACACCCCGCGCTTGATGGCAAACAGCAGAAGCATCTCATTATCGGTCAGCACCTCGAAATCATCATTGGGGAGAATACGATTATTGACAAAATGTTTCCAGGCCAGCATATTTGAGGAAAGAGCAGAAACCGTATAGTCCGCACTAGGACCGTGCCGTCCCGGAAAAAGAGCAGTAGTGGTAGTAGACAGATGAGCAATGATACTGCCAATGTTAGAGAGATTCCACTGGTCTTCATAGTGGCGGTAGGGTGCAATAGCAGTGGAAGAGAGATGAAAAACATTGTTGATGTCCATCCAATGGAATGGAACCTCAACCCCACGAACCAAAATAGAATTAACGGACCTTTCTTCGGGTTCAGTGGACAATATTGCGAAAAACTCACGAACTACAGTTTTGTTGACTCGTCCCCTAGGTGGTGCGACCAACCTATTCCAGCCTCCCCACTGATAAGAATCGGGTTTTCGGATCTAGGATGAAGGTATTTGGAATTTTTGGAGAGTCTCCTTGACACAACCTCAACTTGTGAGGAGGCACCTTGGAATAGAGAGCTCCTCGACACAATCTCAACTAGTGAGAAGGCACCTTGGAATTTCACCTTGACACCTAGAAAACCTGTCTCTAGGCACCTTGGTATATTGGATACCCACAAGGGTTGCTCGGGCCCTTGATAATCCTGTTTTGAAAACTCTATCCAGAGAATTCACACAACACTTTAAAAAGTGAAAAAAATATAGAAATTATATTGATCAGAGTTTTTTTCCAAGTTACAACTTAGGATCTATTGATAGGAAATAAAGTACATGAAAGTAGACAAAATAAGTTGAAAGAGTTTCCTCAAAAAGCTCAAGAGGTGGCGCCATCTTGGAGTAAAAAGGTAAGTTCAATGTATCCCATTTAATGCTTGCAATGTATCTTGACTTGTCCAAAGCCAATGCATCTAATTTCTTCCAACTTGAACTCATGAATCCAAAAAGTGGCGCCATTCTCCTTTCCAAATCCATCCATGTAGTTGCCATCATAAGTAGTATTATAATATAGTATATGACTTAATAGATATTAATATTCCGATAGTCCGTAAGCGTATATGACGGACTTTACGACCTCAAAATCTTGCAAATGCTTGGTTGTAGGTCCTTCAAACATTAAGTTGACCAATTTGTTCATTGAGTCGAGTCTCGTCTTTCGTTGGAGTCGAGTCTCGGGTCCATCGTGAAATACCATCGGTTCCGAATTCATATCAGACCTTCCCGGTTGTGAAGGATCTGTCCTCAGATCATGGGGTTTGTCGAAAGGACGTAAATTGATGAGCGATTTATTTCACCAAACAGATTTATAATACTCAAGACAACGGTGACTAAACAAGCTATCTAACCGGCAGTGGACCGGGTCGATTGCTAGTATAGCTACAGGAGTCCGAGGTCGATCCCACAGAGAAAGGTGTGTTTGTGAGTACCAAAGCGAACTTCAAACTTAGTCTAGGCAATCAAGTTGTTGGAATATTTATACACTACAATATAACTAAAGTGAATTAAACTGATGAGTCTAAAGGGAGAGAGAAACATAGCCGAACCATGATCAATATGACTAATCTCAACCCCGAGGGTTAACAAAACCAAAAGTGTGTAGTGAGCTAAACGTGCTCTTACATTCAATCTCACGGGTGCGAACTCCTAAACCCGGTGTTAGCGTCTGAACAACTCTCATCTAACACCTTGTGCCATGCTAAGGTCTGAACAACTCTCTCCTAACATGTCATGTCTAGCACTAGAGCCGCTTAAACGTAGAAACGAGTAACCTCACGAGGAGCTCGGTTTAACGACTAAACCGAGACTACACCGCGATCCTAGAACCCTTTTCCCACACCCCTCTCTCTGAACAACCCTCAAGAGTGATGTGTGTGATATTTGACCTAGGTAGCTAATCTAGCTCAAATCCGTTATAACAAGTTCTAAGACGTGAAACATGCAAGAAACAACAATAAAACACACTACTCACTCCCAATTTCATCACCCAAAGGGTGGTTTCATCACATATCACATGACCCGGATATGGGGAGGAATTAGATACACATTATACTAGTTAAAACATAAAGGAAATAGTAAAGGAGAAGCATAACAAGCATAAGAGAGAAGAAATTTACCATAAAGTTGCAGAAATTCGAGTTTGGAGAAGAAGGGCACAAAAGAGAGAATTACATAAAAGATAGAGACTTGTTGTTTGTAATGAAAATCTAATCTAAGAAATGAAAAGAGTGAGTTAAGAAGTCTTTGATCTACATAAAAGGAAAGTGTAACAAACTATTTACAAAAATCGAGCAAAACCTAGCTAAGGGAAGGGAGAAAGAAGAAGTCCCTTCAAGAAATGGAATGAGGGGGTATTTATAGTGCAAAGGGGAAAATCTGCATAAAACAGGTCCAAACGCTGGTTTGAGACATGGAACGTGCGTTTAGCTTCAAATTCTGGGCAGCTCCTGGCTTTCATCATGTAGAACGCACGTTGAAATGGGTCAAACGTGCGTTTGGATTGCCTGGAACGCTGGTTTGAGGTAGTTTCTGAACCAGCGTTTGAGAGCTTTCAACTCTGTACTCAATTTCATCACTTGGAACGCACGTTTGAGGCTTGGAACGCTGGTTTGAGACATGGAACGCTGGTTTGAGAGCCGAACGCCGGGTTTGAGAGCTCCAAACGTGCGTTTCGCATGATGCAGATTTTTCTGCTGTAGTAAAACCTTCATAAATTCTTCATCCGAGCTCCGATTTGGGTGATTCAAGATGCGTTGGAAAGCTCTTTCAATTATCTACAACTTTCATGAAGAAGTCATGACCAGAAAATGCCTCCATCATGGGTCAAAATGCTGATGAATCAGAACAGTCATGCTGAGTTGTGTTTTTGTCAAAGAACCTTGCTTGAACTTTCAGTCCATGAGCTTAATCAGCAGGTTGCTGACCTTTTAAGTCTGCTGAACTGAGATGAGCAGGCTGCTGAGCTTATGTTAATGCATGAATAAAAGCTGAGGCTGTAACTTCAAATTCCCTTTCTTTCTTGGCTCATTCTTGCACCTTGATCACACTTATCATCATAAATCTTCGCCTTCCGGGTTTTCTTGACACCAATACCCTACAAACTCATGAACGAACAACACACACAAACGATTCCGGAGGGTAAAAGTGCTCGGAATGAGGTTAATATCAATAAAAAGAGGTAGTAAACCATCAAAGCGACGAATTTACTCCCCGTGCTATAAACTCACGATATCACCCCAAAAATGGTCTAGAAACACCAAGAAATGTGCATAAAAGTATGGTAAACGGGGGTGGAAAATGCGCCGGAATCACGTAAAGTTGAGTCCCATCACCACCCCACACTTAGCCTTTGCTCGCCCTCGAGCAAATTAGGCGTTTTAAAACAACCCAAGGGATTCAACTTCGTGATGTAGGTGCTACTACTCACACTCTCGAGATGACCACAAAGTAAGAAACACGAACATAAACATACCGATACAACATTATCAAGAGAATGGAGTGTGTGTGGTGCCAAGCTAAAACCAAATACTCAAAATGATTGTCGGGGCTTGAATCCCAACCAAAAGTCTACCAACCATTTCATACCCACTAGCCTCTCCACTAATCAAGGTCACTAAGTTTGGACACAATCAGGCAGGACTTGAAAGGTTATAATGTTAGTCCAGGGTGATTCCGGTTAATCGAAAAGGATAATTTGGGAACTGGAGAAAAAGAAGTACGAGTGAACCTAATCAACAAGTGTACCACCTTATCTCTACCATACAAACCATCCAAGCTCCTTTTGATTATTTTAAACACTTTGGGAACCATAGAATGCTAAAATACACGAACTCATTGCCTAATTCAACTATGTTTCAAGTTTCATAAGGCGAGGTCGAATACATTAGCACCTATCTCACTATCCCAATTCCAACATCATAAAAAATCACTTTTGAGCTCATCACTTTGATTCCAACCCTTTATTTTATAAACTCCAAACTCTTATTCATTGAGAACTTTCTAATTTATTTTGAACTTTGATTGATTGAGTTCTCTTTTCTTTTTCTTTTCTTTTTTTTTTTTTTTTTTGAAAGAATGAAGAATTTCATAGATTTTTCTTTTCTTTTTGGGCCAAACCCAAACATTACACCCAAATGAGCTCCTCTTCTCCTTATAGCTCCAAACCAAGAAAACACCAACCCATCACAAGACATCATTTCCCCCCACCCCACACTTGCCTTAGCAAGTGTGGCCTAACAAAAGACTAAGTCCACTCGTAGGGTATGAATGAAGGGAATGTGACCATAAATAAAGCTCAATGTAGGTTTCTGACTAAGTAACAAAACGGCTATAAGCGAATGGTGGTCAGACCATTCTATCAAGGCTGAGAGGGGCTACGAAGGGTAAATGTTCCGGTTAAGGCTTATTTGGCTTTGGTAGGGTCAAAAGAACGCCAAAACCGTCATCCCATGTCCTACATAGGTAAACCTATGACATTTCGTCTCGAGACTCGTGGTATGAAAGGTGGTAGTAATCAAATTGTGCACAAGGTGTAGCTTCCGTGAAATTCTTCAACTCCATTCTCGAGATAAAAACAAACCATAATGCACATATTCGGGATCCCGACTAAGGTGATCACCACTCAAATGTGAAAATAACATATACAACACGGTGTTAAGACCCTTGAAAAATTTTGAAAATTACCCAAAAATCAACTCGAGCCCGGTCATAGGCCAAGTATACCACATTTATAGCACATTTAACAACGAAAACAAGAAAACGGCTAAGTCTCCCACCCCACACTTAAACGCAACACTGTCCTCAGTGTGTGAGAGATAAAAAGAGTAAAAGACTTAGCTGTTTGACCAAAACCCGGCAGAAAGGCGCACTTGTAGCTCACGTGACATCTTCTAGTAAGCTCCATCTCGAGTATCTGAAACCATAGAAACAAAATCCAAGGCAAACACATGCACGGGAAAAGTCCACGTGCCAAAAGATGGTGATAGATACTAGATATATAAAAATAGAAGCCATGCCACAAACAAAGTATCAAAGCACATCAACCATACTAGACGGGAATTGCAATGGATGTAAAGATAATCACAAGAAGCACCGAGCATCCACGCATAAAATAAGGCCACAGAGGCTCACATAAAAACATCCCCGTCTAAGTACAAAAGTCAGAACCAACAGGAAGCTCTCACTCCAACCTCTCTTTTTCAAGACAAAACTCTCCCCTCTTGCAACCAAAAACTACTCCAAACACATAAGTATCAAAAAGGTGGGTTGCCTCCCACAAAGCGCCTTTGTTTTATGTCGTTGGCTCGACATAATGGCATAAAACGGACTCAAACCACAAAAGACTCAAAACAACATTTCAAAAATTTTATTTCAAACACGCATCATCAAAACTATCAACCAAAATCCAAGCTCAGAAAGATCAACAACTGAAGAAGAATGAAAAGGGCAAGCATCAAGGAAGCCGAAGTCATTAGAAACTTACCTCTCATGGCCCTCGATGTCACTTCTTCCCAACTCGGGAATCCTCTTTCATCAAAATTGGTCATCATCTTCTTCTTTAAATTTCCACTCCATGGTAGGTTTCCTCTTTTAAAATTTTTTCGAACTCCATCTACCGGTGAGTACACAAAATTGATCTCGTAATACTCATCGACACACGGTGGAAGAGTATAATAATCCGGGACCGGCATGCTAATAATCTCTACTCCCCCGCACTCTACCATAGAAGGCTCTTCAGTCTCATAAGGTTTCTTCATACACTCCTTATGGAAATCTCCATTCGGGAGTGATAAAGAAATGGGCGATCCCATATGCTCCTCCGACTCTGATTGTGTCTCATCAAACATTGTGCTCAAATCTATCATACACCCTTCGAGATCATCATTTTGAATTTCTTGACGGTGGTGTAATAGATAAAAGGTGCACCTCTACCATCTTCAAATCTTGCTCTTCTTCTTCATCCCAAAGCGTTTAGTTGCCAAAGAATTCTTGCTCAGTCCATAACAATGGGCGGCTCCACCACACGCCCCACCAAGGCTTCAGCAAGTTTTATCTCAAGGGGTGAGGGTGTAGTAGGTAGAACTTGAAACCGGCCATAATCAAACATCGCAATCGGAGGTGGAACTATGAGCAATCCCAACTCATTCTCTGGCTCAGAAATCTCTTCATGGAGAATCCCGAATCATCAACCTCACTCTCGACTTGAACTTCAACAGTAAAGTCCTCATCAACCCTAGCCGCCTCTATTGCAAATGCATCTTCTTCATGCTCCACTCTTCGTTTTTTCACGAATCGACTGAGATTATCACACAACGTCCGTAGAAGCTTGTGCACACTTACCCAACTTTCTTCATCCATAGGAGTCTCATTCTCATCTTTCTTACTCTGTTCTCGGATTCCATTAACCCGAATCGTAGATTCCATGAGCTCTGCTTGGATCATCCATTCGCATCTCCCGTCGAAATCGATTTTCCGAAATTTTCTCGGCTTTGGCTATAGCAACTTTCTCATAAACCTCATCCACTCTGTCCATTTCCCTACTTGCTTCATCATAAGTATAGATATATGCTATATGCTCCATGCACTCCTCGTGTGGATGAGGTGCAAACTGATCATGATGAAGTGGATGGTAGGGCTCTTGCCATGCCGAATTCGGATTGGGTGACTGAATCTGTGTGAAACTATCAACCTGCTGAGTACGAGCACCATAATCTTGAAAATCATTAGGATTTGGACAACCCTCATAATACCATGGCTCGTGACTCGAATAACCAAAATTCTGATTCTGAGATGTATTAGGGCACTGATAAGCCCATGAACCGTGGCTATTCTCTTGTTGATACTGAGGCTGAGACACGAACTGTTGTTGATAACATGGTTCAGGTGTCTGAGGTGGGTAGAAGTATTGTTGTTCGGGACGAATAGTATGGATTGAAAAATCCTTCCATTAAGGCTCAAGTCGTAAGACTCGAGAAAACAACAAGAACACAATCAAAGTATCAAGCCACCACCACCACCGCAATTGATGGTGTGACTTCTCAACAAAAATCAAATAAAAAAAAACAATAAAACAAAACCTAGGCCCAAGCCTTCGGTTCACTTGCAAGATATCACAAATAGCACACTTATCCCCGGCAACGGCGCCATTTTGATGAGCGATTTATTTCACCAAACAGATTTATAATACTCAAGACAACGGTGACTAAACAAGCTCTCTAACCGGCAGTGGACCGGGTCGATTGCTAGTATAGCTACAGGAGTCCGAGGTCGATCCCACAGAGAAAGTTGTGTTTGTGAGTACCAAAGCGAACTTCAAACTTAGTCTAGGCAATCAAGTTGTTGGAATATTTATACACTACAATATAACTAAAGTGAATTAAACTGACGAGTCTAAAGGGAGAGAGAAACATAGCCGAACCATGATCAATATGACTAATCTCAACCCCGAGGGTTAACAAAACCAAAAGTGTGTAGTGAGCTAAACGTGCTCTTACATTCAATCTCACGGGTGCGAACTCCTAAACCCGGTGTTAGCGTCTGAACAACTCTCATCTAACACCTTGTGCCATGCTAAGGTCTGAACAACTCTCTCCTAACATGTCATGTCTAGCACTAGAGCCGCTTAAACGTAGAAACGAGTAACCTCACGAGGAGCTCGGTTTAACGACTAAACCGAGACTACACCGCGATCCTAGAACCCTTTTCCCACACCCCTCTCTCTGAACAACTCTCAAGAGTGATGTGTGTGATATTTGACCTAGGTAGCTAATCTAGCTCAAATCCGTTATAACAAGTTCTAAGACGTGAAACATGCAAGAAACAACAATAAAACACACTACCCACTCCCAATTTCATCACCCAAAGGGTGGTTTCATCACATATCACATGACCCGGCTATGGGGAGGAATTAGCTACACATTATACTAGTTAAAACATAAAGGAAATAGTAAAGGAGAAGCATAACAAGCATAAGAGAGAAGAAATTTACCATAAAGTTGCAGAAATTCGAGTTTGGAGAAGAAGGGCACAAAAGAGAGAATTACATAAAAGATAGAGACTTGTTGTTTGTAATGAAAATCTAATCTAAGAAATGAAAAGAGTGAGTTAAGAAGTCTTTGATCTACATAAAAGGAAAGTGTAACAAACTATTTACAAAAATCGAGCAAAAACCTAGCTAAGGGAAGGAGAAAGAAGAAAGTCCTTCAAGAAATGGAATGAGGGGTATTTATAGTGCAAAGGGGAAAATCTGCATAAAACAGGTCCAAACGCTGGTTTGAGACATGGAACGTGCGTTTAGCTTCAAATTATGGGCAGCTCCTGGCTTTTATCATGTAGAACGCACGTTGAAATGGGTCAAACGTGCGTTTGGATTGCCTGGAACGCTGGTTTGAGGTAGTTTCTGAACCAGCGTTTGAGAGCTTTCAACTCTGTACTCAATTTCATCACTTGGAACGCACGTTTGAGGCTTGGAACGCTGGTTTGAGACATGGAACGCTGGTTTGAGAGCTGGAACGCTGGTTTGAGAGCTCCAAACGTGCGTTTCGCATGATGCAGTTTTTCTACTGTAGTAAAACCTTCATAACTTCTTCATCCGAGCTCCGATTTGGGTGATTCAAGATGCGTTGGAAAGCTCTTTCAATTATCTACAACTTTCATGAAGAAGTCATGACCAAAAAATGCCTCCATCATGGGTCAAAATGCTGCTGAATCAGAACAGTCATGCTGAGTTGTGTTTTTGTCGAAACCTTTGTTGAACTTTCAGTCCATTGAGCTTAATCAGCAGGTTGCTGACCTTTTAAGTCTGCTGAACTGAGATGAGCAGGCTGCTGAGCTTATGTTAATGCATGAATAAAAGCTGAGGCTGTTCCACTTCAAATTCCCTTTCTTTCTTGGCTCATTCTTGCACCTTGATCACACTTATCATCATAAATCTTACGCCTTCGGGTTTTCTTGACACCAATACCCTACAAACTCATGAACGAACAACACACACAAACGATTCCGAGGGTAAAGAGCTCGGAATGAGGTTAATATCAATAAAAGAGGTAGTAAACCATCAAAGCGACGAATTTACTCCCCGTGCTATAAACTCACGATATCACCCCAAAAATGGTCTAGAAACACCAAGAAATGTGCATAAAAGTATGGTAAACGGGGGTGGAAAATGCGCCGGAATCACGTAAAGTTGAGTCCCATCATAAATCAGCCCCGATGAAAGAGATACCCCAGTCGGGTGGAATGTCGAGTTTGTAGGAATTGTCGTTGATTCTTTCCAACACCTGGTATGGCCCGTCTCCACGCGGGTGCAACTTGGTTTTGCGCTTGTCTGGGAATCTGTCTTTGTGAAAGTGCAGCCATACCCAGTCTCCGGGGTCAAACACCATCTCTCTTCTGCCTTTATTTGCTTGTTTCGCATAGCGAGCCGTCTGAGCCTCCACATTTTTCCTTGCCTTAGCGTGCAAATCACGTACCATCTCAGCTTTCTTTTCCCCATCGAGACTTGTAAGCATACCTAGAGGCAAATGAACTAAATCAATAGGAGTGATAGGATTAAATCCATACACAACCTCAAACGGGGAGTATTTAGTAGCAGAGTGAGTAGCACGATTATAGACAAATTCGACGTACGGCAAACAAGACTCCCAATTCTTTAAATTTTTTTACTACCGTGCGCAATAATTGACCCAAGGTACGATTAACAACTTCCGTTTGACCATCGGTTTGGGGATGATAAGCAGTAGAATATAATAAAGTAGTCCCCAAACGCATCCATAACACGCGCCAAATGTGGTTCACAAACTTAACATCCCGATCACTAACAATGGACTTAGGAACACCATGTAGTCTCACAATTTCCTTAAAGAATAACTCAGCAATATGTGACGCATCGTTCATTTTGTGACATGCAATAAAGTGATCCATTTTAGAAAATCGATCAACCACCACAAAAATAGAATCTTTACCTGTCAGAAAACGCGGTAAGCCAAGTACAAAATCCATAGAAAGATCAGTCCAAGGTGACGAGGGAATGGGCAAAGGTGTATATAATCCATGTGGCTGTGATTTCGACTTAGCCTTAAGACAAGTAATACATGACTCACACACTGATTAACGTCTCGAACCATCTTAGGCCAATAAAAATGTGTGTGCAGTACGTCTAAAGTCTTAGCAATGCCAAAATGTCCCATAAGGCTGCCAGCGTGTGCTTCACGTACCAAATATTCATGTAAGGACCCTCTGGGAATACATAATCTACTTTCCTTGAATAAAAATCCCTCGTGTTGATAGAACTTATAAGAAGCGGCAAGTTCCGTGGACTTATTCAACTCAGCGAAATCGGGATCATATGCATACAACTCTTTAATGTGTTCAAAACCTAGCAGTTTAGTTTGCATGTGTGTGATGAGAGTGTAGCGTCTAGATAATGCATCGGCAACCGTGTTCTCTTTTCCCTTTTTATATTTAATTACATAGGGACATGACTCAATGAATTTTATCCAACGAATGTGACGCAAATGTAACTTAGACTGCCCTTTCAAATATTTCAACGACTCGTGATCAGAATGAATCACAAACTCTCTCGGACGCAAGTAGTGTTGCCACACACGTAAGCATTGAACGAGTGCATATAATTCTTTGTCATAGGTGGCGTAATTTAAGTGCGCACCTTTCAACTTTTCACTATAATACGCGATTGGACGCCCCTCTTGTATTAAAACTCCACCAATTCCCACCCCGGATGCATCGCACTCAATTTCAAACATTTTTAGAAAACTCAGGCAAAGCAAGTATAGGTGCAGAAATTAAACGAGCTTTAAGAGTTTCGAATGCTTCCCTTGGAGTAGGGTCCCAATGGAATGGTGCGTTCTTTTTAACCAACTCATTCAAAGGTGCGGCTATGCTGCTAAAATTGCGGATAAAATGCCGGTAGAAACTTGTGAGGCCATGGAAACTTCGAACTTCAGATGCATTTTTTGGCTCAGGCCAGTCGGCCACTGCTTTCAACTTTTCTTGATCAACCTCAATGCCCTGTCCACTTGCAACAAATCCAAGAAAGACCACACGATCCAAACAGAAGTTGCATTTCTTAAGATTAGCGAAAAGTTGGGATTTTCGTAGTGCATTCAAAACGGACCTTAGGTGTATCAGATGTGAAGTTAAATCGTGACTATAGATTAAGATATCATCAAAATAGACCACGACAAATAGACCATTAAATTCCCTAAGGATTTCATTCATTAAACGCATAAATGTACTTGGTGGGTTGGTAAGTCCAAAAGGCATAACGAGCCATTCATACAATCCAAATTTGGTTTTAAACGCGGTCTTCCATTCATCTCCCTCTCGAATCCTTACTTGGTGATAACCACTCTTTAAATCAATTTTTGAAAATAATTTCGCACCATGCAATTCATCCAACATATCATTAAGAAAAGGAATGGGATAACGATACTTTACCGTGATTTGATTGATGGCACGACAGTCGGCGCACATCCTCCACTCGCCATTTTTCTTAGGCACAATGATTACGGGAACCGCACATGGACTTAACGATTCTCAAATTTTTCCCTTCGCCAATAATTCCTGAACTTGGCACTGAATCTTTTTAGTTTCCTCGGGGTTTGCCCGGTATGCTAGACGATTCGGTAGGATTGCGCCTGGCATAAAGTCAATGTGATGTTCCACTCCACGAAGTGGTGGTAAGCCACACAGTTCTTCCTCATGAAAAACGTCCCCAAATTCCTGCAAAAGTGTTAGTACAATACTGGGAACCGTACCTGCAAGATCGGATATCAGCATATAACAAGGAAATGAAGTAGAATAATGATCAATATCTTCCGAATGAGTCACCAATGGATAAGAATCCTTATAAATAAAATAAAATGGGACTTCGGAAAGCCGCAAAATTCATTTTTTGTCATGATTTTGGGAGTTCACTTTGACGTTTTCAGGGGTAGTTTAATAATTGCAGACTCAGAGGTAGTGGGTGCGTGTGCATTTGCGTGCTCAGCCTCACGTTTCCTAGAAAATTTAACTTGATCGGAATGAGCCTCGTGTGGTGACAACGGACTCAAAGTGATTCGCTTTCCCTTGTGCAACAAAGTATATTTATTAAAAAAGCCATCATAAGTGATACGTTTATCAAATTGCCAAGGACGGCCAAGTAGCAGATGAGTGACATGCATAGGAACTACACCACACAAAATTTTATCCTCATATTTTGAAAGATTAAAGTTTACATATGCCTGTCTAGTCACCTTAATAGTGCCACAATCATTTTACCATTGTAATTTATAAGGTTGCGGGTGCTTAAGTGTGGGAATGCTCAATTTTTCAATAACCTCACTACTAATGGCGTTTGTGCAACTACCCGAGTCAATAATCATCATACAGATCTTACCTCCAATGATGCACCGAGTCTGAAAAATATTTTCTTGGTGTACCTCATCATTGTTGAGTTGACTCGTGGTGCTAAGGACCTTTTTGTTCACAAACATGGCACGTTCGTCAAGCATAATTCCCGTATCCTCCTCCTCTTCAACCTCATCCATTTCATTTTCCCGGATCGGTTCATTTTCACCCTCCGAATCAGATTGATAATTTCCCTCTCTATTGGCGACATAAGCTCGCTTGCTTGGACACTCACTTGCTTTGTGTCCCAATCCCTGACACTTATGACATCTCAAAGTGTTGTCATATTTTTCCTTAACCGGACGGTCATGTGAAAATTGGGGAGGGGTATACTTAACAGCAGAATTTTTAACAGGAAGTTTACCTCCGTCGCCTTTGGATGGAAAAGAAGTCGGCTTAGCCGGCGCGGTACCTGAGTAACTCTTAGTAAATTGCGCTTTCCGCCTTTTGAGTTGCTTCTCCTTAGTTATGGCCGCGTGCACCATTCCTTCGTAAGTTGTGCAATTCATCATTTCCACCGGATCAGCTATCTCCGGACGTAATCCTCCCAAAAATCAGGACATAGTGTGTTCGTCAGACTCATCTGTATCCGTGCGAATTAAAGCCATTTCTAGCTCATCTTGATAGGCTTGAAGGGATTTTTTGCCTTGCTGAAGTGTTTGCAATTTCCTTACATGTTCTCTTCGGTAGGATTCGGGAACCCACTTTCTATGCATTTCATTTTTAAGCACTTCCCAAGAAGATATCACATGTTGCCTCGATTTCCTGCATTTTTCATTAGTTTTCTGGAACCAAAGCATAGCTCGTTCCTCAAATTCGCTAGTAGCTGGCTTAACTTTGGTTCTTTCAGAGTAATCATGACAATCGAAAATTTGTTCTACCTTAAGTACCCAAGAAAAGTATTCATCGGGATTAGAATTACCTTTAAATGCCGGAATCTTTTGCTTGATACGTTGGAGTGTTTCCCGTGGTTCCCGCGCCCTCGGTTGTGCCAACATGGTTACATCATCATCTTCTTGCTCCGAATGTTCAGAAACATTGCTTGGCTCAACCTCGTTACCTTGTACACCATGCCCAATGTTCAACTGTTGCAATCGTTCGTTTACTTGTACGGCCACTTGGTCAGCTACAGTTTGCTGTATTTGCTCAAGGTGTTGTTGGTGCCTTTGTTCGATAGCCTGAAGCAAGACTTGAATCCTCATTTCTTCATCATTATTTCCATCCTTTTTTTTATCACTCTCAAAGTGCGTTTCGTTTCTCAATATAGAACTTCTAACCCGACAATTTCAAGTAACGCGCAATACTCAGAAGTATTCAATTACAAGATGTAGAGACAAGATCACAAGTGTCTTGGAAAAACTCCAAACAAAATGTATCTAAAATTTAATAAAATTTTGAGGAGAAAAAAAAATCTAAGGTGTATCCGCAATAATCGAAGTGTACGAAAGGTAACTTCCAATTCCCTTCTTCCTTTTTTTTATAACAGGTCTCGGCCTCTTTTTTTTTTAATCACTTGTTGCCCGTACGGAACAGTATTCCCGTGTGGAACAAAAGTTCTTCAAATACTCACGTTTATATGCAATACTATGGTTCTTCTAACATACGTACGTTTATATGCAACAAGAAGGAAGGTAATAATAATTTGGATATATATACCTTTAATCCGCCTTGTGCTCTGATACCAACTGATAAGAATCAGGTTGTCGGATATAGGATTAAGGTATTTGGAATTTTTGGAGAGTCTCCTTGACACAACCTCAACTTGTGAGGAGGCACCTTGGAACAGAGAGCTCATCGACACAATCTCAACTAGTGAGAAGACACCTTGGAATTTCACCTTGACACCTAGAAAACCTGTCTCTAGGCACCTTGGTATATTGGATACCCACAAGGGTTGCTCGGGCCCTTGATAATCCGGTTTTGAAAACTCTATCCAGAGAATTCACACAACACTTTAAAAAATGAAAAAAAAAATATAGAAATTATATTGATCATAGTTTTTTTCCAAGTTACAACTTAGGATCTATTTATAGGAAATAAAGTACATGAAAGTAGACAAAATAAGTTGAAAGAGTTTCCTCAAAAAGCTCAAGAGGTGGCGCCATCTTGGAGTAAAAAGGTAAGTTCAATGTATCCCATTTAATGCTTGCAATGTATCTTGACTTGTCCAAAGTCAATGCATCTAATTTCTTCCAACTTGAACTCATGAATCCAAAAAGTGGCGCCATTCTCCTTTCCAAATCCAGCCATGTAGTTGCCATAATAAGTAGTATTATAATATAGTATATAACTTAATAGATATTATTATTCCGATAGTCCGTAAGCGTATATGACGGACTTTACGACCTCAAAATCTTGCAAATGCTTGGTTGTAGGTCCTTCAAACATTAAGTTGACCAATTTGTTCATTGAGTCGAGTCGAGTCTTTCGTTGGAGTCGAGTCTCGGGTCCATCATGAAATGCCATCGGTTCCGAATTCATATCACCCACTCTATACGATACTCCGAGTACTCCTCAAGTTTCTTAGAGTTCACACCCTTCTCCAAGAGGATAGAGCGAGGGCTGAAAAGCTCGATGTAGTTATGTACCGCGTCAGCCCTAGCGACATCGAAGAAAAGAACGGGGCGGTCTGCCGGAGGAGAAGCCATGATAATGGTGAAAGGAGAAGAGATGCAGAGAGTGAATATGGAAAAGAGAAAATATGATGGTGAATGAATTTGAGTAGGAGGGGGGTTATATGGTTAACATTAGGGTTTGATAGGATTTTCTGCGGCAGAAAATGCGCTAATGAGGCGCGCCAAACCGGTATTGGCGGACGTCAAGGGGACAAAATCTGAAAGCTAGGGTTCTGTGGCGGCAGAGGCATGACTGCTGAGAGTCAAGTCAGGTGGCGCGCGTCAAAAGTATGTTGAAGTACGCCAAACTTGTTGTTTGGTGTGATGTGTGCCAAAGGGAAATGGCGTGCGTCAAGGGAATTGGCGCGCGCCAAGATCAGAAATCAATGACTCGCGCCTGAAACAATTGACGTAGGCCAAAACGCCTGGAATAGAAACTGCAGCTATGAATTTACGAACGTCACCCAATAATCGACTATCGCTACACAATGAGCTAAGCACAGATAATCAAGCTATATTGGGGAAAATACAAATGTAGAGAAATAAAGATCTAGCAAGTTCCAACACATAGAAATATAGCCTTACTGGTATCACAAACCAAGTACAATGCAACATTTCCAAAAGCAAAATTACAGCAACATCCCAGTAGTACCAAAATGACAAAATAGTTTAACAGAACGAAAAAAATACTACAAAAGTATCACAACCACATACGGCTAACAAAAGTGATAACAAAGTTTGGTGAACAAAAGTACTAATCAACATCGGGGGTGGACATAGGAAAATCAGTAGAACTAGGAGGTATGTCTTCATCATCACCGTCATCGTCGAGTAGTACACCGGCATCCAAAGGAGTAAGCACACTAGATGAAGCAAAAATCGTAGGGTGGAACAAGCTAGTACCCTGATACTCAGCAACAAAAGGATTCGACAGCATCTGAATAGGATCATCATGAGAGGCAGAAGAGAGCATCGCCTGGAAACAAGAACTGCCTACTCCGTCACCAACAGTGGACATGAACGCCGAACCTATCAGACCTTGTCCAGAAAATGTAGCAAAACCAGCACTAACAGAACTTGTACCTACAGAAGAAAAAGCAGAAGAACTACCCGGAGCCATGGAATGCGGTGGGATCCTAGAGGAAACAGGGAAATGTGGGATCCAAGCAGGTAGCACATAAGGGTTCTCTCTACAGGAGTCAAAATCCTCAGCCAAATCTGCAAACTTGGGATCACGAGCTACATCAAAAACACGCTGGCCACAAAACCCTACCCGCAAATCATTCAAACCTTACAACACACTCTCAAATCCGGCCCTCGAATTGGCGTCCGACGCCACTAACCCTCCGTGAATGGCTGCCATCTCGGACTCGAGGAGGTCAAACCTAGCTCTCACGGAAGAGTCTCGGATGTGAGGAAGTGGAGGAACATGAGGAGCTGGCTGACCGGAAGTAGGGGTGTCAACAGAAGATGGGTCACCGGCTGAAACAGGAAAATCAGGAGAGGGGGTGGGTTGCTTGACATACTCGGGAATGTGAGGACCAATCATGAAAGTAGCAGGCGGAAACGTAGTGTCATCGGAAAGGCTCGGAACCTCAGCTCGGGTGCAAAGTTCGTGAATCAACCATGGCAATGGCATATTACCGCCCACACGGCGATTAAGAGCAAAGTCCACCGCCCCCTGGTAGATATGATACCCGGCGTCTACAGGTACTCCGGTAAAGATGGCAAGGGCTAGGCAAGCTTCCAGAAAAATAAAAGTGTTGACCTTGTGAGAGGGAACGATATTGTGACTATGAAGTGCTTCATCACCCTCACATCCTTATGTGCATTGCCATACTTAAAACACTTGTCTACCCAAGTAGCACTAGGACAAATGTAAGTCTTAGCCTCCTGAGCTTTGGCATAAAGATTGCCCTCCTCACTCAGTTTCCACACGTTAGAGAAAGTGGTGTCAGCCGGGACGTCGGGAATACCGAAGAAATCATTAATAGCCTTGACTGAAAAAGGGACAACCTTGCCATGGACGGGGACTGATCCCTTGGCTGCCTCAATAGGTTCAGCGGCAAGATTGGCATAAATTTAGCCACAATGGTGCCATTGACAGTGGACATACGATTGGCTACTAGATTCTCCCATTTACGATCCTGAATGATTTTATGAATCTTAGCACTAACCGACTTAAACTCTATCCCTCGCTCAAATGCAAAGTGCACTGACTAAAGTATGAAACAAAGAGTCTCTTAGCTTTCCTGCCAGTGTTGGTTGGGGGAAAAGGAATAGCGGACTCAGGTGAGGTAGGTGTGCGGGGTCGCTCGGGTACACGAGAGTCACTAGCGGCTTGGGTTTTTCTCTTCTTACTCTGGTCAACCTGACGACTACCACTAGGAGCAGATGATTCAGACATGGCTACGGGTTCACAACAATCCAACAATACAACAAAGCATAATTAAGCCCTTCCTCCGCTTTCAATCAATCACCAAACAAAACAACCAAAAGAAAATAAATTGAAAGGGGAGGACTAAGCCGAAGTACCTTGTTGAATTGAGGGACACCACAGTCAGAGATGGAGGCCATCGGAAAATATGGAGCTCGCCGGAATTGCAGAAGATGAGCATTGGAACCAGAACAGAGTTCTTCACACTCAAGAACAATGAGGAGCGAAAGAATGAGAAATGTTGTAAAGTCTGATGGGTTGAGATGGTTGGAGTAAATGGATGGTGGGGTGGATAAAACTGATGGAAAATGGGAGGAGAAGGGGTGAAAAATCGATGGTAATGGGGTTATGGAAGAGAGAGAGAGAAGAAGAACTGTTTTAATTCAAAAACTGTCGAAATGACGCACACCAAACTACATTGATGCACGCCACCTCCTATTCTAGCCTAAACAACTACCAAACTGATGCACGCCAGAGACAAGTTGACGCGCACCACAAAAAGTGCCTAAACTCTCTGTATGTCTACAGTAACTTTTGGCGCGCGTCAATAATGAACTGGCGTACGCCAAAAAGTTATTCACAAGTTCCCAAGCTCAAAAACTACAATTATTCACCAAACTCAACAAAATGGTAATGAAATGACTACAAATTATCAAATAACGGGCTGCCTCCTGGTAGTGCTATTGTTTAAACGTCGTTAGCTTGACAAAATTATACGGTAGAGAAAATGAAGTTATACAGATTATCGAGTAGGGACACTACCAAAAATTACTCACATAAGCATATAGCAATCAAGTACACGAGCCAACCAAAAGATAATGCTTAATAAGTGAATTGGAATATAGTACCCGTGGTGTGCTAAATGTATAGTCTATAGCTAGACTATGCAACTCTTTCAGTCTGATGGGTGGTCTTCGAGGAACATCACCTCCTATTGAGGTATACCCTCTCCTTCAATGAAGTGTTTTACACGATGTCCATTGGCTATGAAGGTCGTCTTGCCATCTGTAAGCTCAACTGCACCGGAAGCATACACCCTTGTGACAATAAATGGACCTGTCCACCTGGATCTAAGTTTGCCTGGAAACAATCTCAATCGTGAGTTATACAAGAGCACTTTATCATTTACATGGAACTCTCGATCGAAGATCTTCCGGTCATGAAATGACTTGGTTCATTCCTTGTAAATTTGGGCGTTCTCGTATGCAACAAGGCGAAACTCGTCCAGCTCGGTGAGTTGGAGCAACCGATGATCACCCACAAGCTTGGGGTCAAAGTTAAGAAACTTAATAGCCCAATAAGCTCGGTGCTCCAATTCAACGGGAAAGTGACAAGACGTGCCAAAAACCAATCTATATGGTGAACATCCTATAGGTGTTTTGAAAGTGGTGCGGTAAGCCCAAAGTGCATCGTCAAGCCTCATTGACCAATTCTTACAGTTAGTGTCCACCATTTTTTCAATGATCAGTTTCACCTCTCGGTTTGACACTTCAACCTGCCCACTCGTTTATGGGTGATACGGTGTACCGACTTTTTGTTTTATACCATAGCTCTCAAGAAGTTTACTGAATGGTCGATTGCAAAAGTGAGAGCCCCGGTCACTAATGATAGCTCGGGGAGTGCCAAATCTTGTGAAGATATTCTTCTTTAAGAATTTCAGCACTACCTTAGAATCATTAGTGGGGTATGCTTGCGCTTCAACCTATTTAGAAACATAATCAACCATTACTAAAATGAATTTATTACCGAATGAGTGAGGGAATGGGCCCATGAAGTCGATGCCCCAAACATCGAATATCTCACACTCCAAAATAGGTTGGAGGGGCATCTCATGCCTCTTAGATACATTTCACCACTTTTAGCATGCAACACATGCACATGCAAAATGATGTGCATCTTTGTAAAGTGTAGGCCAATAGAATCCACATTGTAGAACCTTGTACGCCGTCTTCCACCCTCCATGGTGGCCTCCAGTATCTTGACCAAGGCAAAAAGAGAGTATGCTTGAGAGTTCATTATCGGGAATGCATTTCCTAATGATGCCATCCGAACACCTCCTAAAAAGGTTCGGTTTCTCCCAATTATAAAATTTCAAATCGTGAAAGAATTTTTTCTTCTTTTGCCATGTCCAAGTAGGTGGAACATACTCACATGAAAAATAATTTACAATATTAGCAAACCATGGTGAGCTCTCCTTCGGTTTGGAACCGGCATGAATAAGTTGCATTGTTGGGGGAGCATCTACCATCATGAGTTGTTCATCCGGAAAATAGTCGTGAATCTCTCTTCGTTTCCCTTCTTCTTCAATAAAATCCAACCGGCTTAAGTGATCCGCCAAAACGTTCTCACTACCCTTTTTATCTTTAATCTCAATATCGAATTCTTGGAGTAGGAGAATCCATCGGAGCAATCTCGGTTTAGCATCCTTCTTGTTCAATAAGTACTTCAATGCCGCATGGTCGGTGTAGACAATAACCTTGGAACCAACAAGATAAGATCTAAACTTGTCGAGAGCGAACACTATTACAAGTAATTCCTTCTCGGTTGTTGCATAGTTGACTTGAGCGGAGTTCAATGTATGAGAGGCATAATAAATGGCCTTAAGTGCCTTGCCATGATGTTGGCCAAGCACGGCCCCAACTGCTAAGTCGCTTGCATCACACATTAACTCGAAAGGTAGATTCCAATCCGGTGCCACCAAAACGGGTGCGCTAATCAGTTTCTGTTTCAAAGTTTCAAAAGCCTCCATGCACTTTTCATCAAAAACAAACGGTACTTCTTTCTCAATGAGATGACTGAGGGGTTTGTCAATACGGGAGAAATCAGCAATAAATCGCCTATAAAAACCAGCATGCCCAAGAAATCCTCTCAAAGTCCTCAAATTAACCGGTGGGGGCGATTTCTCAATTACTTTGATCTTTGCTTTGTCCACCTCAATACCCTTCTCAGAAATTATGTGGCCTAACATAATACCCTTTGATACCATAAGATGACACGTATCCCAATGGATCACTAAATTCATGTCTTCGCATCGTTGTAACACTCGCTCTAAATGAGAGAGACATTCTTCAAAAGAATCCCCAAAAACAATGAAATTATCCATGAAAATCTCTAGAAATCTCTCCACCATGTCAGAAAAGATAGTTGTCATACATCTCTGAAATGTGGCCGGAGCGTTGCATAAGCCAAATGGCATTCTTTTGTAGGAAAACGTTCCGTATGGACAAGTGAAAGTCATTTTTTCTCTATCTCCTACCGCAATGAATATCTGTAGATAGCCCGAATAATCATCAAGAAAACAATAAAATTTATGCCCACACAGCCGCTCCAACATCTGGACAATATACAGAAGTGGATAATGATCTTTCTTGGTATGGTCATTGAGTCTTCGAAAATCTATACACATGCGGTAACCTGTGACTTCCCTTGTCGGGATCCATTCATGCTTGTCATTTTCTTTCACTATGAATCCACCCTTCTTGGGCACAACTTGAGTAGGACTCACCTATTCACTATCAGTTATAGAAAAAATAATACCCATCTCCAATAACTTGATGACCTCCTTCTTGACAACCTCTTGCACATTGGGATTCAACGACGTTGTGGTTGAGCACATGGCTTGGCATCATTGCTAAGAATAATCTTGTGAACACAAATCTTAGGACTAATTCCCCGAATGTCCACTACAGTCCAGCCAAATGCTCTCTTATGTTTCCTAAGCATCCTCAATAGCAAGTCTTCCGGCACATCGGTTAGTGACGAAAAAATAATAACAAGAAGAAGATTATCACATTCAAGAAAAGCATATTTCAAGTTAGGAGGTAGAGTGTTCAATTCAAGATTCTTTGGTGGCTCATCTACTAAAGGTTTCAACAGTGGGCCATCATGTTCCAATTCCAGATATCGATGCCATGGTTGTCTGTTGAATGTACGACCGGCATCCAAATAAGAAATCACTGCTTGCATCTCCGCATCATCACTTTCATTGTCAAAGACGGACAAAGCCAAGCATTCCTCAAGTTTTTCTTTGTAGAACTGCAAGTTAGTATTCTCCATACAAGCAAAAGATAATGCATCAACAAAAGAACATGACTCTCGTGAATTGTACGGATGCTTCATGGCTTTGAAGATGTTAAATGTGATCCCATCCTCATTAACTCTTAAAATGAAGTCTCCACGTTGAACATCGATTAGTGTCCTTCCCGTGGCCAGGAATGGACGACCGAGAATAAGGGGCGTCGAATACCCTTCTTCCATATCTATAACCACAAAATCAACTGAGAAGTAGAACTTATCAACTTTCACTAACACGTCTTCTATGACTCCCTTAGGACGTTTTATGGACCTATCTGCTAATTGCAGAGTCATTTCCGTGTTCTTCAACTTTCCTATGCCAAGTTTGATAAAGTCCTCATAAGACATGAGGTTAATACTAGCGCTAAGGTCACAAAGCACCCTCTTAAACAGAAATCCCCCAATTTCACACGGGATGGTAAAACTCTCGGGGTCTTTAAGCTTAAGTGGAAGCTTATGTTGCAACACGGCGGAGCATTCCTCATTGAGAAAAATATTCTCATACTCTTCTAAACGCTTTATGTTAGTGAATGTCCTTCAAAAACTTACCATAAGCAGGCATGCTAGTGAGTGCTTCTATGATTGAAATATTAACAATTAAGTGTCGAAATGTGTCAAGGAAGTGAGCATACTTCTTATCTGATTTTTTCTTTCTAATTTCCTCCCTAGGAGGGTAAGGTATGTCTCAAGATCAATAATTTTAGGTGTAGAGTTCATACCTTCCTTACCTTTGCCGTTTGATGAATCATGGGAGGCCTTCCTCAAAGTTTGAGCTGCCATTGGTCACCATTCATTATCGGTTTGGACCACTTTCTCCTTGCCTTTCTTAGAAACTGGTTGTTGGGAATTGGCGCGCGCCGAAGCATCATTGGCGTGCATCAATCCTTGTTTTGACTTATCCCCTGTTGATTTGGCGTACGTCGAGACATCCTGGGCGCACGTCAATTTTTCCTCAAAACTCTCTGAATGTCTACAGTGATCACTGGTGGGCGCCAAATCTGTCTTGGCGGGCGCCAAAGAGAAATGCTCATTAAAGAGAGTCCTCAAATCCTCAGATTCTTCAAAATCCTCGGGACCTTCACCCAATCTTCATCTTCTTTCTCTACAGTGACATATCCGTCTCTCTGCAAAAATTCATCAACAATTTCCTCCTCTTCTTCACTCAATTCCTTCTCTTCATCGGTGTCATGCAAATCATTCTCAACCTCGTTTCCACTTGATTCTCATAGAATTCTCAATCCACAAACTCTTCCACTTTGGGTTATGATAGCTTTCACTCCCCTCGGGTTTCTTTCAGTGTTACTTGGCAGTCCACCCGGTGGTCTACTAGCTCCGCGTTCGAGAATCCCCATTCCTTCTTCCACTCCGTACCGAAGAGTAACTAGGACCAATTTAGTCACATTTTCATGTTAGATCTTAGAAGAGGTTATGAAATAGACTCAACCTGCGGGAGAGGTACACAGATTCAATTAAAAAATAAAGTGGGACTTGCTACGTGGAAGGCATAATCCGCATTAAAGCTTAAGTAAGAAAGCCCCAGCCAGATAAGGAAGTGAGGATGACCAACGCAACCCAACCCCCATGTGAGAGCTCGGCAAGCCCTTTAGGGGCGAATTCCTTACTATAAGAAAACCTCCGTAGAAGTCATTTCCGATTCCCTGATTAGGAGAAAGGATCGGAATCGATTCTATGATTGAATAGCACAAGTGCTATTTAGTAGTAGAAACTCGGAGAGACAGACAGAGATGGGACTCTTTCATTCCTGCAAACTTGACGGATGAGAAGCCTGGCAGGAAGAGTTCCAGCCTTTGTTGCCCCTCGGCAGAGTGAGTCCTTTTTCGAGAATGTGGTAGTAAGTAGTTTTAGAGACCCTCTTGTGTATGAGGTACTCCCGATTACTTGCCTAGTCTGCGGTGGAGAGGAATTTTACATCTAGGCCGATCTCCCGTAGCAAAGCTTGTGGAAGTTGGGTGAAACAAGCAGTTTTTCTTTGGAGGGCAAATCACTGTCACGAGATGGCACAAAAGTCATTTAAACACTCCATGGTAACATCAATCTGGCTCTTAGAGCCTTCGGCAAATAAAATGAGGTCGTCTGCGAAAAACAAATGAGATATACGGGGACCCCCCACTCACTCGGGCAATGCTCTGAACACGAAAGTGTGAAGTTCCCCCCTTCTTCTCCCATGCTGAGTCACAGGCAGCGCCTTAGAAAGCACACGGGGTCTAGAAAAATAAGTAATTTCTGCTGGGCCTTTATCCTTTTTTAGGTTCATTGGGATTCCTATTGGTTGGAACGTCCAGTTACCTTGGATGAAATTTGATATCCTTTTTTCCTTCTCATCCAATCATTTTTTTTCGCAAGGGATCGCTCAAAGTATGCGGCAAAGGATCAAGCACTTTGACTTTGTCTCCCGGGATCCACCACAGGTTGGGTTTTAGAGCCGTGTGATTGGTGACTATCCAGCACGGTTCGGAGAGCACTTTTAGTTCGCGTGGGTGAATGGAAGCCCCCCTATCAAGCAAGAAGGAAGCGGCTCTTCCCGTGGCGGAGTCCTTTCACCTTCTCTACTCAAGTGCTCTTGCATGTTACGCACAGATGCTTTCATGTTTTTCATTCTCATATCATGATCACTCATAGATGTTCTCAAAGTACCAACATCCTTGCTCACTGTGCATATAGAAGACATCATAGTTTGCATATTCGCAGCTTGAGTTGAGACAACACCCATAAGATTCTCCATCATCTTCTCCCATCTCTCTTCCTTTTCCGTAGATGAGCTTGAAGTTTGAGTGAAAGGGATGTTTTGTGTGGGATGTTGTGGTTAAAAGTGTGTAGGTGGTTGTGGTGGTTGGTATGAAGTATGGCCTTGGAAATGTTGGGTTGGAATGTTGGTGTTGAAGGAAGTCTTTTGTTGAGGGACGAAAGATGATGCTTGCTTGTTTGGGTTTGGAGACCAACGATGAGTGGGAAAATCTCTTTGCAAATTGTTATATGCAATGGAGTAGGCATTATGTAGTGCTCGTTGTTGTTGCATATAGCTCACTTCTTCATTAGAATAATCACCGGATTCATTCGTCTCCAATTGTGCATAGTCTTCATTTTTCACATGTGGTGGCTTCTCCCACAAAAGCAACTTTTCTTGTGCTTGAACCGGTTTCCCACATGCTATTGTTCTGTAGCAATCTTCTCAATAGCATCATACACATCTTGTGTTGCACTCATCATCAACGAACCATTGCATGCTTGATCAACATCGGCCCATGACTCCTTTCTAAGCTTCCGAAAAAAGAATTGAATTTGCATATCCAAAGGATAACCATGGTCGGGACATGCTCTCAACAACCTCTTAAATCTTTCCCATTCAACTCCAAGCGATTCATGTTCACCTTGCTTGAAACTAGCAATCTCATCTTTAAATTCCAAATTCCGGCCCGGGGTGAAGTATTGTTTAAAGAATTCATTTTGGATTTCCTACCAACTTGTCAAGGAATGGTAAGGGAGTGACATAAACCAATCCTTAGCCTTCCCATCCAAGGAGAAGGGAAACATAGACATTCTCGTCAACTCTCTATTAGCACCTTGACTCTTGGCCGTATTACACAATTCCTCAAAGTTGTAAAGATGGTAATGTGGATCTTCATCATCATGCCCATGAAATTGAGCTCTTGTTCCAACCAATCCAAAAAGATGAGCTTTAACCTCAAAATTATTTGCTCCCGCATTTGGTAAACGAATTGGATTTTTGGTTTCATTTCTTCTCACGGCTTGATCACAAATTGGCCTTGGGTTTGGAGGGTTGTCATTTTTGTTCCGGTTATTATGGTTCTGGTTTTGGTTGCGGTTTTGTTGGTTATTGTTTGGTGGTGGTGGTGGATTATTGATTGGTGGATTAAGGATGTGGAGGTTTGGGTCTTGTTCATGGTTTGGGGCATCCTCATGCCCTTGATCAACTTGTGCATTTGCTATGCCTCCGTCCATTTCTATTCCTTGGGTAGATGATCCTTGAGAGGAGTCTCCACTGAGTTCCAAACCACGACGAGCTTGACCAACTTTATTCTCGGCTACTCGTTCCCTAATATACGTGTTGCTATCCAGAATGAGAGGAGTAAGTGGTGCCTTACCACGTCGAGTCTTGGTCATCCACTACAAGATAGAAACAACAAAAACACAGTAAAATAACACTTGGTGACTCACCAAGAGGAAAGCACCAAAGAAATAAAATAGAAATGAGACTAGAAAGGTCCGACCTATTCTCGAAAATTTTAAAACTAGTACAAGTATCAACCGTTACTCAAGTGAGATTCCCCAGCAACGGCGCCAGAAAGCATGATGGCCAAATCCTAGGTGTCCAATCTAACCGGCAGTGTACCGGGTCGATTGTAGTCTAGTACGGTGGGTCAAGGTCAAATCCACGGAGAATTTACTTGTGATGTCAACCACTTAAAAGTTTATATTAATTCGATCTAAGTCACAAATCGCAAGATGGTAATTGAATTCATAAATAAAGTTTCTTGTGATAATAAAGGTGGTAAAATGATAAAAGAAACTAACCAAGACAATGTGTAACTTAGTCATCCTCTTGTAGTATCATGGAAATGATTTCCAACCTTCCTACCATTGGTGTTCGAAAGTGTGAAACGGTGCAGTCCTAAGCAAGTAGTTTCCCCACATACGAGTGTACGAAACTACTCTCTACCTCCTCCTTGGTTTAGGGATCCTAAACCTAATGAATTGGTATGCTACGCACGTGAATGCAATGACATTGTCAACTATCCCCGGATAAGAAATCGAATGCCACGAAGGTCGATTTTACCTTCCGGTTTTCCTACCCTCTTCCCACATTTAACATCTCATTTCGGTCTCCGTTAAACGTGTAGATACTAACACTAGGTAATTACTCCAATGCAAGCAATCAATACAACACAAGTAGGAAAATGTTCACAACAATCAAAACTAACAACACAAGCAATCATTCCCAATCAACATAAGAGGGTAAACTAGAGTTACAACATAATCTTGGCTAGATTAGTCTAGCCACTCATGTCTACAAATATCAACATCTCAAAGCTAACATTCATACCCATAAGAACAATTGAATGAAAATAGAGATTAAGGATTACCAAACCAAAGAGTGCAATTTCGAGTTGGTGTTCTTCATCCAACTAAAAAAGCTTCAATGAACTAACACTAGTGTGTTGAAATCCAATCAAGCGATAAAGTTAAACTAGAATCCTTAGCCTTTACAAACAAGTTCAAAAGCTAATTTCTACTAAAATTCGGCTATAAGAGCCTGAGGTTGGGTGGATGCCTTAAAGAGATAAAAGTTGAGGAAGATGAAGTGTATATGATATATTTTGTGATTAGAAGAATAAAAAGAGATCAATTCTTTGCTAACTCTGCAAAATTGGCGCAGGTCAATCCAACGGGCGTGGTCATGTGCATAATGCACTATTGGCGTAGGTCACTGAAGATTGGCGCGCGTCAAGTCCAAGTGTAGTAGTTGGCTGAATGACATCCGCATTAAATGCTCAGCAGGGTGTATAGCTTCATTTGGCGTGGATCAAGTAACATGGCCCACGCCATCTGTATCTGAAATCAATATGGTCATATTTACTCTTCAATTGGCATGGATCGAACCCTCTAACATGTGTCAATGATCCTTGTGGGTTGAAATCCTTGCCTCGATCAACAAAATCATCACTCAATATCCATTGGCACCAACAGGTCAAAATCCACGCTCCCAATCGTGATATCTGTGCTGCAAAATAGACACAGAGATACCACGTATAGATCTGATAATAAAATCGGCTAATAACTAATAAAATAAAGTAAAAGCATGGTTTTTCTGAAAATCCCGATGTACACAAAATAGTTCAAAATATCATAAAATCTGCTCAAGTTGATGTCAAAGTATCACTAATTGCATGAGAAAATAGGGTAAATCATCGGGAATTGTATCATTAGGTTGACTTACATCAGAAATACTCAATTCCATAAGACTTATTTTCCATTGTTTTTGTTGACGTAGTGCCCTAAACCCAATCGGGTTGGACCAGATCCGACCGGGTCGGACCATTTCTGCTACGTTTATATGTTTATACATATAATAAATGGATTTTCCGTTATTAGATATTTGTTCGTTTAATGAACCAATTATGATATTGTACATATAATAACATCCCTAGTGTCAAACTGTGATAGAAAAATCATAATAGTGATTATGGTTGATGAGATTTAGATTCACGTTAAATGGTTTGAGACTTAAATATCTCTAGTCGTATATATTATTAAATGGGACATTAATAGTATGGTTAGACTAGCACGTATTAGATGTCTTCTATCTTGTGAAGATAGGGATAGATCTCGTCTATCAAAGTGTAGAGACACTTGAACTGTATGTGGACGTGTATTAGAGAATGCGTACGTTAGACTGGCCCCCTTACTTTATTAAGTGCCGCACTATGTAGCGGTTGTGTAATTATCCTTAGAACGGAGCTGCATTACATCACGGTGTGGATTGTCATGCTTTGACACTATTGAGGTTTCCCCTAGCCACGGGGCGATCATGCGGTAGTGATTGGGTATGATATTTAAGAATGAATAGGATTTATGTTGTTCGTCCGGAAATCGCATATCCTAATGGTAGAAGTAAATATCCGAAAGGGCCTTCTTATAAGCAATGAATTATTCTCGAAAGCCTTTGCAAAGCGGAAGTAATGTGTTACTTCGAAAGAATATGATATCCAGATTATAAGATACGGTCGTTAAGGTTTTGACACTCGAGATATGACCGTACGGATATTATAACAGCGATATGATTATATTTACACGGTAACCGTTTCACATGAAAGATAGTAGTCAATGCACTTGACACTTTTTGATGATTGGGGGCCAAGACGTGTTGCTAGACGCTGATCATGATCGTTAGGTGCAGTGGCGGATTCAGAAATTATATTCAACCGGGTCCGTAAATATTTTACAAAGTACATAATATTTTTTACGGGATCTGAAATATTTTTCTATAGGTAAAATGTAGGGTATTCTTATTTTTAACGGGGTCCACGGACCCCATTTACCCCAATGTGCATCTGCCTAAAGTTAGGTGTGAAGGACATTTTGGTAAATGTACTTTATGCCTATGGTAAACATATCCGGAAGCCTAGTCCGGTCACAAACATATGGACAATGAGCCGGAATTAATTTGTGGTTAGAGTGATAACCAAATAAGGAACTATTTATCCCGTCTATAATGTATTATAGTGAAAAATTAATATTGTGGTATTTTTTATTATGAATAAATAATATTGTGTATATATATATATATATATATATATGTGTGTGTGTGTGTATACACACACACACACACACATATATATATATATATATATATATATATATATATATATATATATATATATATATATATGTGTGTGTGTGTGTGTGTGTGTGTGTATGTGTATATATATATATATATATATATATATATATATATATATATATATATATATATGTGTGTGTGTGTGTGTGTGTATATATAACACACACACACACACACACACATATATATATATATATTGTATATATATTTTGCAAATTAATTAATCACAGTATTATATTAGGTATTAATATTGTATATTAATTTATATATGTATGTATATATATGCGTGTGATATATATGTGAAATATGCACATGTGTAATTGATATATTTTTGTTAATGATATTGTCGGAATTATCACGGTGGTGTTTGCAATGTTTATGTGGTAGATATCTGGCATAAAATGAGTGTTTTCTCCAATAATGCGCAAGAACAAAATGAAGACCTTGAAGAACAAGATGAAGAAAATGTTGTGTTTATGATTTTGAGCTGAGCCAAAGTGGCTGCCTACGTAACCTTAGTTTGTAAGGGATCAAACCCAATTTACGTAGTTCTGGAAGTGAAGCCTTCTCCCTGTGTAATGGAGGTGATGCTGCTATTTATAGAGGCCAGGAGCAGGCCAACTGGCGAGAGGTAACAGGCCGGCGGGCTGAGCGCCTGGTGCTGAGAGCCTTGGCGAGCTGAGAACCTTTGGCGAGCTGAGAACCTTGGCGAGCTGAGAGCCTTTGGTGGGCTGAGAGCCCCTGGCGGGCTTTCTATTGGCTCTTCACCTGTAAGCGCCGCTTATGAACTTTGTTGCCTAGTTGTGCTGGCTTTGTTCGCGTTGAGGATGGCGAGCTGGAGGGGCGGGCAGGTCAGCCCCCCAATGCTTTGTATTGAGCTAATTGTTTGCAACTTCATGCCCGTTGCCTTGTCCAAATGATGAGAACCGTGATGGTGTGAGGCGGGTTGGTTGGGGCCGAGGACCCTATCCGTTACTAGGCTTATGCATAGGCCAAGTTCGGATCCACATGATCTTTTCTGGACCGGATGGGGCATTGCTGATTTTGAATATCGATGGCCCTTATCAGTTGGCTCCGTTACTGGAAATCGAATTTTTTTAGCTTTTTCTGGTCTGATCTGAAATTCGTGATGGCGTTTTTCCAGCTCCGGCGGCCTGAAACCGCACATTGTTTGTTTTCCGGCTGAACCTTCAACGGAATCCTCATCCAGTTCGTCTGGATTTCCTAGACTTCAACAAGATCTCTATCTAGATCTCCAAGTCTTCAATAAGATCTTCATATAGATCTTCAAGTCTTCAACAAGATCTCCATCTAGATCTCCAAGCCTTCAACAAGATCCCCGTCTATATCTTCATATCATCATCAAGATCTTCATCTAGATATCCAGATCTACAAGATCTTCATCCAATGGTTAGATCTCCACCTATTTTTGGTTTTCCTGTGACCCAAACTGCCCATTTTTTGTTTTCCGACCGGCATTCATCAAGATCTTCATCAGAATCTTCATTCAAGTCTTAGGATCTTCATCATGTTCTTCATGATCACCAGGTCTCAATCATGACCTTCATCGTGTTCATCACAGATTCACAGATACGAGTTTGCCAAAATGAGCTCGTCCAGCATGAGCTCGCCAAAATGAGCTCGCCCCAAATGAGATCGCCCAACACTAGATCTCCACTACAAGATCTCCACTACGAGATCTCAGGCTCTCTAGTTACGAGCTCTCAAGCTCTCCAGATACGAGCTCTCAAGCTCTCCAAAAATGGGCTCTCCAGTTACGAGCTCTTAAGCTCTCCAGATTCAAGCTCTCGGGCTCTCCAGATACAAGCTCTCAAGCTCTCTAAGAATGAGCTCTCAAGCTCTCTAAGAATGAGCTCTCCAGCTACAAGCTCTCAGGCTCTCCAGTTACGAGCTCTCAAGCTCTCTTGATAGGAGCTCTCGGGATCTTCAGATATGAGTTCTCAAGCTCTCCAAGAATGGGCTCTCCAGTTACGAGCTCTCAAGCTCTCCAGATACGAGCTCTCGGGCTCTCCAGATACGAGCTCTCAAGCTCTCCAAAAATGAGCTCTCCAAGTTACGAGCTCTCAAGCTCTCCATCACGAGCTCTCAAGCTCTACACTACGAGCTCTCAAGCTCTCCACTACGAGCTCTCCAGGTACAAGCTCTCTAGGCATTTATTCTCGTTCTACAACTCGAATGATTACGCTTCATTTTTGGAACTCATCCCCCCAGACGTGGTGGGTCGAGCTACCTTATTTTTGGAACTCTCCCTACCAAAAGTGGCGGGACAAGCCTTATTATTTTTGGAACTCAACAGAGGTCAGCTCATTATCAAAATGGGATTTATCTTCGCCAACGACAAGTCTGTCTGCTTAATAGCGTGGCATCATCTAGGTCCGTCCGTTTCACAACGCGGCCTCAATTTTAAGACCGTCCACTTAATAGCGCGGAATCATCTGGGACCATCCGCTTCATAGCGCGGCCTCAATTTTTAGACTGTCCGCTTTATAGCGCGGCACCATAAGACTGTCCGCTTCATAGCATGTCACCATAAGCCCGACTCTAGCTCGGCATTATATTTGGAAATCACCCTCGAGCAAAACTTCTATAAGTCCTTTCACTTTGGCACGGCATCATATTTGGAACTCGCCTTCGAGTGAATCTTTTATAAGCCCGACTCCAGCTCAGCATCATATTTGGAAATCGCCCTCGAGCGAAACTTCTGTAAGTCCGTTCGCTTCGGCACGGCATCATATTTGGAACTCACCTTTGAGTGGATCTTTTATAACCCGACTCTATCTCGGCATCATATTTGGAAATCACCCTCAAGCGGATCCCCATAAGTCTATTTTCTTCATGGCGCGGCATCTACGCCCAGCCATTTTACAACCCGGCATCTTTCAACAAGACGCTCACGAGCCTTACATTAATCTGGCAACTTACTCTACAATATTATCTTGGCATACGGTACATTAGGTCTCCATCAACTTTAGTCCTTGACTTTCACTTGTACAGTGAAGAGTTCAAGGAGTATGGGGCCATTGATATGTCAAAATCGGCAATGCCCCGTCAAGTCTAGAAAAGATCCCGTGGATCCTAATCGGCAATGCCCCGTCCTTGGCCCCAGGCAGCCCGACTCACAAAATCACGGTTCTCATCATTTGGCCAAGGCAACAGACATGAAGTAGCAAACAACTAGCTCGATACAAAGCACTGGGGGGCCAACCTGCCCACCCCTCCAGCTCGTCATCCTCAACGCGAACAAAGCCAGCACAACTAGGCAACAATGTTCATAAGCGACGCTTACAGGTGAAGAGCCCATAGCCAGCCCGCCAAAAGCTCTCGGTTCCCTAAAGTCTCTCAATCCGCCAAAGGCTCTCAGGCCGCCAAAGGCTCTCAGCTCGCCAAACGCTCTCAGCTTGCCGGCTCGCCGGCCTTTTACCTCTCGCCAGCCGGCCTGCTCTTGGCCTCTATAAATAGCAGCATCACTTCCATTACAAAGGGAAGGCTTCACTTCCAGAACTACGTAAATTGGGTTTGATCTCTTACAAACTAAAGGTATGTAGGCAGCCCTTTGGCTCAACTCAAAATCATAAACACAACACTTTCTTCTTGTTCTTCAAGATCTTCATCTTGTTATTGAGCATTATTGGAGAAAACACCCACTTTAAGCCAGATATCCACCACATAAACATTGCAAACGCCACCATGATAATTCCGACATTATCAGTTAATATAATAAAGACATATTCAATAACAGATATTGACAATATATGTCTTGGAAATATGTAATATAAGATATTAGATATTAATGGATAAATCAATTAAAATGATTTATTTCCTAAAATCCTTATTTTATTGGGAATTGGTTTCTTAATCTGTACTCCAAACAAGAAGCTAATCCCATGCCTATTGGGAATCATATAGGACGCCACTTTCACCTATAAAATATGTTGGGGTGTCAAACTCTTTTGTATCACAATTACAAGTCTTAGGGCCTGTTTGTTAAACCATCTTATTTCTATTAAGTACTTATTCTGAATAAAATAATATGTAATTTATTTTTTATATTTTTTTGAAAGGAGAAGTAATTTATTTAAGTGGCGTTTGATAATGATATGACTATTCATTTATTCTATTAAGAGTGTCTGAATTTGTTAACAAAATTTTAAGCGACTCATGTCTGGAAAATTCTACCCACGTCCCTTTTTCCTTTTTAGTGGAAGTCCCCACATGGAGTGAAAAGTGTGATCAGGTTAATTTATTTTATAAAATACTTTTATACATATATACATACATATATATATATATATACACACTCATATATAAACACAATTTTGATTACATATTGGGTGAAAAAATATGTATGATTCATATATATTGTATTAGTTTTCTAATGATATTATAAAGCTAACGAATTTCACATTTCAGATGATGATGTTATCAAACAATTTTAGTTTTCAGATTTCAATTACTTATTACATTCAGGCTTCAGTCTTTAGATTTCAGATTTCATATTTCAGACTTCAGATTTAACAAACGGCCCCTTATTTTCTACTAGAAAATTAAGAGAGCTTCTTGAAAGAGTTTTGGGAGCAAAGAAAAAGGCGGCCTAGCAGCTGACTTTTTCCAATTGCAATCCTATGGGAGGATTTCGGCAGTTGTTCGTGTGGATCAACGGTAGAGGCCGAACACTTAGGCGGCTTTGTGCACAAACTACAACCGTAGACAAACCGATGATCTTTCTAAGATCAATCTGGTATGAATTATGTCTACTGTTTATTTGTTTATTGTTTAAACGAAGACGATCCTGGTTAAAAAGAAATCAAAATATTAAATTTCATTGCATTTTTGCATTGATTTCCTAACTATTTCAGTAGGTATTTGGAAAAGTTAGGTATACTACTTATATGCCAGTGTCATTACCAGTTACGGAGACTTTTGATAATCACCGAGTGATTCAGCTTAGCAATCCAGCACAGTAGCAGATGCAACTGAGGCATCCAGTGGAGGATCGTTACCAGTCAGTCAAGCACCTGCCTGGCTGAGGAGGCCAACAAGAACCAAAAAGGCACCAAACTTTTATCAAGGAGGTGCCAACACAGTCCAGCATAATACACATTTTCTAAGTGAAGTAATGAGTCTGGAAAAACTCTCAGCTGAGTATGCCAGATATGTATGTGCCATTGATGTTGTCACATAACCAAAGACATACAATCAGGAAATCAAGCATGATGAGTGTAACATGCAGAAAGAGATTGAAGCTTTGCAGACCACTTACACATGGGAGGTTGTTGATCTACCACCTAGCAAGAAACCTATTGGATGCAAATTGGTGTACAAATTCAAGTACAATCCTGATGGCTTTGTAGAGAGATACAAGGCCAAACTAGTAGAAAGAGGTTATACTCAAACATATGGCATTGATTATCAAGAGACATTTTCACCAGTTGTGAAAATTACAACAGTTAGACACCGTCCAAAAGCAGAAGTCAGTACCGTTACATACAATATTTGAAAGTGGCTAATAACAGCATCTCCATCAAATTGATGTTAACACAGCTTTCTTGAATGGAGATCTTCATGAATAAGTTTACATGTAACTTCCTCCTAGATTCAAGACTGACAAGCAAAATCAGTTTGCAATCTCACCAAGTCTCTATATGGGTTGAAACAAGCCAGCAGACAATAGAATTGTAAGCTGATAAAGTCTTTAGAGACCTAAGGGTTAGTTCAATCCAAGAATTATCATAGTTTATTCACAAATGGATCATGAAAATCCTTCACTTCTTTTTTGGTTTATGTAGATGACATCATAGCAGCCAGTCCCGATCTTTAGTTGATCTAGCAAGTCAAAGACAATTTTCATAAGCAGTTTACAATCAAGGATCTTTGCAAACTAAGATATTTCTTGGGCATTGAGGCTTCAAAAACCCCTGAAGGCATCTCAGTTTCCCATAGAAAGTACACCTTAAATCTAATCAAGAATATGAGTTTTTGGATGATAATACTACATACGGATCATTGGTAAGGAAGCTGATTTATCTTACTTTTACCAGACCTGACATAGCCTTTGCAATTCAGCAGGTGAGTCAGTTTCTAGACACACCAACTGAGAATCATATGAAGGTTGTACACAGGCTCTGAGATATTTGAAAGCCAATCCAAGCCAAGGAATATACTTCCGAGTTGAGAACTCCCTTGTTTTAAAGGGATTCACTGATAGTGATTGGGTTGGAAGCCCTGAAACTAAAAAATCTGTCTCAAGCTATATGATGTTCTTGGGTGATGCTCATATCTCATGAAAGGCAAAAAAGCAGACAACTATTGAAAGAAGTTCTTTAGAAGCTGATTACAAGGCCATGGCCAATGCTACATGTGAGATTCAGTGGCTAGTATAAATCTTACAAGATTCACAGCTCCATGTTCAGTTACTAGTTGTATTGTTCTGTGACAATGCCAATGCTATGCATATTGTTCACAATCTTGTGTTTCATGAGAGGACTAAGCATTTGAGATTGACTCTCATGTTGTCAGAGACAAAGTAAAATCTGACCTGATTATTCTCAAAGTGGTCAATAACAAAGAGCAAATTGCTGACATTCTTACAAAAGCTTTGAATGCACCAATCTTCTCTTACTTACTGGATAAGTTAGGAATTTCCAACCAATTTCAGCCAAGTTCCAGTGAATAAAGGGCTGCTAGTGCAAGAGCATATGCAAGTTGTTACATGTATCACTCTCAGCTTGAGGGGGTGTTACAATATATAGATAAAGGACTTTGGTGCAAGAGGATGTGCAAAATTGAACAGATAAACTCAAGAAAGAAAGGTCACCAATGAGATCTAAGAGACTCAGTGAGTGAACATATATGATGATGATTTGAGTAGTATAAGAAAGCAATTATTCTATTATAACTGTCTTGTAACTCCCTTTTAACTTATTCATGTGGTGTGTGTGTTAACTCTTGTAAATACCCCATGATCAAAAACCTTGTAACTTAACTCTTTCATGATTCTTGAGTAATAAGAATTCCGTATTTTATTTTGTTGTGTTCTTCATTTTCATAATTTAAACACAAATTTCTATGCAAAATTATTAATATACCCCTCTAATAATATTTGAAAAACTGTGTATGTGTTATAGAAGAATTGATATTGATATGAATCAATACAACAAAACACAAGAGAAAAACAAAAATGTAAAGTAGACTTATTTTCTACACTTCTTTACATCACTTCTATCTACACAATACAAGAACATTGGTATTATATAGTAGCCTAAAGGATGTGAACCATCCTATGTATTTAAGATATGGAATAAGAAAAGAACTTGCAACATATGTAAACAATTAATCAATACATGTAACTAATGATGTACAATAAATAACATAATGTGGATCTTGAATGGACATCCATATATATATATATATATATATATATATATATATATATATATATATATATATATATATATATATATATATATATTATATATTTTATAACACTCCCCCTTGGATGTCCATTACACGAAGAATATGTCTCGCTAAAACCTTACTAGGAAAAACCCTTCGGGATCCTAGTGAAGGAAAAAGAGTACATATTCGTTCGTGCTTGTATTACTCCCCCTGATGAAATCAATATTTGAGATCTTCGGATCGGCAAATTGAAATATTCTCTTTGAATGTAGTAGAAAGCTATGCTTCTGTGAATAATTAGACTGAACTGATAACTTGATCTGAACAACTGTGCATCCCATTTTTATTTGTAGATCATCATCTGCAAAGGTATGATGTATAATTCCTCTTGCGTCCTTTGAAATATCAATCGAATACCATATACTGCTACAATTCTTCGTCATTTGAGTGTAATTGAATCTGCCGAATCAACACTTGACTTGATTCATCGCATATTGATTTCATTTCTCTATGAAGATCATGTGCTCTCCCACTTATGTAAATAAATATTACTGAATTTGAGATGAACGATCTTCTTCGCAATTGTAATAGTAGACAAAGATCATTGAATATAGAGCTGATTTGAATGCTCTATCTAAGTTGCATAACGTATATGTCACGTACTATTAACTTTGCTAGAAAAACCCAGTGGGACAAAAACTAGACAAGGAAAATAGTTCATGACATATGCGTTTTTATGTGTTGCACTGACTGCCTCATTAAAAACCTTTAACTAAGAAAACCCTGTGGGAAAAAACTTAGTTAAAGGGAAAAAGAGTACAATCATTGTAATCCAGGACCAAAGCATATCATGATTGTTTTGAAGTTGTCGCTCCCCCTGACGACAACAGTCTTTCAAATGTACGCATTTCAATACTATAAATATATTTCTCCAAAATAGATGTTGGAAAAACTTAGTGAACAAATCTTTCGAGATCGTCACTATAGCGTACTTTTTATTAGTCATATCTCTTTTAAAGTCCAATTTAAATGTAGGGCTAAAAATTGGCATACCCACTACTTGTGCAACACTTGCAACACAATCAATATTATCTTAAAATAAAAATAGGGATGTAATATCACACAACTCATGTCATTATGCATGAGCTATTTATATATATCCCTTATTCATAGGAATTTACTTGATTGATTTTCTTACCTTTAACATGAATATTTTAAGCAATATAACGACATTTGCAACTCAACAATATATACAGGTTGCGATTTTCATGTCTAAAATCAATCATATATTTTCATATAAATACGTCTAATGACCTATAAATATACGGTCACAACGTCATATAAAAATTATTAGTTACTGCCAAAGACATTAAGTAGCGGAACATGATGTTATCCGTATTGGGAGAATATAATTGATAAAAATCAATATTCGGTCACTAAAGAACCAAAATTTCAAGTCAATATCAGCCTCCATTGCTTGTTTCATTTTCACCCAGTCTATGTGCTTCTAGCACTTAACTTTTGACTTAGGTTACGGATCCAGTTATAATAGCAAAATATGAGGCAACGATGTCGTCGGGCGATCGTGGTAGTATTTAATAAAATTCTCCCATAATATTCATTGCTAGCATAAACCAAATCCTTATCAATATATGGATCTCGATTGTTCCGCAACCCCAATATTTGATCATTTGATGCACGTGCAAATCTATTAGGGTTTTCACCTTCAAGACGAATCTCTTGAGATATTTCATGAGCGACTTAATATCAATATCGAATTTATTTTCCATGGATTTTTATTTATTACACCGATCGGTCTTCTACGATTCTCGTATAGATATTATTATCAATCAAATTTGATTTGGTGCATTTATAAATAGTCACTCTTTATATTCAATAAAGCATCTGGCGCCTTGCTAAATCATCGCAAGTTAAACTATTTACGCAACTTAGTTTGAATGATGCGTAGAAGATCTTTATAAAATTTCTCGGCATTCTTATATCTTAAAATGGGTTTTCTTATCTCCTCTAATGCCGGGAAATGATCTTCGTTAAATATGTAGTAATTGCACCGAGTCAGTAACTTGATGCTCCATCATTCATTTCAAGCGATTTACACATTTTGAAACACAATGATTTTTGCTAAATCAACCTCATGATCAAGTGCTATTTGACTTTTGTTTCCAATAATCATAAAATTTATGTAACTATCTCATATCTATGAGATTTATATATTTTGGAAACAAACAATTTATACGTTTCATGAGTTTAGAATAAATATCAACATATATAGCACTAAGTCATTTCAAATTCTTCAAGAATCATACACATTATTTTTGACATTCATCTGGGGGTTTTGATAAAATAATACAATTAACTTAATATTCATCTTCTCCCCCACATGAGATTGACAATGTTTATTGTGTCTTATATATTGATATGCTATATAGCTATTTTATGACATGTCTTTCGTGATTTTTATATTACCAGAACATTCATTGATGACTCTTTTAGAGTTCTTAATTAACCTGGTAAATTTTGTCAACACTATGTGGGTACTACGTGATTCAATCACGACTTTTCAAATATGAACTTCATGTTCATTTATATTATAATGTTTGTTACGAGAATTGATGTATTTGTATTTATTTTTCCTCCCGCAAATCTCGGACAATACTTTTATCACAATCAATATCCGAATATTTGCAATAACCCGTGACGGATTCTACATTTTTATGATATCCTCTTATGCGGTATCAACAAACTTCATGAATATATTTCAAGCGGGGAACTTGAATAATCACTTATAGAGTTTGACATTTCAATATCGTTTCATCCGTTGTCTCGATTTTGGTATGATCACGGTAATTGATATCTTCAAAAGAATAATATATTTCCAATGTTCACTTCATTAAATGGAATGATACATCTTAGAATTTTAATTTGATGACATTCACTTGATGAGAATGTACTTGTATAGAATGATGTATCTTATATAATTATATTTGATCGTATTCATTTCTACGAAATGAAATTGTATAACATGATGCATCTTATTATGTAATATAGTACATATATCATTGCACTACTCATGCATATTATATTGGTCACATTCTCTTCTAGGAATGGACATATATGTCATCATTTTCAAGCATATTGTTCAAGTCATCGAAAAATATTATTAGCATGAGTAAGTCCTCATTTTTGTATGTCTCGATATGATACCATTTTTATGTATATCAATAAAAAATTGAGACTTGGGAGAGTATAGAGCTTTATTTCGAACAATTTTGTTTCAATCGGCTAAGCCATTTTGGGTGTGAACATGAGCCACGGGATGTTCCACACCTATTCCAATTGACATGAAATAATCATCAAACTTATGTGATGAATATTCACCGGCATTATCCAAACGAATTTTCTTAATTGGATAGTCAGGAAATTGTGCTCGTAACTTAATTATTTGAGCCAACAATCTAGCAAATGCATGTTACGAGTAGATAATAAACATATTAGCACCATAAAATATTTAAAAGGTCCACACGGTGAATCTATAGGTCCACATATATCACCCTGAATTCATTCTAGAAATGTAGGTGATTCAGTCTTAACTTTAACCGGTGAATGTTTAATAATTAATTTGCCCTGTGAGCAAGCAGCACATGAGAATTCACTAGAATTTAACACTTTTTGACCTTTTAACGAATGGCCATGTGAATTCTCTATTATACGTCTCATCATTGTGGAACCGGGATGCCCAAGGCGATCATGTCATATCATGAAATCATTAGAAACCATAGACTTTTGGTCTACTACTAGATGAATTTCAGCTGCTGTTATTTTTGTATAATATAAACCAGAAGATAAAGCATGTAGCTTTTCTAATACACATTTCTGTCCAGAAATTGTATTTGTAATCAATAAATATACATCACTGAACATTTTTATTTCAATGGCTCTTTTGAAGCCTTATAAAAAATGGCTCTTTCATACATTATCATTTGCTTCTCTCATTTTTTCAAATTGAGATTTTTTTTTCACGGTATGACGTGCGTTGTCGCACTCTCGATAATCAAATGCCGTCATCATCTTTAATCAATCAGAAGATTCATCTTCCATTTATGTGAATTTTATATTCACTTTATGCCATTCAAAGGCTATTCTTGGATTTCATATCCATATATATACACTTTCAAAATATTGATCATCTTTATATGATCATATTATTATTCGATTGATATCATATCATTTTATTGATATCAATGTCACCAAATATCAAAATACTTGTAGTATAATCATTCAAAAAAAAAATTGAATTGAAACATGTAAACAAAAATTTACCTCAATACTTTAGCACATAAGTAGCATCGAAAAGACAGATCAAAGATCTCCAAATAATATACCCGAGAGCAACCAATTTGATAATTTTTGGGTTCCTTTATATACTTCATTTGATGGTAATTCTCACCAACAAAATATCTTGTAATGAGAATATCAATGTCCTTCTTCTTATCCCCATCATAACAACTATGATGTTCAATATATCATTGATCCGAATTTGCTGGTTCTAAGGCAACTCCTTGAGATCATATGGTTCGATGTAACTCCAAATATTATACATCAAGTTTCAAGATTCACAATGGCCAGCACAACCACTTTGTAACAGTAGGCAATTTCATTCTGGTAGAGATCACCGAAAAACTAGTAGTACACACGGCTACTGAATTGCTATTTCCATGTTTCCAATGTAGAAGTAAAAGAAGAATAACTTATCTGTATTTGGCAATGGACAAGAAGACTCGGATTCCATAGCAAATAAGCCTCTTTTGTCATTTACGGTTGTAAGCTTTTAACGGGTAGAGACTCGTGCTGATAACGTGTTATAGAAGAATTGATATTGATATGAATCAATACAACAAAACACAAGAGAAAAACAAAAATGTAAAGTAGACTTATTTTCTACACTTCTTTACATCACTTCTATCTACACAATACAAGAACATTGGTATTATATAGTAGCCTAAAGGATGTGAACCATCCTATGTATTTAAGATATGGAATAAGAAAAGAACTTGCAACATATGTAAACAATTAATCAATACATGTAACTAATGATGTACAATAAATAACATAATGTGGATCTTGAATGGACATCCATATATATATATATATATATATATATATATATATATATATATATGTAAAAGTAAAAGTGGGAAAAACTGTATCTCATTCCATTAGATAATCCCTTTATATAGGGTCACGGTTACAATGTGAACACAGATTACATTGATGGCAATAAATCTTGATTGAGCGTTACATAATAACCGAAAGATAATCGTCATTGGCTTTGTGAAGGCACATAATAGTATTTTCCTTCAACACTCCCCTTGTGCCAAGTCAAAAGCGAAATGGTGCATGGATCGTTGCCTCGTTAAAAACCTTGCCAAGTAACAAAACCGGTGGGACAAAATAAAACTTGGTCAAAGGGAAAAGAGCACAACGCACCTTTAATCTTTAAGGATAACATGTGTGTATTAGACTCCCACGAGGTCTATATCTCCCCAGATCCTTACACCGATCAAGGAAGCTTTGAAAGCCTTCGCATTCTATATTTTCACATGTTCCTCAAATATTGCTTTAGGCGGTGACTTGGTAAACAAATCGCCACATTCTCCTCGAGACCTTACTTGATTCACTTGAATCTTGAGGAGAGCTTGTTGTTCTTTGGTTATAGAAAAACTTTGGTGATATGTGTTTTGTGTTGTCACCCTTGATATAACCAAGCTTCATCTGCATTCGATGCAAGGCGCATTATCTTCATAAATGCAAGTAGGCTCTTCTTGATGGTGGAACTTAAACCACTTTGGTCCCTCGAATATGTGTAATGATGGACCTTATCCATATACACTCACGAACCGCCTCATGTAGAGCAATAATCTCGAGTGGTTCGAGGAGGTAGCCACAAGACTTTGCTTGGTTGATCTCCAATATATCGCCGTGTTCCCAATGGTAAATACATAACCGGTTTGGGAACGACCTTTATGTGGTCGAGATAGATACCAGCGTCTGCAAACCCAACTAATACATTGTTTGGGGTTTGAGTAGTAGGGGTGGCGATTTATTTGTCGACATTTTCTTTAGGGGTTGTATTTTCATTTACGGTCCCTCTTGTCTTTGTGTAGGGAAAAAATAGGCCCAAGTCAATGGTTCCTTTTAGGTATCGAAATATGTTTTTAATACCATTCCAATGACGCTGCGTTGGCGCGGAGCTGAATCTAGCTAACAAGTTCACTGAGAATGCAATATCTGGTCGAGTACATTGAGCTAAATACAATAATGCGCCTATTGCACTTAAGTAGGGAATTTCAGCTCCCAATAGCTCTTCGTCATCTTCCTTTGACGAAATGGATCTTTCTTTATGTCCAAACTTCGACCGATCATGGGAGTGCTAACAGGTGCACCTTGTCCATATTAAATCGCTGAGCATCTTTTGGACATATGCAGATCGGGGTGGATAAGTATTCCACAAGCTCGGTGTTCTAGTTCAAGGCCTAGACAAAACCGAGTTTTCCCAAGATCTTTCATCTCAAATTCGGTTTCAAATAGCTCGCGGTTTCTCTTATTTCATTAAGAGTACCTATTATGTTCATATCATCGACATATCTTTGCTACAATTGCAAATCCGAACTTGTTTTCTTTATGAATACGCAGGGGCATAGTTCATCATTCTTATATCCCTTCCCAATCAAGTAGTCACTTGGCGGGTATACCACATCCGCCGGATTGTTTTAATCCGTAAAGTGAGCGTTTCAATCTGATTGCAAACGCACTCCGTGGTTTAGAGTCACTTGACTTGGGCAATGAAAGACCATCAGGCACTTTCATGTATATCTCTGAATCAAGATCCCCATAGAGATATCTTGTAACCACATCCATGAGCTGCATTTCCAATCCTTCGAAACAACTAAACTAACTAGGTAACGGAAAGTTATTACATCCATTACAGGAGAGTATGTCTCCTCATAGTCAATTCCAGGGCGTTGTGAGAAACCTTGCGCCACAAGGCGAGCCTTGTACCTTAGGACTTCATTCTTCTCATTACGCTTTCTGACAAATACCCATTTATGTCCTACAGGCTTTACACTTGGTGGGGTTAGCACTACCGGACCAAATACCTGTCTCTTTGTCAGAGAATCTAGTTCTGCCTGGATTGCTTCTTTCCATTGAGGCCAATCTGCTCTTTGTTGACATTCTGCAACAGAGCGTGGTTCGACATCATCGTGCTGCTCTATGATTTCTTGAGCAGCAATATATATGCAAATATATCATCAATGTGCATGGAAGATCTTTCCATCAACTCGTATGCACTCTCATAATCCATTGAGATTTCTTTGTTCTCTGGAATCAATTCAAACATCGGAGCGTCCTCCAGTATTGATTCATGGACATAACTGTAATCAGAGATAATCTCATGAGAGGGATTCTCTACATTGATGATTAATGGGTCGGATTGTGCCTTACTCGCCCTCTTCTTCCTTGGGTGAGTATCAGTCGAACCAAGTGGTCTCCCCCTCTTCCTTTGGGCAGCCACGGCCTCATCCACACCTCCACTAAGTGTGGTCGCAATGCCTTTAGCTACAGCATTGTGCCCCTTTTTGGGGACTTCTAACCTTGCAGGCACGTTTGCAGCTGGTATATGTGATCTTGTCACTTTAGCAATATCAGAGAACGCATCAGGCATCGAATGCACTCGTTCACGAAGATTAAGTATTCTTTGCACTTCACTTTCACTTTGTGAGGTGCGGGGATCAAAATGAGAGTGGTGGGGACAAACCACGACAATTCTGTCGTTCCTTTAGAAAATCCTTTTGCTTATCTCCCTAACGACGGGAAGACAGTCTCATCAAAGTGACAATCCGCAAATCTTGCGGTAAATAGATCGCCTGTCAAAGGTTCCAAATAGCGGATAATAGTTGGGGATTCATATCCAACATAAATACCTAATCGTCTCTCGAGGACCCATTTTAGTGCGCTGTGGAAGCGCAATAGGCACATATCTTTGCACAACCAAATATGCGTAAGTGTGAAATATCAGGCTCATATCCAGGTAACCAAGCCGAGTACGCGAGAAAATGGTTGGCTAGCGGTGGAGTCAAAACGAATAAGTAAAGCTGCGTGCAATATTGCATAACCCCAAGCGAGATAGAGGCAAGTTGGTGCGCATAACCAATGCCCTGGCCACCATCTCAGCCTTTTGATGGTGGCTTCTGCGAGACCATTCACGTATGCACACGGGGTGCAGGATGTTCTACATCAATCCCGATAGACATGCAATAATCATCAAATGCTTTTGATGTGAACTCTCAGCGTTATCAAGCCTTATAGACTTGATAGGGTGATCGAGGTGGTGAGCCCTTAAGCGTATAATCTGTGCTAAGAGTTTTGCAAATGCAGCATTCCTTGTGGACAATAATGCGACATGTGACCAGGCGTGTCGAGGCATCCACGAAACCATAAAATACTTGAATGGCCCGCGTTCGGATGGATAGGTCCACATATATCACCTTGTATTCTTTGTAAGAATGGAATGTTTTGTTTCATGTCTTTAGCATAGGAAGGTCTCGATCTGTTTTTGCTAAAGCGCGAGGCTTTGCAAAATGATTGGTGTGCCTTGGAAATGGTCAATGAGGAAGAGGATATAACTCATCCAGTGCTTGAGGCGACAATGGTTTGCTTTGAAACAACACTACTTTGGACACTTTGCATTGTGTCGGATTTTGTCCCATTTTGTTTTTTCCTCGAAAGAAGGGATGTCCGTGTGAGTTCTTTAAAATACGGATCATCATATCTCGACCAGGGTGTCCTAGGCGATCATGCCAAAGCTTTGTATGAGTCGATGTCCCAAATTTCATTGTTGGTGACAACATAGGATTCAATAATCCGAATAGTAGTAATATATAATCCATTAGATTGACTCATAAGCTTTTCTAGTATCGTTTCCTTCCACATTCATTTGTGGTAATATACAAATATTCGGTTCCATTCTCACAATGAGTTTCCAAATGATAACCGTTGCACGAATATCTTTGAAACTTAACAAGGTTCGATTGGCTCTGAGTGCATATAGGCGTTTGTGACTTTTATCGTTGTGCCGTTAGGCATAAAAATGTGGCATTTCCTCGCCTCTTGTATTACTTGTGATGATCCAATCATCGTAGTCACGAGATGAATTACATGGAATTAACTCGACAAATAATTGTCTATTCCTTAAGATAGTGTGTGTGGTTCCACTATCATTAAGCACTCTATTTCTCCTCGATTCATTCCTACATTTAAATTAGATGAGATTAAAAAGTCGAAGACATAACTCATATTCTTTAGAGTTTTTCGATGGAGATAGAATGATATGCTTTTCATCCCGATATATATGTTTATTGTATGGTAGATGTATTGCTTTACACCTTAATAGTGCTATTTTCGAACCATGTATATCTTGGTAAATAAAATCGAATAAAATTCAATACTTGAGAATAAAATCCAAATTTATTAATAGGCCAACGAAAATCAAAATAAAAGTCTCGTACATCAAAATCCAATTCAAAAACCATTATTCAAATGAACTTTAAGACCAATATAGTCTAATTAAAAATAAGGCATTCCGCCTTCACAATGTTCTTGGAAAAATAAATAAATAAGCAAAGCGAGATCAATCAAAGTCCGGAACATCCATTGGTAGCGGGGTTCTTGTTGCTATTGAAGTCTGCAATTGTGAGGTTGACATCGATGTCATTGCCTCCATCTTCCGTATAGTGGGCCTCTTGTTCTCTAGATTCCTATACCTCTTGTAATTGGTCGCTACTTTTTGTTACTTGCTCGGCGGTATTATACCAATGCCCGATAACTCCACACACCTATAGCAAGGTTCGGTTCCAACTCTCTCCTTTTTTCTTGAGGGTTCTTAGGTGCCTTTTGCATCTTAGCCTTAGGACCACCATGGCCACTAGGACCATCACCACCATTTCTGCGCCATACATTGGGGGACCTCCACGGCCCATACTACGGCCCCTAGGTCCCTTTCCACGTGGTGCATTGTTTCCACGTGGGTAAGGCTCAAAGACGTCCAACTCCCTTTTCTTTGGGGTTCTTTCCACCTTTCATCTTGCCATAGTTAACCTCGGAATTTTTCTTTGTCCCAAAGTGTCGGCATTATTATTCATGAGAACTTGATCATGCCGCTCGACCACTTGCGGCATGTTGATCAATTTGTGAAAGGTCGTAATATTTTTCTTGTCGTACTCCACTATCTTTTGGTTCGCTAGTATAAGTCTTTGAAGTAGGAAAAGTGGAAAGAGTCTTCTGGATCATATCATCTTACGTGAGTTCCTTTCCACGAGAATTTGAGACGTGCTTCTAAGACGCAACATGTCCTTGTTGAATTGGTCTACCCTTTGTAGTCAAGCAAGCGGATTTCATTCCACCGAGCGACAGATTACGGGAGTAAAGTGTCATGAATGTTCCCAAAACGTCCTCTAGGGCATCCCACGATTCTTTGGGTGTTTTCAGCGAAGGTACTCCCAGGCGTAAGCTAGAGTCAATATGTCGCCTCAAGAACATTAGGGCATTTGCTTTTACTTTAGCGATGGGTGCGTCCCTAGGGTCGGTGGGTGTTTTGATAGTGAGAGTGTAGTCCTTTGCAACAAAGGCCATTTCCACATCTGAAACCAGGGGTGGTACTCAATTCATACGAGTCCAAGATTTCAAATTCGGTCGAGTTGTATCAGCCATCTACATAAACAAGAGTGAAGAGCATATTAATTATGTAGTCATAAGACATCCACAATAATTAATTTCCAAGAGTGTGAATTGGATCACGATGCCATGGTACATAGCGGTCACTCATTTTTTTTCGATGCTTTGTGAAGATACTTTATCACATTGATTGTTTTGTACTTAGTATATAACGCCTATGAAATTTCTTTATCATAGGATGACATATAATCTTATTTATAAGACAATCAACATATAATTATTATGCTCAATTTGAAATTTCGGGCAAACATAGCACATAACATTTTTCATGGCAACATGCATATACATATCCAATAATATATGTCATGATAATCATAATGTTTCAAGAGATGAATATTTGTTTCAAATAACGTATTCCATATGATCATATACAAACATATAAGGTCGAATATAGCTAAGCATCCAGAAACGGATAAACATCAGATAATACTTCCACCATTTGTTCCAATTATTAACCACTAGACTATTACGAGGAAGCTGATGTCTCTATGATTATAGACAACTCAAATGTTTAGAAGAAAGAAATAAAGACTCAGCATATTCCCTTCCAGGCGGGGGTATCCAAGTCAATTTTTTTTTTTTTTTTTTTTTTTTTAGATTAGTTTCCGAAATCCAATTAATTGATTTTCGATTTTATGGCTCCCAATTCAAACAGATTACAGATCTGCCACACCAAAATATCAACCCCTAATTCAAGAAACTTGGACTATCTAGCTTGTCGGCCGGGAGTCGAGTTTCGTTTCAGTAATGCTAGACGGTATAGAATCGAGGTGGTCGGAGAACGATGATCGGCGGCGGAATATGTCGTCGTAACTTTAAACGGCGAGTAGTGAAGCGTCTCAACTCAAGAAGAGTGGAGGAGGAGCGCGGCGGACGAGTTTTTTTTTTTTTTTTTTTTTTTTTTGGGGAAGATTTTGCGGCGGCGAGGAGGAGCAGTTCGTGCCACCCGAGGAGCAGCGGCGGCGGCGGCGGGCTGGCGGCGGGCTGGGCGGCGGCAGGGGTCAATTAGGGTTTTTTTTTTTTTTTTCTTTTCTGAGCTACGTGCTGATAACGTGTAAAAGTAAAAGTGGGAAAAACTGTATCTCATTCCATTAGATAATCCCTTTAACAGTATGTATTTTATTTCGAACATTCTTTAAGAAAATTGTCCATTTAATTCAATTGATGAGATGCCTTATCATTTTTCCAATTGATCAAAAATTGGCGGCCACATTCTTCCTTACCTTTTTTTTGTTTTGTTTTTGTTTTTTTTTTTTTTTTTTTTTTTTTTGGTTTTCATATTAAGAAAATTGTTTGTAATTTATGTTTTCCCATTTTCATATTAAGATAGTTTGATAAACTTTTCTTATTTTTCTTATCTTGTTATTTGTCGTACGATCACCAAACTTTTATTACATCCTTATATTTATTTATTTACCATTTAACCAAGAATAAACAGATGTCTCTTAATATTCATCTCTCTATTATTTCTTATTTTATTTCAACATATTAAGCTGTAACTTCCACATGTATATTAATTCCTCATTATAATATATCATAAACTTACATAATTAGTCTATTATACTAACACACATACATAAGGGTCACGGGGTGTGTGCGTCCATCAATTTTTCGTATAAAGATACGTGTGCATGTTGTTAGTATTAATAAAACTAGCTAATCTTCGAAATCTAATTTGACGAAAAACTTTTAATTAACCTTCTTATTTATATATTTGTGAGTTCACCAAGAAATTTTTAGCTAGGATAATTTAGTGAAAATTTGGGCCCCACTGAACCAAAATCGCCATGAGCAGAACCCTATTGCATTCTTTTAACAAGTATTATGTTCAATCACAGGCTTCCCACTCCAATCACCTTTCAATCTTGGATTATAATGCAAAATTCTACGTGGGTCATCTCCATCGGAGGTTTTAGCGTGTAAAGGGTTGAAAAGTGAAAAATTAGAGTGAAACGAAGTTGTTTCACTTTCATTGATGTAAAAAAAAAATTAACGGCTCAGATCTGCTTCTTTCCATGTGGCATCATCTGGTGAGTTTGCAACAATAATCACATCAATTTTCATACAGCAGAGGATCCAATCCCGGGATATTACAATATAATACTTTTGTGTCCCTAAATAAAAGTCATTTACCAATTTTGTTTTGTCTTTTAATATAAGTTATTTTACAATGCCAGAAGAACATTTATTAACATTTCCTCTCATCTCACCCCTAATTTATATACAATAACTTTGACTTACTTTACAACTATTGCATTTATAATAGTCAAAATGATATTAAAATTATATAAAGACATAAATTTATAATAATCCACTTTCTTAAACTATGTGAACACTCTAAACTGACTTATATTTAAGCATTGATGGAGTATAGCACAATATTAAATCTTGTGTATATTTATTGACATGTAATGAAATGACATAATATAACGTACCAATAAATTATAATGAATGTCTAAGTTTAAATGATTGGTGATTAATTGCAGGGTCGGGGGTGGAAGAGTGGTCGCGGGGAATCTAGATCATTCTCAAATAGGAGCAAATGATTTTGATATGGTTTTCGAGGAGAATTAGTGGACCCGCTTAAGTAAGTTTTTCCTTCGGTGTCTACCTTTGGATGGGAAAGGTAGCATACCGATACTTTCTCAGACGAAGGATCAACGACGAGATATGGCGGCCTTGGACTTTGCATATATAGGATGTGAATTTCGATTTGAGGATAAATTTTGTTGAAAATTTTGATGAATAAGAATTTGACAGACTCATAAAAAAAACTCCAAGGCACGTAAGAACGTTATCTTTAAAGAGATGTTTCGTCCCACGCAGATTGTCACTTAGGGATTCAAACGAAAATCTCTCTCAGAATATAATAGGTGTTTGATTCAAACAGTGACTTGTTTGAATCAAACCAGAGGACACTCAATATATGTTCTGATGATGTTGTAAACCTTCTGAATTTCACCTGCATACTTGTGCATTTTATAGGCTGAAGGTACCCCATAAACGAATGGAGGTAGTCCTTGCACGAAATGGTAGAATCATGTCAGTTCGACCTAAAACATGCAACTCTTGAATTTTCTGAAGTGCATCCATTCGTAGGTTCAAGAATCTTCATGAATCTGTTCACGAACTGATGCACGGCTTCGAAAAATAAATGCATGAATCTCGTTCATGAGCTTATGCATGAATCTTCATGAATCCCGTTTCGTTGCGATAACATTAATTCGTACGGCAACTCGTATGCAAACGATAATCAAAATATTTATTTATGAAAAAATATCTAACAAACGATAACCAAAATATTTATGCGGCATGTAGTATTAGATAATGGTTTGAGGTTTTCCTTATTTTGCTCAAGTATACAAATGTCATACTCGTTTCTCTTGTTGGATTTTTCGCATAGGACTTTCTCAATAAGATTTAATGAGGCCGAGCTCAGTCTTTGAGAGTTTTTTTTCGGGGGAGGCTTGTAGGTTGGCCGGCCTGATTGTACTTTATTCCCTTTTGTTTTATGATAATGATAATACAAGAAAATTAACTTGTTCTAAAAACCATATTGTGCATTTATACATAAAAACATTTCTTTTGTAAGCTAAGAAAAAGAATGTCAGTTGAGTTGTGGTATGAACAACAACAAAACATGATAGACCCACCAAGTCTACGGTAAACAGACGATTCATGGACCGTCAATGAACCACCCAAAACCATCAAACCGATGGATGAGCCTTGAATCGATCGGCGGTTCATGAATTGTAGTTTTGAAATTCTAAATCATTAGCTAGGTTAGATTTAGCTATTGCACCTGCTACAAGTGAGCAAGTATAGAGAAATTTCATGCATAGAGACTCATTATTAGGGAGTTATTAGTTTACCACTTCTTGCAATTACATTTCAACCTCGTAATAAACTGAAAATACATCATCTCTTCTATTCAATAAATGGCGCGACATGCTTTAAATTTCCTACATTCGTCCTTAAATAAGAGCCACTTTAGAAATTCTAACAATATTTAGAAAGTTGATAAATTTCATGTAAATAAAGTCTAAAATATCTTTTTTACTAGCATTAACGTAAATGTTTCAATATTTTAAAAAATGTTACGTGAATGACAAATTAGAGATATGATGAAAAAAGACCTAATAAATGTTATAGAGGCCAAAAAAAATTGTTATAGAGCTAGACAACTATATTGATATAAAACGACTCTTATTTATGGACGTATGTATTAGTTGAACAGATGACGAGTCCTATGTGAATTGGGATTTTCCAAAAAACCCTCGGGGGCATAGCTAATTGTAAAAAACAAAAGTGTTTGATGATAGTATATGTACTGTGGTAGTTTGATACCCTGCATCTACGTACTCATCTCAGCAAAAAAAAAAAAAAAAAAAAAAAAAAAAAAAAAAAGTGAACATTCCGTTTTCGTAAATTAGAATAATGAGTTATAACAATTGATTTACATTCTCCACAAAACTATATGGACAGTTGGACACAACATCATGAATTGTAACTCAAGTTTTGGTCTTAGAAAATGTAGTTGGAGTTTGAAAATTACGAATATTTTATGATACATCAGTCGTAAGTTATATCAAGTGACATATATTAAAGTTTTTTTTTTTTCTTTCTTTCACGTATTCAAAAAAAATTGTTTTTACATATTATAAATGAAAGGTTGTAGTCTATATCATTCTGCAACCTTAATACAACTATAATGGTTGTATAGGAAATTTGTCCGGAAATACAAACGTCATTGCCTGCGTCAGGAGCGTTTAGCATAGGAATGAACCTGCAACGAAGCGTGCAAAAAACGTATCTAAATCCCGCTAGATTAGAATTCAACGGCGACGATTCGGTCAATTATGCAAGTGGACTGTTTTTGCGGCATCGCAGTGGAGTGCTCCTTTTGACATTTTGACACAAAACTTGTACTTTCATTGAACAACCTGAGAACATGCTAACATAGTGTAGTACAAAAAAAATCACCCGTAGGATAAAAGCAAAACCGTGTTAATTGAGAGTGTTAAAGAAGCTTCCTTGCAAGGGAATTCAGTGGATTGAAGGTGGGTTTTTTTATTAACTCTTCTGTGCTTCTTTCCCTTTAGAGAAAGATTGGACTTTTCTTGGTAAGTTGATTTTTCTGAGAGTAGGTTCTTGAATTTTCGTCTGTTCATATTCATTGCTTTGTCCGTTTGCTTGGTGGGTTGTGTTTGTTTATCATCGGCTATAGTCAAAGCCTTAGGAATTTTGAGGTGCACTCATTTGCCAATTCACTGCATAGTCTTCCCTGGTTGCAGGTACCTGGGTGGGATAATTCATACATGAGATTTGATTCCTCCTTGTCTTTGTTTCGCTTTCATTGTTTTCTGTGTTCTTGAATTAGAATTTGGTTATTGGTTCTTTTGTTCCTTGCTAATTTGTATCCTTTTGAAGGTGTTGAATTAGGTTGCTGAACATATGTGCTGGTTGTTAATCCTGAAAATATCTTTGAAACAACTTTTATTCTATACTTTTTTGGAAAATTTTCATCTATTTTCCTACCACCACCTCAACTAAAGCCACCAAGTAGGTAAATTGGAAGTAAAATTCTTATTTCTAAAACATGTTATTGAAGAGAAATACTATAATTACATGAAGAGAAAAAGAAAAGAAGAAGAGGCATACTACGTCGGAGACTACGGATAGATTTTGGCTTTCTGTGATTAGTTTTCTACTAGCTAGGGATGGGTTTTAGCATCTTGTGCACCTTTTGTTCACGCCTTAACAGGATCATGTGTTTGCTGGAATAGCTGCATTTTGCGGATAAGACGTGATGTGTCTTAAAGTTTTATATTTCTGGAGCATTCTAGAAACCACACTGCCAAGAAGTTTTGGATTGCTAATGTTTCACAAATAAACCAAGTTTGCTAGTTGTGGAGTGCGATCTTATCTTTTAGGATGTTGAATAATGATACCATTCTAGTAATTGTGGGCGAGAAGAAATACTTGGCAGTTCCATGGATCCTATCTACGCATAATATGTTTCCTTTATGTATCCCTTTTCAGAAGTTTGTTTGATTTAGCTCCCCCTTTTTACCTCTTTTTTAGTTTCTAACTTTTGATTTTTGCCATTTTCAGCTTTTCTGTTTGTGATATACAGCTGGGATTTTCTGATCTGGACAATCACTCATATGAACGTGCGTTTTTCTTGAGAAACTGGCTTTAAAATGTCGTTAGTTAGATCTGCCTCGTCCTTTGAAAACCTTAAACTTTACAAGCTAAAGGGTGACAGTGCAAACTCTGGCTTGGCAGCATCCATATTTAACTCAGACGAGCAGAATGGTATAACATATTCTACAAACTCGTCCAGCAGTGGTAGTTACGGTCAAAAATATTTACTCGACTCTCCTTCAGAAGAAAACGAACCAGTGTCGATCTCTGATATTATAGGAAACTCTTTCTCATCTCCACATCCCTCTAATTACCAGATTAAGGACGACCGTAATTCATTTTCTCCTCTTATACCCACAAATCAACGTGATCCAGATGTAATTACTTACGAATCTGAGTACTTTGATATTAATAGCCCTGAGCCACTGCAGTATGATGAAGAGATGGTCAGGCTGAAGCTTCAAGAGCTTGAGGAAGCCCTTTTTGATGATGATAATGCAGTTGAATATGATTTGTTTGATACTAATATTTTGCAGCCTTCCCCTAATAACCAGAATGTTTTGCTTCACGACTCACCTCGGGAGTCATCATCTTCAGAGTCAAATGTCAGCAGTATTAGCAGTAGTAAGGAGATACACGTAAGCGTTCCAGAAACTCCAAAACAGTTGCTTTTTAGCTGTGCTGCTGCAATTCAAGATGGAAAAATGGGAGAAGCGTCAAAGATAATTAACGAGCTACGACAGGGAGTCTCAATCCAAGGAGAGCCTGCAGAAAGGATTGCAGCTTATATGGTAGAAGCTCTGGCAGCCCGCATGGCTATATCTGGTAAAGGTCTTTATAAGGCATTGAAGTGCAAAGAGCCACCATCATATGATCGGCTTTCTGCAATGCAAGTCCTGTTTGAGGTATGTCCGTGTTTCAGATTTGGCTTTATGGCAGCAAATGGTGCTATATGTGATGCTGTTAAAGGAGAAAACCGGGTTCACATTATAGATTTTGACATTAACCAAGGTAGTCAGTACTATACACTACTGCAAACACTTGCTCGATTACCTCATAAGCCTACACATTTAAAGTTGACAGGTGTAGATGACCCTGAATCAGTTCAACGTCCCTTAGGTGGATTGAAGATAATTGGAAAAAGACTCGAATTACTTGCTAAAGACCTTAAAATACCTTTTGAATTCCGTGCTGTAGCTGCAGAAACATCAGATATTACACCAGCTATGCTTAAGTGCAAGCCTGGGGATGCCCTTATCGTGAACTTCGCGTTTCAGCTTCACCACATGCCAGATGAGAGTGTTTCGATTGTAAACCAACGTGATCAGCTTCTCCGTATGGTTAAATCCTTGAATCCGAAACTCGTCACTGTTGTTGAACAAGATATCAACACGAACACTGCCCCGTTTCTACCTAGATTTGCTGAAGCTTATTCCTACTACTCAGCTGTTTTTGAGTCGCTTGATGCAACCCTTCCAAGGGATAGCCAAGAAAGGATGAATGTAGAGAGGCAATGTCTAGCTCGTGACATTATAAACATCGTGGCGTGTGAGGGTGAGGAAAGAATCGAACGGTACGAGGTTGCAGGAAAATGGAGGGCTAGGATGATGATGGCTGGCTTCAAGACATGCAAAATGAGCCAAAATGTGAAGGATGAAATTCAAAAACTGATAAAGCAATATTCTGATAGGTATAAAGTGAAGGAGGAAAGCAATGCCCTCCATTTTGGATGGGAGGAAAAGACTTTGGTTGTTGCTTCAGCATGGAAGTAAATATCAGCTTATGCTCTGAGTAAAAAAAATAATATTATATTTGAAGAGAAAATACTGTGAACAGAGAAACCAAAGCTACTAATGCATTATTTCCTTTTTGTTTAATTAAAATGTAATTCTGTGACAATTATTTTGTATTTTGTCAAAGAGTACTACTGACTGGCTGATTAGGCTCTAGTTCATAAGGATTTGGTACATTATATTTATTTAACTGTGCTTGTTTCTTGTTCAAGCAATGATTAATTATATACACAGCTGTAATGTATTTTTGTTTAGAAGTAGTTGTGTTTTGTTCATTGATTATTTATTATTCTTGAAACTTGGTACGAGGAAGTACTCTGATAAAAGGGTGATCTTTTTGGTTACTCACTTCCCATGGAGGGAGTGAAGTTTGTGAAGTGATCCATAAGGTGATCAAAACCATACAGTTTATACCCGTAAGGCGGTTAGAACCACACACTTATATCTTTTGACTTGTAAACCTCAAGAAACTATCAATCAATCTCCATTCGGCTTATAAAACTATGCAAAGTACACTTGAATTAAGTAGGGCATGGATATAATAACGGGTTGAGGCTAGTATGGCTAACGGATTGGGATCCTCTGCTGTGGCCGCCTCTGTTGTGGCCTTGCTGTGAGCCCGAAACGGCATCGTTTCGGGCAAAAACGACGCCGCGCTTTTTTTTTTTTTTTTCTTTCCAGATCGGAACCAAACGGCGTCGTTTGTACGCAAAACGACGCCGTTTTGCGTCACAGCACACCGTATTATGCTCCTTTCACAGCAGACGACCTCAACCCTGTGGCTAACCAGTGGAGGAAACTAACTTGGCCAAATGTGCTGAGCAGGGCGGCCTATCACAAGCCAGCGAGCTACGGGCGACTTGGCGATGAATCCCGATAGCCCAATCGATGCATGTTTTGCTTTATCCAAATTTTTTTATAGAGTTAATCCGATCGATTTATAAAAACGTATATTAAAAAGCGATTTTGATAACAAATAGTAGGATTCTTTAAAAAAAAATACCCAACCCAATAAAAAATTTATATATGCCCGATTCTTTAAAAAATATCCAATCCAATAAAACAATTTATATGTTATTAAACGTTACTTACAAGAAAGTAGCAGATAAAAAAGAATTCGAAAAAAATTGAAATAATCGCTTTATATATTGAAGACAATAAATTTAGTCAAAAAAAATTGAAGTGTCACGCCATGTGACATAAAAGCCAATTTTTTTAACTAAACTTCCTTACTAAAAACGTAGGACCGCCTTCTGGTGCTGAGATATAATAGTATTCTGATAATAAGACTAAGCTTTACTAACAGTCTTGTGGTTGGATTGTGTTATTGATGGAGAGATTATTATAAGGTTGAGAAAGGTATGGATCCAAACTACACTTGAATTAAGTAGGGCATGTTTTATTTATGGGCCAATTATTTAAAAGGACTGATTTTCAATTTATTAGAGGTAATAGGACACTCCGAAATCTTATTTAGTTATAAGGACATTTTAATTTTAAGAAGGAAACTTATTTAGTTATAAGGGCATTCTAATTTCAAGTGGATAAAGAGGAAGAAGGAGAAAAAAAAAAGGGAAAAAAAAAAAGCGTTCAAAGTAATAAATAAAATTTAAAAACAAAAAAAACTTACTGTGTGCGTGGGTTTTTTTTGGTTTTATAATTCACCATATTTTTAAATGTCATATATTTTGATCTAAAACTCGGATCATCATAATTTTTTCAATAAAATTCATATTTTTTTGTCTTCTTTATTCTTAAATCAAATTTGATATTTTTCTGAATAAATTTCATAAAATCAATTTTTTTCTTCATAAAAATCGACGTGACGTATTGATCACCATCATGCATTGACCACCTACCGGATACATTGGCCACCGGATCCATTAACCACCCCGATGCATTCACCGCCGCGATTCATTGGCTACCATGATATATTGACCGCGATCCATTGACAACCTTGATCGGTGACATCTCATCAGAGCGATTTATGCAATGACGCCTCATTGTAGCGATTTATCGCAAATGACTTCTTATTGTATCGATCTATGCGATGATGTCTTATTGTATCGAATTATGCACCCGACGTGTTATTGTAACGATTTATGCAAATGACGTGTTATTGTAACAATTTATGCATACCTTTGGTTGTAAAAATATGCATTTAAACCAAAACAAAAAACAAAAAAAATACAGTTATTTTACAAAGTTATCGAAAATTTAAACCAACACTAATCAAATAAACCAACATCAATCAAATATTTAAAGATAACAAAGAAATAAAGTTACTTTACAAAGTTATCAAATGTGTGTATCAAGTTGTATATGCGGTGACATTAATATCATTGCATCAGTTATCTAATTGTAAATACAGTCATCAATGTCACTGCTTCAGACATCAATGTCACTGCAAAAGTCATTAATGTCCCTGCATCAGACATCAATGTCACTGCATAAGTCGTCAATGTCACTGCATAAAACCTAACAACTGCATTAGTCAGCTCTGCTCTTGTTTTGCATTTCTCAAATGTGGAGCTTTTAATATGGATAGAAGTACAAGTTTGGTGAAACTACAAAGACTTTCACTATGAATCTTGTAATGGCCACACGTTGTTTGTGCCCTCCTGATAATTGGATTCATTGTGGAATCCCTCAATTCTTTAACACGATCTTGAATCATTTGACGATCTTGTTTAGCTTAATGTCTCTGCGATCATTCATCAATGTCATGCGATCGGACATCAATGTCATCGCATCGTACATCAATGTCCATGCATCAAACATCAATGTCATCGCATAAGTCATCAATGTCTTTGTATCGTACATCAATGTCCATCGCTTCGCATATCAATAGCGATCGCATAAGTCATCAATGCCACTGCTTCAGACATCAATGTCACTGCATCTAAATAAAAATAAAAAAAACATCAGCTCCAACGCTTCATCTTTTTTTTTTTTTTTTTTTTCCGGCGCTTCATTTTTTTTTTCTTCCAGCGCTTCATCTTTTTTTTTTTTCTTCCTTCCTTTTTCTTCTTTATCCACTTGAAATTAGAATGTTTATAACTAAATAAGTTTCCTTCTTAAAATTAGAATGTCCTTATAACTAAATAAGATTTCGGAGTGTCCTAAATGATCATTAATTCTCTAACGACGGTCTTATAACTAATTTGCACTTTATTTATTTTATAACATCAAACTTATATTGTGTTGATAAAAAAAAATTCTCAAAAATAAAAATAAAAATTGTATCGTGTGCCCCCACTTTTCATCATGTGCATCCGTTAATGAGGTAGAGAATCAAGGTTAGCTCGGTGCAACTATTTTAAACTTGTTATTCCAGTATTATATATCAGTATATTTATAGAGACTGTTTTTTACACTATACATATTTTACACAATCCAATGGCGAGAGTGGGTTTCGTTTTGACATTTAACACGCATATTATTCTCGAATTCTAAATGAGTCAAGAATCAGATATTATTCGAACTACGTATTCTGACTCGAAAGATTATGTTTTCCGCACTCAATTTTAAATCTGAATAAAGAGACATTGTTATGTACGTTTGAAAAACAATACGGACCATTTTACAGGCCGAAAAATTACATTTTCCACTCCAATTTCAAGTCAGAATATAACCACGATGGTATGAAATTTTTGAAAACATATCGGACCATTTAGAGGCCGAACATGTAATGTTTTTCTGACCACGCTCGGGTCAGAATAAGCTAAATTATTCAGACCACATTTGAGTAGGTATAACCCTATTTCAAATCAGAATATAACCACGTCGCTATAAAATTTTTGAAAACGTATCGGACCATTTAGAGGCAAAAAATGTAATGTTTTCATGAGCACGTTCGGATCAGAATAAACTAAATTGTTCTGGCCACATTTGGGTAGGTATAATGTTCTATATTCTGACCGAACTCCGGTCAGACTGTAGGCGCGTAAGTGATAAAAAAAATTAAGGGCAAAATTGGAAAGTAATTGTTGTGTAATAAGACAAATGACTGTGTGAAAAGAGATTTCCTATTTATATCAATATATTTACATCCTACATACCATCATTCTAGTTTTAGCATTGAGACTTTCTATTTATCAAAATCTTTCCATTCTTGTCTTGTCTTGGGTCCATGTTCAATAATATCTCCAGTTATCTTGGTTTTAGCATTGATCGAGATTTACAAGAACCTCGTTTTCGGGTGGAGGCTTCACCCTAAAGCTGAACGGAATTCGTAGATGTTATTGTCGTTGTTTCGTTCTTATTTCGTTTATGTGTTATTCAGCATCGTCGTATTTGTTCGGTTACATTGTCAATATATAGGCACATACATATACTAAGGCTATTAATTAACGCATATACTAATTAACAAGGCTATAACTAGTACATGATTATACTAAGGCTATTAAATTATAAATAAATAAAAAAAACTAAGACAATTATATTATACAAGTCTATTAAATATTAGATTACACTAAATATTAGATATTACAAGGCTATTAATATTAAATTATACTAAATATGATACAAGGCTAAATATGATACAAGGCTTTATAATTACAAGGGTAAAATATGATACAAGGATATGAAATGAGTATTGACGTAAAAACAATGTGTAATGTCAATAACATCGACAGAAAAATGTGTTTTACGTCAATATTATCAACGTATCCAAATATTTAACGTCAATAATATTGACGTAAAAATGTGGTTTACGTCAATAATAACGATTCTATCACCAACTAACTAAATATTGACATAAAATCAACGTTCTAAACATATTCATCAGGTTCTTCTACCTATTTATGTGAACAAAAGCAAAATGACGCAAAATCAAAACAACAAACAAAAACATAAACGAATAACGAATGTTTATCTCAGGGGTTATCTATCGTTCTTCAATTTGATCCCTTTGTTCCATTTCATCCCTTGGTTCCATTCTTCAATCGTTACCTGTGTTTGAGGAAAAATTCGAATTTGGGGAATTTGCAGGAGAAAAAGATATATCTTTTTTTTTTTTGAAGGAAAGATGAACGGCTTAGGTCGATATTATCAACAATAAGCTGATTATACGTCGTTATTATCGACGTAAATAATTTCTCGTCACGTCGATAACGATTTAACGTTAATATTATCAACGCTTAACAACATTTAACGTCAATAATATTGACGTAAAACTTGTCTCGTTGTGTCAATAATGATCACCTTATGTATATTGACGTGGTGGGTGATTTAACGTCGATATTATTAACGTCAAGTGTTTTAATACGTCATTATTATCGACGAATTACCTAAAAACGAGTTTTGTAAAAATAAACTTTTTTTTACAAGTTGAGAGTCTAACCAAGCCTGATTTTCAATTTCCCCTACTTAAATGGTCCCATACTTTTTTTTTTTATTAAAATAGAACAATACAACTATTTACAACCACACAAGAGTGAACTAACATACCACATAATGGGGTATAACTTTCCTAAAGAGAAAAGCTACACTGGAGGACTAATTCGCCTTCAGAGGGATTCAAATCTGAGACCTTCTGGTCTCAGTACCTCAGCTCTAGCCACTTAAATGGTCCCATACTTGAATCAAATCGGTTCCATGTCCGATTCACGTCGGTCCTATCCAGTCTTGATAACTACGGCTACCGGAGGGATTCAAGAGGCTTACTATTACCGGAAAGGAGAGCAATACATACACAAATTTTACAAAACATTTACACATAAAACTAAATCGTACACTCTGCATTGTCACTTAGATATCGCTTCAGCTGCTTTCTACTAGTGACTAACCCGCTATCCAGGTGAAGTCGAGGTTGAATCCACTCACGCACGGCGTGTTTGTAGGTTATCCTTTCGTTTCTGAAAATATATAATTAAAAATTTTAAAAAAATTCACAGCCGTCAGATATCATTTCGGGGATATCTTCGGTTCAAAATTCGGTGACCCCATCACCTTCCGGAAAGGAAAATATCTTTACACCTATACCTAAGTAGTAACTACTGATAAACGCGCAGACACAGAGAAAAAAGAAGAAGCAGGTTTAAGGCATAGGAGAAGAGAAGATGTCGAAGACATTGGTGCAGCCTATTGGGCAGAAGAGACTGACAAACGTGGCAGTTGTGCGCCTCAAGAAGAGAGGAAACCGTTTCGAAATCGCCTGCTACAAAAACAAAGTCCTCTCTTGGCGCTCAGGCGTGTAAGTCGATCGCCTCCTCCTCCGTCTGCCTTTTTCCGGATTCTGTTTTTGATTTTATTACTTCCTTTAACTGATTACATATGTTTTTTTTTGTGGTTTATGCAAAAAATTGGTTCAGTGAGAAGGATTTAGATGAAGTGCTGCAGTCTTCCATCGTCTATTCAAATGTTTCCAAAGGGGTTTTGGCCAAATCCAAAGACTTAGTTGCCGCTTTTGGGCATGATGATCAGAATAAGATTTGTTTGGAGGTTAGCTGTATAATGTTTAAATGGACTTTTGTCTTTTCCTTTTTGCGCTAAGTGTGATTTTACATTTGATTATGTTCCTCCTAGTAATTATCAGCATAATCTTGCAAATGATAATAGTTGTTTCAGAATCATGAATGGCTTGACCCTGGTTTTAAAGAATTGACAAATAACATTTTTCTTTAAGAACGTTCTTTGAGAGATTGTTGGTCAAAATGAAATGCTACACTTTGGTTATGAAGACAGTGTGTCCATTACACAGCCACCACATTATTTTGACGCATGTAGGATTACTTTGAGCAACTCAATCCGGCATACCCTCGATACATGTCCATGTTTTTGTCTTGAGTGTCATACATACTTAGAGTTAGATTACACATATTACCACATAGAGTAAATATGACACTTAACTAGTCTACCCGTTAAGCTTGAGCCTCTCTTAGTACTACTATGACTGGAAATTTCAGCTTCATAATCTCATTACGATTCTTGATGTTTTTGTAATTAAAAAATAATATCAGGCGTTTTAGGATGTGCATGGGATTTTTATTCAAGTTTTACTTTTATCTTATGAAAAGGCACTTATGTTGCTGTTGGCACCTTTTTCTTTGTTCATGATGATGGTATATATCTTGTAGATCTTAGAGAAAGGAGAATTGCAAGTGGCAGGGAAGGAGAGGGAATCACAGTTGTCGAGTCAGTTCAGGGATATTGCAACCATAGTTATGCAAAGGACTGTTAACCCTGAGACCCAACGACCATACACCATAAGTATGATTGAGCGGCTGATGCATGAAATACATTTTGCTGTTGATCCTAATAGCAGCTCAAAGAAACAGGTTACTTTTTTTGATGTCTGAATGTTGAAAAAGTAGTTTCCATGTTTCATAACGACAATGAAAGTATGATCAGATGCATATTGTCGATAGTTAGTTTCAATACTTGTTAATACAACTTACACTTTTGATCTGATTCTGATGTGGAAAACAGGCTTTAGATGTGATACGTGAACTTCAGAAGCACTATCCCATTAAGCGTGCACCAATGAGATTGAGGTTAAATGTTCCAGAGACGAATATTTCAACTCTTGTTGAGAAACTCACTGACTGGAAAGCTGCTATTATTTCAAGGGAAGTAACTGGAACCCAAGCTTCTATGGTAAGTAATAGTTTATAATCTTAGTGATGTATGTGCACTCTCTGCGATACTTCTTGGCATTGTGTCTGTCGATTGACTGTTGAAATCAAATCTGAAATAGACCTTACTGTATCATGCAATGGATTTTGTAAGTAGCAGGTATGCTCATTCCATTCAGTGATATTTTGTTTGGTAGTACTAGCAGATAGACTAGTTATTCTTAAAAAACGTGAAGATTAGTTAGAAATAACATGCTCGAGATCGACACCTTGAAAGACCCATTGTCTAATATTTCTAATCTATGCAGTTTTCTTAAGGGTCAATTTTTTGCTCTTCGTAAATTCTTATTTTTGAGCCATGTTGGCAGATCTGTGAAATGGAGCCAGGGCTTTTCCGGGATTGTGATTCTTTTGTTAGGAACCTGCAAGGGAGGTTGGAAATTCTTGCAGTGAACGTGCATGTGGACAGTGACACGCATGTGGATCATTATGATGAACATGAAGACGAACAACAATACATTTTACCCAAGGTTTTAGCTGATCCTGTGCCCCAATTGAGTGAGGATTTGCAGAAGCATACTATTTCTGCAGCTGGTGGGGGGAGTAGTAGTACTGATGGAGGTGAGTTAAAGAAGAACAAATGTAGCACATGCAATTCTTTCATCGGTGATTCAAAAGAGTATCGAGAACACTTCAAGAGTGAATGGCATAAGCATAATCTAAAGCGAAAGACAAGGCAACTACCTCCCCTTACCGCAGAAGAATGCATGTCTGACTTGCAACTTAGTGACTCAAAGGCTGATTTGAAGGAGTATTCATTTTGAGGCTGTTGTAACTAATTAGGCATGGGGACAAGGTGGGCTTTAAAACTGAAGAGAATGGGTTCGTTTAATTTTGGCTTGTGTATTAACTTCTGTCTGGCTGTGGAAACGAGTTTTGTGGATATGGTTATGAGGTTATCATCACATTGTAGTATCAATTACGTATTATTAGCTTTGTATATACTTTCAAGCACGAATGCACCGTATTGTCAGCTTTCTGTATATTACTTTCTTTTGAACACATGATATGCACCGTATTGTCACACAATGTTCTGTGGATTAGGCTTCTAAGATCCACGAAGTGTCTGGACTCGAACGATCACATCGATCTTATTCGAAACAACCCTTAGCCTGGCCTCCTGGTCCACACATCCGCAATAACACTTATCTACCGCCATTCCATTCAAACGTATTATTTTTCTCACACACAAACTAAAACACCATCTTTTGTTCATATTTAGCTATCAATCTCTTATTTTCCTCTCTTTTATTATTATTATTATTTAGCTTCGCCAAACAAAAAACAATGAATGAAAAACACTCTCTATGCCATTCCTATTAACTAATTTAATTATCAATACATTTTCCTCTTTTTATTATTATTTTTTACTTGTTTACAAACCGAAATGAAAAATTAATTTATAAAGTTTTTTTTTTTTTGAACAAATATGTCATATTACCTTTTATGAAATTTTAAATGTCGTGTCGCTTGTTAAAAAAATATCGTATAAGTTTACAAAATAAATGTCGTATTTTGTAGTAAAAAGTAGTATCTTTTGTGATTTCGTGTATTTTTATCTAAAACTATATAAATATGAAAGATAAATTTTGATTAAAATATGGGTAATTTTGTTTTTTTATGTCTCCGGTAATTATGGGTATGACCTATTTTATTGAATGCGTAACAACAATTTTGTAACCTAAGTGTTTTTTCCACCACATATTTTACCAACCGTCACATCTTAGTTTTGAGTAGTGATAGTGACACTACAAAAAACACAACACACTTTTACATTATTGATTATGAAGTGATCTATTGATTTATATGATCCCCATAATGATCAATGATGTAAAAATGTGTTGTGATATTTTGTTGTGATCATTTTGTTATGAAACATATTTTTCTCCTTAATACTTCACCACACAATTCAACAACTATCTGTAAATATAGACCATACATTTCACCTACATTTTATTTCTCACATATCACCACTTCTTCCAACTACCCGTACTCACACTTCATTGTATTTAAACTCAATTTCACCATTTCCTCAACATACTCATTCACAACTCTTATAATTTTCTATTATCTTCATAGCCAATCCTCCCTTTTGGCCTTTTAATATGCAAATAAACAATGACTTTGATGCATTCCGTGAACAACAAATGCGCAACCAACAAATTCTTATGCACGTTGTCGAAGCAGCTGAAGAGATTGAGCCTGAGCCTGAGCCCGAGCAACCTCGGGTTTGTCGACGTACATTTATTAACCGAGATCGGGTGAAAGCACATGACGATCTTGTCAAAAATTACTTTGCCGAAAATCCTATTTTTCCAGCTCGTATATTTCGACGCCGGTTCAAATTGCGTTTAGAGTTGTTTCACAGGATTAGAGAAGACCTTGAGGCAGCCCAACCATATTTTCAGCAACGGTATGATTGTACCGGGAGAATTGGATCCTCATCCATCCAAAAAATTACGGCTGCCTTGCGAATTCTTGCATACGGGAGCTCTCTTGATCGTGAGGACGAGGCGCTTGCCATTGCAGAGACCATAGCTATAGAAACTGTTCGTATATTCTGTGAGACAATTGTTAGCATGTACTCTGAGCAATACTTGCGAGCTCCAAATGAAGGCGACGCCGCTCGACTTATGGAAGAAAATAAGAATCGTGGTTTCCCGGGCATGATTGGTCCATTGGACTGCATGCACTTGGAGTGGCGAATCGTCCTGACAAAGATGGCATGGTTAGTTCACCGGCCACGCCGGAAAGCCAACCATGATTCTTGAAGCTGTATCATCCCAAGATCTTTGGATTTGGCATGCGTTTTTCTGCACACCAGGAACATACAATGATATATCCATGCTTGAACAATCCCTGATCTTTGACAGATTCATTCAATGTCAAACACCGTACACCCCATACGAAGTAAATGGCAATGTATACTACGTGCCATACTATCTGACAGATTGTATATACCCTCACTTCGCGACTCTAATCCAAACCATCAAGCGGCCTCGGCTCGGAGTGAGAAGGAAAAACATTTCACACAACAACATGAGGCTCGGAAAAAGGACGTTGAGAGGGCATTTGGGGTTTTGCAAGCACAATGGGCTATTACGAGGGGTCCGGTAAGATTTTGGGACCAACAAACTTTGAATAACATTATGTATTGTTGCATTATTTTGCATAATATGATAATCGAAATGAGCGCCAAATGAATATTGAAAGGTGGAGACCGGTGGCAGGTGAAACATTGCCACAAGAATTACTTCAACATGATCCGACTGTGTTGCGTGCATTTATCAATTCTCGGATAAGGCAAGTGCGAGATAAAAGTATGAACAACCAAGTTAGACATGATCTGATGGAGCATTTATGGAATAATTTTGGAAACCGTTGAAGAAGTCGGAATTTAGGCTTTATTATTTCCATGACACTTGTGTGCTGCAAAAGTACCATTTGTTTGTTATGTGTTACTAAGCAATCATGTTTTGTCTAAGATTTCAGTGTTAAGTTTGATCTTATTTTCTATTAACTATTATGTAATGAGTGCAATCGATAAAAATAATAAATAAGATTTTCATAATTAGTTTCTTTTTTTATCTGTAATCACTACATGTATTTGAACGGAATTTTTTTTATATTATAATAACGGGGATATGTAAATCAAACACCAAAACAGGACCCTGAAGCACAAAAAGAGAGCATTACAATAAACTATGAAAGAAAAAAACTATAATCTAAGACACAAAAGCTACTGAGTAGAGGCAATGTCATCTAAAGGAGCTAAAACATTTCAGAGTCTGCACCAAAAAGCCTACAATAGAAGCAGCTCAAAGTTGCAGAACCAGGAAGCATGAAACCACAAAAACAGCTTTATGCAACACAACATTCTTCAACTATTTATAAAGGAGATTAATAAAAGGTTTATCAAACAAAATGATAGATAAGTCACAAAAGTTGTACAGAGGTTTACATACTTTACATACTACACAAAATCAAGGGCGTCGGTCAAGGCAACAAGCCATGACAATCAAAATACAAAATAAAAGACAATAGTGCTTCTTACACTTCCAAAATATTAACCAAAAGCAAGAGCAATATTAAGTAGTGAGTAAAAATTACAACGCATTTGACAAACTTCCAGCACCTTTCATATCAGTTAACCAACGCAACCAACTAAGCAAAAAGCATTGCGTCTAAAAATCTGCATTAACAAAGACGTAAAGTGAAGCAAGTTTTTAGTTTTAGTATTTTCATGCCACAATACAAGTAATAATTGGACGTGTTATTTAGGTAATCTTTTTAATGTTTTATTTCAAAAAGTTAGGTCACGATCATGTTGCACTTACAGTTAGGTCAAAAAGTTAGGTCACGATCATGTTACACTTACAGTTAGGTCAAAAAGTTAGGTCATAATTTTCATGGCACGCTGTAATTCAGACGTATAAAGATTTTGTTACACTTACAGTGTAACATCTTCAATCATGTTCATTAGAATTGGAAGAGACATTCAACCTATCTTCAACATTGCATGGCTCCATATTAACTCCATTAGAATTAACTTCATTAGAATTCAACCGTATATTTGCACTGCCTCCCGGAGTGTATTCTAACTTTTCGATTTCTGAATTAATAAAAAAAAAAACGTAACTTATAAGAAGCATTCTAAGTGATAGGATAAAAACGCCAATTGACGATACGTACAATCATGCTGTCGTGCATAATTTTGCAGTTTCATAAACCTTGCAGCTTGATTAGTGGCAACCTCAGGCGTCAAAAAATTCGGAAATTGCAGGAGCATTTTCTCCTCAGCCTCCCCTAGTGATTGGACAATTGCAATGCTAGATTGCAATTGGTCAAGCTTATTCTTCCTCATCAATTCGAATGCCTGAACTTCATTCGCCGCTTTCATGCACTCGAACTGAGCCTTCTTGGTTTCTTGCTCTATCAAGAAATGATTATCTTGGGAGGCCCTCCATTTAGACACTTCATCGCACAGTCTGATATTTCGTACTTCTGCTTCATTTACTACATTTGTTTCAGTGCAACTTTGTTTTCCTTTCGAATATGCCCTTCCTGGAGGTCTTTTTTTCTTCTGAGAGCGAACACAACTTGGATTAGGCTCAGTAGGCGTGGCAGCCAAGGGAGAGTCATTCCTACATGCATGCTTGAGACGTGATAAGCGCCGGTTTCATTCAAACCTTCAAGACCAATATCACGGAAGTCATACAAAGGGGATGGAGGTGGGGCACTTGCATTCACATGATGACTTGTTCGAGAACGTGTTCCTTTACTTTTTTCATCAAGAGAAATGTGCCACTTGGGTGAGTGTTAGAAGTATTTCCCAACAATGTGAGAACTTAAAATCGTAGCCATGTTTAGTCTTGAATTCTTCATAACATGCTCCCCACTACAAGAACATACGACACAATAAATAAGCATTTCTTAAAAAAAAAACACAGCACAACTATATATTCATTTTTTCTCTCTAAATAATGGCACAACATTACACTATATATATATGACACTACACAACTAATGCAGCACACAGCTAGCAGGAAACACATTAACACAACCTATCAGGCTACTTAACAAACCAAGAATTGAGACTTAGACAAAAATGAAACTATAGTTTTGGTTCCAATGTCAAGCTACATACCTCGTCAACCATATTTGTACCACTAGTGTGGTTTCTTTGGATATTCTTCACAACACCTCTCCATTTTGTGACATCGGCGCCAATAATACTCTAGTTATTCTCCAATCCTTTTTTGTTCGCAACGTTCCAGGTTGTTTCTTACAAAATTCCTCAAATATGTGTGACCAAAAACTATCACTCGTCTTACAATTATCGACAATCGGATTCTCCGAGCGTTGCACCCAAGCCTCACAAAGGACAACATCTTCATCATGCCTCCAATTCTTTTGCCTACCGAGTTTGGGTGGCACATTTGAAGCTTCAGTGGAATTTGATTCGGTTTGGGTAGGAACATTTAAAGGATTAGGCAAGGAAGGGGGTGTAGGAAAACGATGTTGATAGTAAGTAGTATGTTGTGGTGTGCTGGACATGGGTGGTGTGTTAGACATGGATTGATTGGTATGTTGATTCATGGTATGCATTTGATCCCTAAGAAAAGATGTGTAAGCAGCTTCGGCTGCCTGAGAAGCTTGAGCTTGTAGCAGTGTTGTTGGGTTGAAAACGAAACCGGATGGCCAGTTGAAGGTGCTCGACTCTTGTGTCGGCGGATCATTTATATTGAGATGCACCGACCGCAAGTTAGGTTGGAATGGTGGTCGAAATGGATCCATTTAACCTGTACACATAACACTGACGATTGTTAACATATTACACCTCAAATAAATGACTGAAATATTCATCATTGAATTAAAAAAAAAGCTAGATATAATAAAAATGCACAGCTACATACAAGGAAAATGGCCAACTTAGACACGATAATGTTAATTGCTCAATGAAAACAAAGTAATGTATTTGGTAGACAAAGAAAATGTACAAAATGAACCATGAATAGAAAATGCTAACCAAGTTTCTATTGGTTTCCCCTTCTGTTAACTAATGAGTAGAAAATGCTAACCAAGTTTGTTCTCTTCAAAGAAAAAACATTAAAAAAATCATCGCGATCAACAATGTAAAGTATAAGCAACTCTGTTCATACTATAGGGTGATATCAAGAATATGGGATGGGTGAGTGAGTGAGTGTTTGAAATCATTATTGAGATAAATGGTTTTGGAAAATGAAATTTAGTTGGGAATGTTTCCATTTGTTCTTTGTGCAGATCACCAACATATTTGTAATGCAAATATAATAGCACGAGCATGGTTCAAAGTCGCGGTCATGATAGCCGACTTGGAGACCATGGACTCAGATCGGTTGTTTTGTCGGTATTGTTTTGGGCAAGACGGGTATGCTCAAAAAATCGAAATAAATGTCAAAATTGCAACAAAAAAGTATAAATAATTAAGAAAAACATCAAAATGTCGGAAGACAATCATCAGTATCTTCTTTTGAATAAATACAACAATGGGCTGCCAAATGACGTCTCTTTGAAGCATTTCAGTGAACACCTTCTCTGCAATTTTTTGGAATACATATCAATCAGAGCAGTGACTCATCTAACACACAAATGCATATAGAAATTGGAAAATCCAGGTTGTGTCAGGCCTGACACTTGCAAATCAGGCTGTGTCTTTTCTGACATGGAAAATCAGGTAAACGTAAGGATCTTTACGTTCAAACGTAAGGAATTTTAAATACAAATCTGATACGAAAAACACTCCTTACGTTTAAACGTTAGGAAATTGTACTAGATGGCAATTAAGGCTATTGGTAGATGGCAATTAAGGTTGTTGTACAGGTACTTGTTTCAGCATACACCACATGAACGAGCCCATTTCTCTCATTCCTTCAAAGTCATTCAAGAGAATCTCAAACTTCTAACCACTTCTTCATCATTCAAGTGCTCAAATGGGTAAGTTTTTTCTATGTAATTTGTCTTAATTCAAGTGCTCAATGTGATTATGTTATTTATATTGTAGTAATGATATGTATTTAACCGAAATGTGTGTTTTAAGTAGGTTGTTTATGTAATGTTTATACATCTAAGTAGTGTGTTTAAGTCTTTTTTTAGGGTTTAATTAGTAGGGTTTAGTGTAAGTAATGATATTTATTCAACCGAAATGTGTGTTTTAAGTAGTGATTATGTTATTTATATTGTAGTAATGATATGTATTTAACCGAAATATGTGTTTTAAGTAGGTTGTTTATGTAATGTTTATACATCTAAGTAGTGTGTTTAAGTCTTTTTTTAGGGTTTAATTAGTTGGGTTTAGTGTAAGTAATGATATTTATTCAACCAAAATGTGTGTTTTAAGTAGTGATTATGTTATTTATATTGTAGTAATGATATGTATTTAACCGAAATATGTGTTTTAAGTAGGTTGTTTATGTAATGTTTATACATGTAAGTAGTGTGTTTAAGTCTTTTCTTAGGGTTTAATTAGTTGGGTTTAGTGTAAGTTGTTATCTAAGTTGATATTCAATGAGTTAATAATGACTTGAATTGGATTTTTTTTTTAAAACAGATAATCGCAACACTATGATCGTTGTCTCGTTCAACGGAGAATTTACGTACGATCCTTTCTATAACCGGTGGAATCATGTAAATGGATCGATGTTCTCATTATTTGTCCTAAAGAAAATAAGATTGGATGCGTTATTGGATAAATTGCATTTGAGGCTTGGTATTGATCGGTATGATTCAAAGCTCGGCATAAAAGCTTTGTTTACTTATGGTAGTGTGGGCAATATACCGCCTGATGATATCTTAGACGACGAGACACTAAATGGTTACATCGAAGCGGCCTCTGACAGTAAAAATGTAATTTTTTGTGTGAATTCCACACCAGTGGAGGCAAACAATGAACCGATAATTGAGGATGATGGCATTGATTTAAATCAAGATTGCAATGCCCCGATGATAACAATAATTCAGATTATAGTCTTGGAAATTTCCCTTCTCCGGTACAAGAACTTGCTAGAGATCCAAATTTTAATCCGTTCGAGCAACAGTATGGATGTAGTGGGTTTGAAAACCATGTTTCTACACAAAGGCTTGGTGAAGTTTCGGACCAACCGTTTCGGTATCAACCAGTCAGACCAAGTCATAATCTTTCAAATCAACCTTCAAGTAGTCATGTTCGTGTTGAAGTGGTTGGTGAATACTCTGCTCCGTTTGAATTCGGTCCTCCAAGTTATAATGTTATAAATAGCCAATCACACCAACCGCTTTGAAGATCCTCCTAACCAACCTTCAAGTAGTCGTGCTCCACCTATCCAACAAATGCCCATATAATTTGTTTGGTGGATCGATCAATGAGTTTTTGGCTTCTCCGCTTGCACCTCATATTCAAACCGATCAAACCGGCGGGGATGACAACAATAATTAGGTGCAAATGCTAGGGCAAGTGTGTGACGAGAAGATTTTTCATGGAGGATTCCCACATTTGAAGATGATGATTTACCAAGTGTTTATCCACCGCACGTTACATATGAATGACGTGAACGAATTGTTCATTGGGAAGAAATATGATTCGAAAGAAGATTTTAATTTGAAAATAAAAACGTATGCGGTTGCAAATAAATTTCAGAGAGCTTGGGTAGGTCGGACACATGTTGCTTGTATTACACATGTCTTAACGATACATGCAAATGGCATGTAAGGGCGAAAAGGGTGAATACATATGGCTCACGTACATTTTCGATCACAACGTTGAATGATGTGCATACTTGTGCCTCTCACAATACGGATAATGACAATCGACAAGCAACACCTATTGTTATCAGCTGATGCTACTCTGACCATTAAAGGCCCTTGTGGGAGTTCACGTAGACCCGCCATCTCCAACACTCTCCTCAACGAAACACCCCATGCTTTGATACAACCCTTCATTGGCTCCTTATATTCCTTCACCGACAGACAATCAAACACCATAATCTTCCAATCGGGAATAGACACTTGGACAACTGCCCAGTGACCTTTAGAAATGGCCTAGGGCATGTACGCCACTGTGTTTCCATCTTGTTTCTTCACGCACTCAATCACATGATCTGGAATGTCCGTTCTGTCTGGCGTCTTCTTCTGATCTATATGACCATAGCCGTAAAAGGCGGCTAAATCAGAGTAGCAAATGGTCGTATGCGGCATAAAGCATTCTGGATGTGCTTGCATTTGCCGTTGTATAATGTCCAGACATGCCTCGACATGCTGTACAAATGCAAAAAGACGTTAATGATAATGAAATCAGAAATATGAAACTTTCAAAAATATGAAAATGAAGTCACAAAAAATTTACTTCTCGGTCTAACTCTGCGAGCTTCTCGTGGAGACGTCTGAACCACTCCTTGTCCGCCTAACCCGTAAGTTGGTATCCAAATACGTATCCCGTAGGTATCGTAATCGGGGGTGGACTGTTGTCTTCATACCAATCAACAAAACGTTTTCCAACTCCACCGGAAATTTCTACACCGGTGACCATCTGACAACATTAGCACCAGGAAGACTAACTACGTGTGACCCATCAGTTAAATATCCGGGTTGTTTAGTAGTCTGAGGGGTTGTCAATCTTCTGTCATTTGGATCACCCGCCTTTCGTTTACCCAAGCGAGTAACAGTTGGACCAGAAGTTAAACAATATTCATTACATGATGGAGTTGGATATTTTTTCACAATATAATTTGTAGTTACGAAATTAAATATCAAATAACTTACTAATAGCAATCCCAAGGTCCACAACCGATGCCTGGCTGGTGGCAGTACCTGCCCCTGTCGTAGCCTCGGGAGTATCTATACCAAATATAATCGATATCACCAATTAACGATAACAAAAAATAAAATACCTATGTTACTAATACAAATTCAATATAAATTAACTTACTATAAACAGTATGGAACTCCACATTTGAAGATTCCTGGACAGTATCCTCGACATTAACATGTTCAGGGGTAGTAGCATCGCCAGTATCTACATCAAAATAGGCACTCTCATCAATTAACGATAACAAACAAAATATATGTTAATAATACAAAATTCAATATAAATCAACTTACTCGAATCAATCGTAGTCTCTATATAAGGATTGTCCACCAATAATTCATCGACAAAATCCTTATGTTGGCCCCCCCTCCACGAATCCCTCCTGCTGAACTCCCTCTAGCTGCACTCCCTCTTGCCCGGGTTGGAAAACTCCATCAAGAATCTTATCAAATCCGAACATCATCAGGTTGTCAATCGGGGTAGGCGATGGATGAGTATGTTGATGCGATATCTTGACAAGGTGCGCACTCGAAAAGTATCTTTGACCAGTGTAGATCGCTCAAGATGTCGATCAAGATGATGACCATGTGTAGACCGATCAGGGGCAGCTGAGAAGATGTGGACCGGTCAGTATCATGTGGAGGAGGTGGAGGAGGTGGAGGAGATGGAGGCCGATGAGGGGTAGACTGAAAAGATGTGGCCCGGTTAGTATCATAATACATAGAACTAAATTTATCGCATAAAACAATTACAATGAAATAATTTTTACCTGATCTCTGGATGACAACGTTTGCATCAACCCCTTAAGTTCAAGAAGTATGGCCCCATGCTCATTCTGCCGCTGAACTACCTCTCGAAGTACTTGCCGGTGAATTTTCTCCCGAATCTCATTCACCCATTATCTATCCTTCTCCTCACAGCCCTATAAAGACCAATGCAGCTTCATCTTCATCATCAGATTCATCTTCTTCCGCCTATAGCATTTTAGTGTAGGAACTGTGCGGGACACGTCGTGAATGATGAGGTAAAGGTGACTCGTGTGGAGAAGGATGTGAAGTGGAGGCTGATTGTTGTGTAGTAGAGCGTGGCTGCTGTGTAGTAGAGCGTGGCTGCTGTGTAGTGGATGGACGTCTATGAGGTGGCCGTGCAATTGGTGCAGCCCGAGGGATCACACGTGGCGGCTCAGGAATCTCCACATCAGGGATGCCCCTAGCTGCCATCAACACCCTATCAACTTCCCTTGCGGCCAGATATCCTATAACATGGCTCTGCAAACAATGTATATTTCATTAGAATTAACAATAACAAAATGTTTAACCATACCGGATATAATTAAAAGGGATGTTTATTAAGCTTATTACCTTCTTTGCCTTCGCCAACAACGCCATCCACTGCAGAAGGGGTTGTCTTGCAACTCCATCTCATCATCCGAGCAGCCGCATCAGGAGCTCTGAGGGTGGCAGCAATAGTCGGAACACCAATGTCCGGTAGGGTCTCGTAAGCTCAAAACTGTAAGGCATGTATAACCCCTTGTACCGTCACCCTCCCTTCTGTGCTTTCCTTATAGGTATTCATCATGTGACAAATATTTTTATAGGTGTGATCCCACATCCACGTACACCAAGGAAAGTCATTTAGGCCATCTATATTCTCGACCAAATAGAAGGTCTCACGAGGTACGCCACTAGTCTCATCATGACCCATCATAATCCCGTGAATAAGGTAGACTAAACCTACACGGTAGAGAACTTCAAGACTCTCATCCTGATCCAATAACCATCTCTCAATATCGGTATGGTAATCGGTCGGGTGAGAAACTCATGGATATGGCCGTGTGTCCCCTCATCAAAACACCTAGAATAAGGTTCGGAGGTTCCGGGAGATCCCCAAACCTAAAACCGGTCATCATGCAAAACTCCCGCCTACCGAACTTCGCGGTCGTCTCACCAAATCTAAAATGAAGCTCATCAGGCACATTCGGATAAACGGCACTATAACACACATGTTGCAAAACTTTGAAGGAAAGCTGCCATTCATTGTACATTTCAATGAATTGTCGAAAAACACCACCTCTCAATGTTGCCTCAAATCCGATCCTTCTCATGTGAATTTGAAGAAGATCCCGGAGCTTGGTCTTTTCCCCTCTAAAAGTCCATGTCAAATTTTCCCGGTGTTTGTAGAGATCAAAACCATGAGGGCCAATCAACAACTGTTAACAAACAAATGGAATGGATTATTATCAACAATCAACAATGAAAATGCAAAATAAACCCTAAACCATGACTAAGTCTAAGTTTGTAGCCACAAATTGCATGTTTTTATCAAATTACAATCAAGAATAACCTAAACGCTAAAAAACTGGAGAAATAACCAAAAAACTGAAGTTTCTACGTCTAAACGTAGGGTCTGTACGTCCAAACGTAGAAACGTTACGTTTAGACGTAGAAACCTTACGTCCAAACATAGAAACAAATTCTTTTTCAGAAAATGAGCCTACTTCAGGTTTCTACGTCTAAACGTAGGTTCTCTACGTCCAAAAGTAGAAACTTTACGTTTAGACGTAGAAACCTTACGTCCAAACGTAGAAACACAATCTTTTTCTAAACCCCCCGACTTCAACCCAGAAAACGAAAAATTAGTCTAATCCCCTCTATCAGGCAAAAATATCAGACTAATCACCACAAGGCCAACAATATCAGGCAAATCACCACTACAAACCACTAAAAATTGGGAAATACATAGAAGATAATGGGAAATAAAATTTGGGAAACAATATAACAATAAAGCGTTTTAAATGCATCATAAGGGGAAATACATACAATTTCTGCATTGCGTTGATCCATTGTACTTGAGAGATTGTGGAAAATCTGAATATTTCTTGCAAAATCGCCGTCCAGACGTAAGGAACTGATGAGAAACGTATGGATATGAACGTTTGAAAAGGGATAGAAGAGAGAGACAGAGTTATTCAAAATTTTATAGTTCCTTGCGTTTAAACGTAAGGAACCTACGTTGAGTGCTTTTATGTGTGTCAGTTGGCTATTTAAATTCCTTACGTTTGAACGTAAGGATCCTTACATTTACCTGATTTTCAATGTCAGAAAAGGCACAACCTGATTTGCAAGTGTCAGACCTGACACAACCTGATTTTCCAATTTCTGTACTAGGCCTAGAGGAGCAAGTACACTTACTAAAATATCCTCATTACTCACTGTTACTTGACTGAATTAATCTAAACAAATGCAATCCTTCTTTAAAGCAAATTTTTTAACATGAGCATATATCATATCACCCCAAATTTCTCTATCCACTACTGGTGCTTCATTAAAAACTGTTGGGAATGTGTATCGTGTGTTGAGTGATTTACGGAACAGATCCAGTGATTACCGGGTAGAAATTACGGAATAATTTAAAACCATAAAAAAGATCTAAAGATGCACAAATAAAGGAATAGAAATCAAACCGAGGCGAATGTAAACACTCTTTCCTTAAGACAAATTGCCCCGGTCTCGTGCCCACGGTTGTAGCAACTGTCTCCCAAGATACAACGGTTCACGTCTCGAGTTTAGCGGCACTTCAAAAACTCGAGCTCCGGCGAACTGCTCGGATGTTCCGACTTTTCTTCGACACACCATGACTCAATGAGTGCAGAATGATTTTGTATATAGTAGAGGAGGAAAATTCGATGTCTAATTCTCATTCACGGGGCTCTTTATATAGTGGGAGGGTGTGTCAATACTCGATTCTTATTGGCCGAATGACACAATATTCTTATCCCTTAAGACAAGACACAATAGCCGACATTTATTTTACACAATTAGATCAGCCGACCTAATCAATAGTCGGTCTATTAATAAATACGTTAAAGTCGATCAGCTTTTCGGTTCGCATGAATTTACACCAACTTTAGGCATTTATTTCTCATTCACCCGATAACCGAATCGAGCGGTTCAAAAGACCATCATTATCTACTCCGTGAGTAAAATATAACCATATAAAAAACTCTCAATGATATACATCGGATACTATCCAAAATTAGCGCTAATGTTGACCGTTCGACCTTGTCGATTCGGTTTTTCTCCGACAATCCCTCACATGAATGAAAATTAATGCATGTGCAAATGCAGACTCTGAAGAGAAGTCAGACGGAAAAATATTGCATCAGGAGAGGTAGTTTATGGCCTTGAACCTGCCTTAGTGAAGTACTATCGGATTTACTCGGCTAATCAGTGAACTAGGTCTTGAACTATTCAGCCTTTAGTGTAAACCAAGACAATAGAACTCACACAATATTTTCCCTAACACCTTTCGGTTCTCATGGTTGTGTCCATCTCGGCCCTGGACAACACTTGGTTTCAGAAATTGCTTTAGAGAATTCAAGCCTCAAAATCCTCACAGAAGCGGCCCCACTTCACACTTACATAGGTGACCTCCTATCAAGGGTATTCTGCCCTACCCCACTTGAATATCAAACTATAGGAATCATTAAAAGCTATGCTTAACCTCACACCCTCTGCAGATAGCACTTTTATTCTAACAGAATGGGTAAGTGTTGGACTGTTCCTTATAACTTAGTTGTCCATTTTGAACAATGATCTTGGGATCTCCAGTCAACATGGTTGGGTTGCCATTACAAGAAAACATGCGTAATAGGTTTCAATCCCATTCCATTTGTCAAGATTGACATCTGATCTCTAGCTAAACCTTTTGTAAGCGGATCCGCAAGATTCTCCATCGACCTTATATAGTCGATGGAAATCACACCATTAGAGATCAATTGTTCAATGGTATTATGTCTCTGGAGTATGTGTCAAGACTTACCATTATACACTTTACTTTGTGCCCTTCCCATAGCCGATTGACTATCACGATGTATGCTGATAGTAGCCTTAGGCTTAGGCCAACATGGAACATACTCAAGAAAATTCCTAAGCCATTTAGCTTCTTCTCCAACCTTATCCAAGGATATAAACTCAACTTCCATTGTGGAATGAGCTATGCACGTTTGTCTTGTAGACTTCCAGGACACAGCAGCACCGCCAATCGTGAACAAGTATCCACCGGTGGACTTCGAATCTTTCGTATCTGATATCCGGTTGGCATCACAGTATCCTTCTAATACTGGTGGATTGTATATCGTAATCCCAGACTCACAGTGTACTTCATGTACCTCAACAACCTATTCAAGGCATTCCAATGATTATGGTCTGGATTACGTGTGAACCTACTTAGTTTATTCACTGCACATGTTAAGTCCGGTCGTGTACAGTTGGCTATGTACATCAGACTTTCAATCACTTGAGAGTATCTCAATTGATCCACAGGTTCACCTTTATTCTTGACTAAGTGCATACTTAGGTCAAGTGGAGTGCTCACATCTACAACTCTCAGGTCCTTCACATTAAAGTCCCTTGTCAACATCATTTTCGTATTCATGATACTCTCATTAGTACTTCCCATTATTAGTATGTCATAGACATACTATCACATACCACTGGAGGATCCAGGAATTTATTCCAGTGGTGTCACTGGAGTCTAAAACTACATCTTTTATCCAAAAAAATTCCAGTGGGGTCACCGGAGTCTAAAACATCAATTTTTATCGACAAAACGACACTTTTTAACAACAAAACTACATAGTTTTAATACTATTTTTTTAATTTTTAAAATCTAGTGGGGTCACGTGACCCCCGCTGGGGCACGTGGATCCGCCCCTGTCACATACATGTGTTCTTGTATACATATATATGTTCTACCCACTTGACAACATAGCATTGTCAAACTCGATATGCCATTGCTTTGGCTAATATTCGAGCCCACAGAGAGTCTTAACAAGTCTACACACCTTACTCTCTTGTCTTGGAACTATGAACCCATCTGGTTGTTCCAAGTACATATCTTCTTTTAACTCACCATAAACATCCATTTGATGGATTTTCAGGCTACAGACTCCAGCTATATCGATGAGAACCCTTATATAAGTAATTCTCGTAACTGGTGAGTAATAAGCTAAGGCCTTCTTTTTGTCGATACCCTCAGGCTACCAACAACGCCTTACGATTATCAATAAATCCATCAACCTTTCTCTTGAAGATCCACTTGCACCAAAGTGGTTTATCTCCTGGTGGAAGACAAACCAACTCCCAAGTGTGGTTTTGCATGATGGATTCCATTTCACTATTTATAGCCTCTTTTCAGAAAGGAACTTCTGGAGTAGACATCGCCTCAGCGTATGTCCTGGGTTCGTTTTCTACCATATAGGGCAGAAAATCAGGGCCAAAAGACTAGGAAGTCCCAGCCCTCATACTACAACAAGGTTCCTCAAGTTCTTGAGTGTCAGACTCATCTGACCGCTTACCCATTAATAAGATTAGATTCAACATCCCAATTCCTGTGGATCGACCCAGCCACTTATCTCGCTCTACTATCAACAACCCGGTATTCGGCCGGTTAGAGTTAGTTTTGCATATAGGTTGGGATGCAAAATCCTCCCAACAAAAGTAGAAGCGCCGTTGCGGGGGAATAGGTGCTTTGTTGAATCTAATTAAATTAATTTTTCTATTTTGTTACGTTTCAATTATCTTTATTTTAATAAAAGTAGCGTTAAGTGCATTGAGAGTTTTTATTTTTGCCGTGTTTCGTGACCGTTAGGTTAGGAATGTGCAAAAAGTTTTTACTCAATGTATGAAACGTGAATTACATGTTTATGTGTTTTCGATCTAACCTCTCATTGCTTAAATTTGTCCGTGGTTTGCTTTTGATGAGGTTGTGTATGAAAAGTATGCAGAATATTTAGGTGTGTTGTGTTGTTCCTGCGTTCTCGTGCGTGATTTCGATGACTCGAACGAGCGTTCAAGTAAGTGAACGCCCGTCGATCCCAACAATGCAGTAACCGAGCGTTTGAGGGTGGAACGGCCGTCCGTGCAAAAAGTTCAACTCGACCGATGACAAGAACCAGACGGGCGTCGACTTGTTGAACGCCCGTCCGCCTTTGCATAAGTGTGGAACACCCGCTTGAAATTTTAAACGCACGCCCGTGGTTCAAATTTTTCTTGCTTTGAATTTTTAATGCTTTATTTAATATGGATTTCTTTCATACGAGCTTCGTGGCTAATTTCTTTTACGTAGATGTTACGAGCTTGCATATTCATATCTTTCCATCTACGAATCCATGTTAAATAACGCTAACTTTTATATACATGATTCATCTGCATGTTATAGTTACCGCCGGTTCTCGTATGCTATAAATCGTTTCTTATCATTGTTAGTGGCTAATGTCGGTTTTCCGTTGCTACCATGTCTTCTTATGAGTTATATCTGTTTAGTATAGCTAATCGTTGGTTTCCATAATGCTATCACCTTCTTTCTTTTATTTTCTTTTATTTTTGCATATCATTTAGATGCATATCATTTAGTTGCATGTCATCTAGTTGCATTGTTTTTCTATTTTTCTTTTTTGAAAAGAGATTATGTTACGCATTGGTATGTTTTTTCTATTGTTGTAGATACTCACTGATGATGGAAGAGAGGATTTGTAGAGAGCCAAATTCGTGATTGGAAAGAATCAATCAAGATTCAAAGAACATAGCATTCATAGACTCGATGATGAAATCACCATGTACATCATAGATGTCGATTTTATGCACCAGAAACTAATAGGCACTCCCCTATATTTGGTTTAGGTACTTTTACCTTAGCCAAAACACCCCCACATTTCCAAGAATTTGTAGCAAGACCTTGGCCTTTCCACAACTCATACAGGGTGTCATCCTTCTTGTTTGAAAGGATCTTGTTCAGAATGAATTTCGCTGAGAGGACAACATCTCCCCATAAGTTCTGAGATAAACCCGAACTTATCAACATAGCATTTATCAACTTTTTAAGTGTTCGGTTCTTGCATGCAGCAATACCACTTGACTGATGTGTGTATGGTATAGTTGTTTGATGAATGATGCCGGGCCCTTAGCAAGAATCATGAAACAATACATCATCCACTACCACAATCACTACGAATACATCGCATTCAATTGCTATGTTTATTATCTCCTTCATTCTGACAACTCTCAAGGCATCACGAACCTCATCATCACTTTTCAGCATACAAACATCAAGTTCTGGTGCTATCATAAATAAAAGTAACGAGATACTTTTATCACCTCTAGGTTACACGAATCAAGAGGTTATGTGTTCCTTTCTACCGGTTGAATGAAGAGTTAGCCAACATGGCTTCAACACATACTTGACATTTGTGATTAGGATCAAATTTCAAATTTGTAACAACTCCATGTTCATCAATGGACGAACGGATTTTAAATTTGCAAGTCCTAGTCAGAGTGTCACAAGCACGACGACTCAAGCATGTAAGCAGAGCTTGGAGCCAATCTCACTAGCTCTCTTAGGAGCATCACCTATCGTGCTCAATAGACAGTTCCACTGTCAATATAATGATCAATCTCGGTTAGATCATTCAAACATCGTTTGTTGCATCAACAAGCTTCTCTTGTCTCAATCCTTTTCCAAGCATAGGAAGAGATAACTGTGTCAGAAGTGCAATGTCTAGTGCTAAAACCGACACGTACATACACCATTAGATAAATTAGGATTCACCTATGTGTTTATTTTCATTTCTATTTGATGACAGAAGATCGACAACTTTTAAATCATTGTCAGAAACCAGCTCAACCAAACAAAATATGAGGTCTCACCACAGATTAAAATCAAAAATAATTTTTTTCATTTCTCTTTTAACATAGAGGAATATATGTATACACATACACAAACTTCAACACTCATACTATATACGAGCATTTGTTTTGACAGCAACAGATCGATCACTTAAACAAATTGCATATTGCACACACTTTCTTAATTCATACATCTAACAAAATGTATGAAACTGCATTTGTTTGCGGTTAACTTCTTTCTTTATGAACTTCGTAACCGATCATAGCACATTAGACATTAGACATCATAGTAAGCAGAAAAACTTATTATCCATTCTAATATAGAGGGGCAGATGAAACTACTAGTGTTCACAACAAGGGCGTACATATGTATGTGTAGATTCTAATATAAAAATTCTATGGGTTCCGTTTGATCCATAAAATATCTTTAATCCACTAATCGATATAGTGTTAGCACAATTCCTGGCTCCGCCCTTGGTTCAAGTCAAAACAAACCAACAGTTCACGGCAAGCTCATGTACTATGCCTGCCCAATTTAATAAGGTCATTACACAAGCTAATATCGATTGACATTCAACAACGAGAATAGTGTACACATATATACCAGCACTTGTAGTTAGGCACTATAGTTGTCCTTACTCGTACGTGCAACAACAATACGAAACACAACACTATGTTACTGTCGACTATACAGTACATGCAAGAACTTATTAATATGAGGATTACTATTATTATTCTTCTTCTTATGTTTTCCCCTCTTGACTGGAAAAACTAATAATACAATAATCAAAGAAGTCCTGTCAATAAGCAACCAATGCAATTAAACATTCCACCACAGGTCCAAAGTATATACTTTGGGTCAAATTAATAAAGACTTGCAAACGTGGTTAAAACACGGATCTCTACTGATATACCCGAACTGGATTGGGGTTCTGTTCACCTAGATTGAGCCTATTTTCATAGCCCCGTAGCAGGTCTTGGGCCTCCTTCCTCTTAATCCGCAAATCATAAGCCGGATCCTACCCGCCGTTCGTAAGCCGGGTCCTATCCGCAATCTGTGAGCCGGATCCTGTCTGCTGGTCGTAAGCCGGACCCTTCCACTTCGTGTGATTTCTACCCGTGTATCCAGGCTGACATCAAGGCAAGGCAAATATGAGTCCGACCTACAAACGTGTCCGCTGACCGCCATACTTATCCAGACAGCTGGCCGGTCCAACTGTATTATGTATATGACTATCTCTAATTATATCCTTTTAATTGTCTTGTCATGAACAGTAAACCGACTTAGTCCTAACTTATATATATGGGATCACAATGTAATAGAAAGGGAGGAGAACTAATACAAACAGAGATACTCTGCCAATTTGTCAAATCACTTGTGTTTACTCTCATAAGCATCATTCCGACCGCCTAGTTCTTCATATCCGCCACATTCTCTCAGGAGAAATCATACCTACACAGCCATATATCCACGAAATATATCTCATTAAACAAATATATTTGTTCTATATCATATACTGTATTCACCGCAATATAAGTAACATATACCAATTAATTGATAATTTATAACAAAATAATCAACGTAAAAGTAACAATTAATTAATTGTGTAATCAATATATATCCACGAAATATATATCGTTATAACCGAATATTAGCGCATTCACCGATCAATATTTCATATACCAATTAATTAGCAAATTTTATAACAAAAATAATCAATGCGTATCTAAATGCACAACTAGTCAATGGGCTTACATTTAACCAGAGGAATTCTTTTTATTTTCTTTCTTCAGCGAATCGAACCTCTCCACCTCCCCTCTACACAGCAGTAAATTCCAAAATACTGGCCACTTACCAATATAATATCAATTATTGTCACGGGAAGTAATGTAGACGCACACAATTGAATATAACCAACATAGTATAGCAACAAAATTGTTTCAACCACATACGAGATCAACCACAAAATCGGTTTGAACCAAAGGAACGAAAACTACAACCTTCGATAAGCATCTGTGATATAGTAGATCATAATATATATAAATAATATATATAAACAGAAAGCACAAATCGAAACAACATATACCGTAAAGCTAAACCTAAAATTTGTCTTAAGCTTGTTGGGAATGTGTATCGTGTGTGGAGAACAGATCCCGTGATTACCGGGTAGAAATTACGGAATAATTTAAAACCATAAAAAAGATCTAACGATGCACAGATAAATGAATAGAAATCAAACCGAGGCGAATGTAAACACTCTTTCCTTAATACAAATTGCCCCGGTCTCGTGTCCACGGTTGTAGCAACTGTCTCTCAAGATACAACGGTTCACGTCTCGAGTTTAGCGGCACTTCAAAAACTCGAGCTCCGGCGAACTACTCGGATGTTCCGACTTCTCTTCGACACACCATGACTCAATGAGTGCAGAATGATTTTGTATGTAGTAGAGGAGGAAAATTCGATGTCTAATTCTCATACACTGGGGCTCTTTATATAGTGGAGAGGGTGTGTCAATACTCGATTCTTATTGGCCGAATGACACAATATTCTTGTCCCTCAAAACAAGACACAATAGCCGACTTTTATTTTACACAATTAGATCAGCCGACCTAATCAATAGTCGGTCTATTAATAAATACGTTAAAGTCGATCGGCTTTTCGGTTCGCACGTAATTTACACCAAATTTAGGTATTTATTTCTCATTCACCCAATAACCGAATCGAGCGATGCGAAAGCCCATCATTATCTACTCCGTGAGTAGAATGTAACCATATAAAAAACTCTCGATGATATACATCGGAGACTATCGAAATTAACGCTAAAGTTGACCGTTCGACCTTGTCGATTCGGTTTTTCTCCAACAAAAACCAATCTTGTAGAACACAACAATGAAGGAAAAACAGACACGCTTAATTCATTCACACCAAATCTTCGTAAATCACAAAAAGATTGAAGCTTTCAAGCAATTATATCAATCTTGGCATCATATGTGTGATAATGAATGACATAGAAGAGGAAGACGATGAATCAGTTCTTGATTAGAAAAGAGGAATCAATTCACATAGAAAAAGAGAAATACATGTGGAGAAATTCATTGAAACTAACCTCAATCCTTCAGGAAAAAAAAGGACAATAAATCTCACAAGCTTCAATTTTCGTCTGTCTTTTGTTATTTAGGGGGGGGGGGGGGGAGGAAATTTTCTTTTTGGCGCCTTTTGGTCCAGTGAGAGGAATGACAATCCCGCATTTGAGCAAGTGGATAGATAAATGAGTGTACTATTAATTTTAGCAGACACTTCAAATATGAAAGGAAGCTTAATTTTTTTTCAGGATAAAGAAATAATTGGAGTGTTATTGTAGGGATCAAGGTCTGACATTCTCCCTATACTATATTTGGGGGGTGGGAAAAAATTACCATTGGGGTGACTCTTAGATATGGTCTATAAGTGTTGGATACCATCTTTTAATGAATTATTATTCTAATGGAATCAATTACATTTTGAAAGTTTATCTTGGTATCAAACTCCGGTGAGTTCAGTCTCGCCGGTTTCCTCAGCTCCACAGGCTTCAACGCTGTCAATCGGTTCCATTGAAACACAAATTCCTAGCTCTGTGGCTACCTAGTCAATTGGTGATGGCAGCCACACTTCTCATTTTCAATCTGCACCCAACTCACAATTATACACACTAATCTCCCTTCTATGCCGTCGTTGATGAATCCGGCCACCTCTTCTTCTCCCTTTACCATAAATTTCTTCAGCCATCGGATCCCTTTGGAGGTCGTTTAATCAAACATGCAATGTCAATCGCCTAGAGGGACATCTCCTTGGAACTAGTATTTACCTAACAGAATACAACCATACTATATATCAACTTTCCAAGATAATACCTTCATTCCAATTATTAGGAATCAATACTACATTTGTTTAACATTTGGCTTCACATTAGACATACACTTTTCACCAAGAAAACTTGTTAACTAATGTCACTACCATTCTTCTCGAAAAAAAATAGTAATAGTATTAATTACTACTCCATTATTGAACCAAAGGCTTACTTGACTTTCATAATAAAGCATTTACTTCATAATTAAACATTTACTCCATCATCAATTGTCTACTAAAAAAAGATAACAAAAACTCCCTCTAACAAAATGGCAAGAGTAGCATCAGCAAGTGGAATTTGACATGTCTTGTCTATTGTTTTTGTATTTTTGGAATCTGATGAGTTATGAAATGTGTATATATATATATATATATATAGTGAAGAAGATTAATAGATATTGATAAAAAAAAATAACAATAACGTGTAGGTGTGAAGTTTACACTGTTGGGGGAGGGATTAAAAAAAAAGATCTTAAAAAAAGAATTACTCTAGAACACAAGAATTTCCAATCACACAACAATTACAACGAGAAGCAACACTAGAATTGAGGAATTGAAAATTAGTAGTATGATTTAAGGGTTTAAGATTGGAAAGGAGATTTTGAAAGAATCAAGAATTCTTACCAGCTGTTGAAGAGAGTATTGTTCCCCTCGTCATGGAGGTCATGAATCTATGTTTTATCTACGATTTTAGTGAAGAGCCAATTATAAATAAATTAATGGGCAAAGGACTAATAAGCCTAAACAAGAAAACCTTAAAGTGAATAGTTATCTAACCTAACTAGCCTCGATCGACCAAAGGTTCACTCAATGACCACCTCCAATTAAACGGTTAACCTTGAGTGATCACGATAGACCCAAACAAAAAAAGGCATGCATATTGGCAAGCTGACCTTCAAAATCTGATCAAGCAGGCCTCGTATCATCAGACCTTTAACAGCATATGTCTAAGCAGTCCCGGTCTGGTCTTAACGTAGACCGAAAAGTCAACCAACAAGCAAATATTGGGTCAGGCCCTAATCTCATCAAGCAGATTTCAACATATAAATTTCAACATACAATGACTACTACTATTTAGGAACTGAGGTAGTATGACCAAAAGGCCTCGTTAAAAAAAAAAAAAAAAAAAACTATTGTAGATATTTTCATCGGTTCTTGACCAAATTGGCTAATCTGTCCACCGTTGTTAGCTAGTCAAACTCTTAAATTTAAATTCTATAAAAGTCATGTTTTCCCTATACATCTATATCAGTTAACTTTATCTTGTGGAAGCAATAAAGAGATAAATCATATCATATGCAAGATACCTGAAAACATAAGAACCCCTCCGAATACAACCATACTATATATCAACTTGTCTTAAGCTTGTTGGGAATGTGTATCGTGTGTGGAGAACAGATCCCGTGATTACCGGGTATAAATTACGGAATAATTTAAAACCATAAAAAAGATCTAACGATGCACAGATAAAGGAATAGAAATCAAACCGAGGCGAATGTAAACACTCTTTCCTTAATAAAAATTGCCCCGGTCTCGTGCCCACGGTTGTAGCAACTGTCTCCCAAGATACAACGGTTCACGTCTCGAGTTTAGCGGCTCTTCAAAAACTCGAGCTCCGGCGAACTACTCGGACGTTCCGACTTCTCTTCGACACACCATGACTCAATGAGTGCAGAATGATTTTGTATGTAATAGAGGAGGAAAATTCGCTGTCTATTTATCATTCACTGGGGCTCTTTATATAATGGAGAAGGTGTGTCAATACTCATTCTTATTGGCCGAATGACACAATATTCTTGTCCCTCAAAACAAGACACAATAGACGACTTTTATTTTACATAATTAGATCAGCCGACCTAATCAATAGTCGGTCTATTAATAAATACGTTAAAGTCGATCGGCTTTTCGGTTCGCACGTATTTTACACCAACTTTAGACATTTATTTTTCATTCACCCGATAACCGAATCAAGCGATTCGAAAGCCCATCATTATCTACTCCGTGAGTAGAATGTAACCATATAAAAACTCTCGATGATATACATTGGAGACTATCCGAAATTTGCGCTAAAGTTGACCGTTCGACCTTGTCGATTCGGTTTTTCTCCAACAAAAACCAATCTTGTAGAACACAACAATGAAGGAAAAAATCGTTCATACCAAATCTTCGTCAATCACAAAAAGATTGAATCTTTCAAGCAATTATATCAATCTTGGCATCATATGTGTGATAATAAATGACATAGAAGAGGAAGAAGATGAATCAGTTCTTGATTAGAAAAGAGGAATCAATTCACATAGCAAAAGAGAAATACATGTGGAGAAATTCATTGAAACTAACCTCAATCCTTCAGGAAAAAAGGACAATTAATCTCACAAGCTTCAATTTTCGTCAGTCTTTTGTTATTTGTGGGGGGGGGGAGGAAAGTTTCTTTTTGGCGCCATTTGGTCCGGTGAGAGGAATGACAATCCCACCTTTGAGCAAGTGGATAGATAAATGAGTGTACTATTCATTTTAACATACACTTCAAATACGAAGGGAAGCTTAATTTTTTTTCGGGATAAAGAAATAAATGGAGTGTAGGCATCAAGGTCTGACATTCTCCATATACTATATTTGGGGGTGGGAAAAAATTACCATTGGGGTCACTCTTAGATATGGTCTATAAGTGTTGGATACAATCTTTTACTGAATTATTTTTCTAATGGAATCAATTACATTTTGAAAGTTTATCTTGGTATCAAACTCCGGTGAGTTTAGTCTCGCCGGTTTCCTCAGCTCCACAGGCTTCAACGCTGTCAATCGGTTCCATTGAAACACAAATTCCTAGCTCTGTGGCTGCCTACTCAATTGGTGATGGCAGCCACAGTTCTCATTTTCAATCTGCACCCAACTCACAATTATGCACACTAATCTCCCTTCTATGCCGTCGTTGATGAATCCGGCCACCTATTCTTCTCCCTTTACCATTAATTTCTTCAGCCATCGGGTCCCTTTGAAGGTCGTTTAATCAAACATGCATTGTCATCGCCTAGAGTGAGATCTCCTTGGAACTTGTATTTGTCCACCTCTGAATCTTGTTATGACAACCGGTTTTGGTCTGGTTTCTAATCAGGCTTATGATGATTGGAAAGCCACAAATCAGTTTCTCATTGGGTGGATGATGGCCTCCATGACAGAATCTGCGCTTCTTGAAGTGGTTTGCTGCTCCACCACTCATGAGGTCTGGAAAACGTTAGAAGTTATGTTCAACAACATATCCAAAGCTCGAATGTTAGAGTACAAAGGAGCTTTAACTCAGACTGATAAGGGCACAAAACTCATGATGGATTATCTTACCCCTATGAAGTTTTACTCTGAGGGTCTAGCAGCTGATAAGTATCCAATTTCTAATGTTGAGCTGATTCTAGCTGGCTGGAGGGCTGAATAAAGACTAAGAATCTGTGATAGTCAACATTACATTGAGGATTGGTTCACAGTCGTGGCATGAGGTTCAATCGCAGTTAATTACCCATGAAAAGCTTTTGTCTAGGTTTAACCGTACAATGAATCTAAACATAATATTACCATCGGCTCATTTGGCAACCCAAAAACAGGCAAATTTTAAGTCTACATCTCAGTCTAATGGGTCCTTCAATGGATAACAATATGGGAGTGGTAGAGGCTTTAAAGGATCTAGAGGTGGCAGAAATAGAGGAGGAGGAAGAAACATATATGGATTTCAAGGCTCAGCTCCCAAACCAATATGTCAAGTTTGCAGCAGATCTGGACATATTATTGCAAACTGTTACTATTGATATGATTCCTCCTATACAGGAACAGCATCTGGATACAATGCTCCTTTTCAAAATCTGAACCCTAGACATAATGTTGCTTTTCTTGCCTCTGCTGATACAGATGTTGGTCCCAGTTGGTATGTTGATAGTGGTTCTACTAGCCATATTGCCTCAGACCTCAATAGTCTTCATCTGAGCTCAGGGTATGAAGGTTCATATACTTTAACTGTTGGTAATGGCGAGTCTTTTAAAATAGAAAACACTGGTCATTCTATCATTCCTGTTAATCACAGTATTTCCTTGGCCCTTAATAATATACCACATGTTCATGATATTACCAAAAAATTGTCGAGTGTAACTATATTAACTCTGGACAATCCTGTTTATCTTGAATTTCACTCAAATCACTGTTTTGTGAAGGATCTAACTACAAGGAAGGTCTTGCTGCAAGGAATCCTTAGAAATGGCCTCTATCCGCTTTAAGTTCCATTTAATCTGAGCTCTCTTCAATATAATATCTCCCAGGATCAGTCCACTCCTCAGTTTGCTGGCAAGTCTGCTGCATTCAGCACTCAGTTCTTTATGAGTCTTAAGTCTACTGGTAATAAGGCCAATGTTTGGCATATGAGGCTAGGGCATCCCTCTGAGAGGGTCATGAGTCATGTTCTGAAAAATTGTAATGTGTGTTTGAAAACTAATGAAAAATTATCTTTTTGTGAAGCTTGCAAGTTTGGTAAACAACATGATTGCCCTTATTCCTTGTCCAATATTAAAACTAATGTTCCTTTTGATCTTTTGCATTCTGATTTATAGGGTCCATCCCTAGTCTCTTCCACAAATGGCTATGGTTACTATATTCATTTTATGGATGATTGTACCAGGTACATGGATCTACCCATTAAAGCTTAAGTCTGATTCCTTAACAGACTTTGTTCAGTTTAAAAACCTCATGGAAAATCAATTTAATCTCAAGATCAAGACTTTTCAAACAGACTGGGGGTGATTTTAGATCTTTTCCTACTGTCCTTGCAAACTGTGGTATCACATTTAGGCATTCTTGCCCTCATGCTCATGCCCAAAATGGTAAGTCAGAGAGGAAACATAAGTCTATAGTAGACTTGGGATTGACTCTTTTGGCTCAAGCATCCATGCCACTAAGTCTTTGGTGGCATAGCTTTTAACATTCCGTAAGACTGGTGAATTGTCTTCCTACCCAATTTTGGATCCCAAATCTCCTTTTGAGTGTCTCTTTGGAAAGCTTCTTGACTATAGCATGTTCAAAAGCTTTGGTTGTGCATGTTATGCACACTTGAGACCTTATCAATCTAGGAAAATTCAGTTAAGGAGACACGTATGTGGCTTTATCTGGACCACATAATTTCATTGCAGAATGAAACTATGTGGTCCAAATGAAGCCACATAGGTGTCTCTTCATAGGGGATTATCCACCATATAATTTCCCGTTAGTCCTGCTCATAAAGGGTATTTATGATTGGATCCAGGGGGAAAATCTACATCTCTAAGGATGTTTCTTTTGATGAGTCTAGTTTCCCAAATTCTGATCAGAAGGGGTCTTCTTCTATCTCTGCATCTGTTCCTTGTCAATAGTCTATTATGTCTCTGCCCACTCTGCCAAACTCTCAAACCACACCTATATCTCCTTAAATATCTCATCTTCAATCACATGAATCATCTTCTCCAAATCTCCTTAGTGATCATCTAGAGTCTGCTCCTCTTCAATCATATGACCCTTAAACTTCTTCTATTAGTCACATTTGTCCTCATTCCACCTCCCCAATCATAAGAATAGTTCCTCCAATCATTATATTTCTGTGCCTGACTCAGCATCATGTTCTGTCAACATTTCTTCCTCTCCTGCACCAACTTTTACTCTATCTCTTCTTAATCAACACCCTATGCACACTAAGCCAATAGCGGAATTTTCAAACCTAAAACATAATGAACCAACTAAAGTCTCTGATGCTCTCAGCCACCCTGACTGGAAGAAGGCTATGGAGGATGAGTATCATGCCCTAATGAGGAACCATGCCTAGGTACTGGTTCCAAGATCTCAGGCTCACAATTTGGTTGATAATAGATGTGTTTTTAAGCTTAAAGTCAATCATGATGGTCATGTTAATAAGCACAATTCAAGATTAGTAGCTAAAAGGATCTATCAGACTCATGGGATTGATTATTGAGAAATATTTACTCCTGTAGCTAAGGCATCTACCATCAGAATTATCTTGGCTTTAGTTGTTGCCTTGGAGTGGTCAATCAAGCAAATTGACATCAACAATGCCTTTCTAAATGGCACACTGTATGAGTTAGTGTTTATGATACAACCATAGGGTTTTGTAGACCAAAAAAGATTTAAGTATGTGTGCCATTTGAAGAAAGCCTTATATGGTTTTAAACATACACCAAGAGCCTAGTTTGATTAACTTAAAAAACAGCTGATGACCTAAGGTTTCATGACAGTCTAGAGTTGATACCTCTTTGTTTATTTTTTAGTCTGGGACCACACTAATGTATTTTTAGTTTATGTTGATGACATTCTAATTACGGGAAACAACACACAATAGATACAAACATTTGTTCAGCCTTTGAACACCAGATTTGCTTTTAAAGATCTAGGTGATCTTCATCACTTCTTGGGTATAAAGGTCTACATAGATATGTCTGGAATGTATTTATCTCAGCACATTTATGCACAACAGCTTCTGGACAATTTGAATCTGCAGCATCTAAATCCTTTCCCTACACATATGGTGGTCAATTCCAAAACACAGATGTCAGCATGACCAATGAAGAATCCAACACTATATAGAAGTACTATTAGAGCATTGTAGTATCTCACCTTCACTCGACCAAATGTGGCATTTGCAGTCAATTTTCTTAGTCAGTTTATGCAAACTCCTACCGTGGGACATTGGCAACTTTGTCAGAAGATTGTTAATATACATCAAATGAACTATTTATTATGGCTTGCACTTCAAACCTGCTCAGCCACTATGTATTCATGGGTTTAGTGATGCAGACTGGGTTGTCACAAAGTGGATAGGATATCTGTTGTTGCATACTGCATATTCCTGGCTCGTTCTCAGTTCCCTTGTCATCAAAGAAGAAACCAATGGTGTCAAGATCTAGCACAAAATCTGACTATAGATCTCTGGCCAATGTAGCAATAGAGACACAATGGATCCTTAATATATTATTTGAACTCCACATAATCCTAGCAGCAAAACTAGTCTCTGGTGTGATAATCTTGGAGCAGGGCCCCTAGTACATAATATTGTTCTACACTCTAGAGTGAAGCATATTGAATTAGATGTTCCTTTTATTAGAGATAAAGTGCTTCAAGGTGTGATGGAAGTTGAGTATGTTCATTCTTTTGAACATACATCAGATGCTCTTACAAAGCCACTTGAATCTTCTATGTTTCATTACTTTAAAGACAAACTAAATGTCGTTGTCACCCTATTTGGTTTGATGGAGGATGTTAAAACATAAGGACTTATGTGTAGTATTGATAATTTATGTGTATTGATTTAGCTATTAGCTTTGTGTGTGCCAAGTGTTCCGCTGGGTGTCAGGTTGTTAGTAAGTTGGTTAGATTTGGTGTATAAGTGTTGGATACGATCTTGTACTGAATTATTATTCTAATGTAATCAATTACATTCTTTAAGTTTATCTAGTTCTAAGGCCATCTCCAATGGTCGGTTATTGATTTTTTTAAGCTACCATAAAAGTTTTACACCATTGAAAATGTGCTGTCTATGCACAGTTTTTCAAAAAAGGTTTTTTCAGCATGAAACGGTTTATAATGCCAGCTGGACGCAACAAAGTGTCTGACGCTTTGCTTTTGCTTTATTTATTTATTTATTTTCTGTAAATTAACAGTTGCTTTGATTTATTTTTTTATTTGTTCTCAAAAAATATAGTTCAATTGCATTAATATTTAAAATTAATGACATATAAAAAAATTAAGTGAATATATTTTATTTATTTTGATAATAAACATAATATTTTTATCTCACGTTAAACATGACTTTGTTTTATTTCTGTGTGTAATAATGTTATATATAGTTTTAAGTAAAAATTATAAAATTCATCTTATAAAAGATAAAATATTTATACAATGGTCCATTTTATAAAGTTATAAAAGAATTTTGTAAAGTTGTAAAACGTTTATATAAAGGTTTATAAACCGATGATGTGGCAGTGTAAAAAGCTTTATGATTGTCATTGTAAAGAAAATGTTTATAGATAAAATATTTATAAGTTGTGGCACGGTCATAGAGTTTTTAAATGCTCCATGACTGGAGATACTCTAAAGAACTGAAAAGATGGTACATTCATCTCTAAATAAGACCAATTTCATGACTCATTTTAACATAATGGAATCCTTGCTTTTGTCAGATCTGGCAATGGCTTTTTTTATTACCGATTACAATGGCTTCATTATTATGGATCCCTCATTATTTACATTGTTTATCTTTTGAATGTGTAAGGGATGGGGCTTTGTCCAAGTCTTGATTTACACAGTGGTTATTTTCTTTCTTCTTTAATGCTTGTCCTCTTTTCTCCTTCATGTAATCTATTTCTTTCAACCTTTTTTTTCTTCTTTGATCTCCTTAATGTTCATAATGTATTACCCTATGAAAAAAATCCAAGTTTTGAAATCAGCTGTTTAAACTTAGTGAGTGGATGGATCTCCCCTGGCTCGTAACTGGAGATTTCAATGATATCGCGGACCTGAAAGAGAAGAAAGGTGGGAAACTACCTTCTTTAAGGCGTATGGATTCCTTCAATTATAATGTTAGCAGATGTAGTCTCATGGATCTTGGTTTTGTGGGCCCTCCCTTTACTTGGTGCAACAAGCGGGAAGGTCACCGTCTAATTCAACAGAGGTTGAATAGATGTTTGGCTAACCCTGATTGGAGAGCCAAGTTTGAGGAAGCTAAGGTGGTGCACCTCCCTAAGTTAGTTTCCGACCATAACCCTCTTCTCTATGATTTCTGGCCTTTTAAAAATAATTGTAAGTTATGTCCTTTTTTGAGTTTGCCTGGTTTTATCACCCCTCCTTTTTCAACACTGTTAAAGAGGTTTGGGATAGATATTCTGATGTTGATACTCCCAAATCTCTTTTTAATTTGCGTAGTTGTCTTAGTGACTGGAATTCTAATTTTTTTGGTAATATTTTTAAAAAGAAACGTAGAATAATGAATAGACTAAGAAGTATTGAATTATCCCTTTGCCACAGTTATAATGCTTTTCTTATTGATCTCCAGAATAAGCTTTGTGTTGGATATAATAATATTCTGGAGCAAGAAGAGCTTATGTGGTTCCAAAAGTCTAGGCTTGATTGGAAACAATCTGGAGATCGAAATACTAATTGTTTTTCATATTTCGGCGGTCAAACAGAGAGCTATAAATAAAATCCTTTGCTCTCAAGGATGATAATGATTGTTGGATCCATGATAAGCATGATTTACAAAAGATAGTCAGCTCTTTTTTTAGAAAACTTTTTTTCTTTTGAGGGTCAAGTTGAGAGCTTTCCTATGCTTCCAACCCCTAAACTTAATGATAATCAAAGGGCCTTTCTTTCCTCCCCACTTTCTGACTTAGAGATTTTTAAAGCGGTTTTTAATTTCAAGCCAAGTAAAAGTCCTGGTCCTGATGGTTATCAAGCTCTCTTTTTCAAAAAATGTGGCATGTTTTGAAAGATAAAATTACCAAAGATATTGGAGAATGTTTTCTCTCGGGTACTCTTAAAGAATCCATGAATGATACCTTTATAGCTTTGATTCCTAAAGTGGAAAATCCTGAAAGAGTTTCCCAATTTAGGCCCATTTCTCTGTGCAATGTTTTTTACAAAATTCTCACTAAATGTCTGGCTTTGAGAATTAAATCGGTTATCACTGATCTTATTAATCCCCTTCAGAGTGGCTTCATTCCCCAGAGACATTCTAGAGATAAAATTTTGATTACATAGGAAATTATTGATAACGCCCTAAATGGTACCATTAATTATACTCTTATTCATCCCGAATTCTGTTCAAGAGAGGAAAGATAGGCTCGTTATTATGTGGAATGTGTGTTAAATGCTATGTGCATGTTTCTAGGATTGTAATTCTGCATCTATGTTATTTTACCGAAGATTTGGTATTGTTTTGTCTCTTTTTGTGTGTTTTATAGGATGTACCGAATCTGGAGCATTGGAGAACGGATTTGGACCAGCAGAAGTATATTGGGCCAAGTGATTAAAGTCCAAGAAGAAGTCTGCTGAAGAAAAAGAGGAAAAGTCAGCCCGGTTTACCAAGGGCTAGGTCCGGTAAACCGATGGCTTGTTGGACATGAAATTTATTCTGCCGCCTCTACTAGGTCGGTTAGGGTTTTAGAGAGTCATAAGTCGGTCATTGTATCTATATAAGGCCGCATTAACAGATTATTGTATAAGTTAATAATAAGTTTTCATAATATATTATATACATTATAGTTTGATAAAATAAAGTTATTCCAAGATTTTGAGGAGTTATTTCTGGTTTTCTTTCTTTCTCCACCATCTCTAGCTTGAGTAGATCGAGCTATATCTCCATCGTTGAAGGTATGAAGCTTTGAACGTTCCTTTTTGTCTTCAATATGGTAGATCGGTTCGTATTTATGTGTTTTAGTTAATCTGCATGTTTAAAGACCCCATAATTTACTTAGATTAATCGTAATTGAGCAATGTAGATCCAGGGATAGGAAAAGCTGACCCCGGTAAACCGGCGGTCTATACCGGTTTACCGAGGCAATATTTAGAAAACCTAAAATTGGGATTCACTACAGCTACGTTGATCGACATGTTTAAATAACAGTAGGTTAGATCTGGCCAATCTGCTTATTGTAATCGTAAAACTAGCATGAAATACGAATAGTGAAGTGTTAGTTTGAACATAGTCTTGAATGGACCCTAGGAACGTGCTAATCAGTGTCGACAGCTGTCTAAGCGGGTTAGAGGTATAAGTTAGCACTCGATATCGGCAATTCTAGTTCTTTATACATATGGGCTATTACGGACTAATTAAGGAGGGTAGCTTGCGTATAGATTGTCTACTAACATTGTCGGAGTAGATAGGGTTAAGAGTTGCACCCGTAGCTTATGATAATTAAATCAAACGCTCGCTCGATTAATTTAAGGAAATTATGTGGGGAAGTAAACGTAACGATTAACTAATCCAAGTTAGTAGATCGGTGAGAAGAGGGGGAGAAATACCATGTTTCTTTTATGTCTATTGTTGGTCAATGACTGCCTCTATGTTACTTCTTAATTAGGTTAGAATCGTTTATAATTAAAATTGCATTGTCTCTGTGGGGTCGACCTTGACTCGCATTTACTATACTACGATGCACCTAGTATTCTTGCTAGTAATATCGACGTTAGGGACTTACACGCGATCAAGATTTTTTGCGCCGTTGCCGGGGACAATGGCCAATTTTAAAGATAAACGTTTTAATTCTAACTAAGAGGTTGTTTTTATTTTATTTTCTTTTCTTTTGAGTCTTGAGTCGTTCTGGATCAAACCTGCACCTGTTAATATGCCAGAATAAGAAATCTTAGGCCGGGTTCATGAGGGTTACCCCCGATTTACCGACGCCCTAGAAATTGAATTCTGATAGTCTTTGTTATTCTGTGTTATTCTCTATTGATTTTAATTAGTAGGTCCGTAAAAGTTGGGATCATACCCAACTGAAGCGAAAGTTTCTAACCTTTTCTTTGTTTTATTTTGTCTCTTTCGCAGGAAGATCAGGACACTTCAGAGATTCGATCACACCGGAGTGAAAAAGAGCAAACGAGTCAAGCAATATGCCTCGGACAATATTGAACATCACCCCAATTTCAATGTATCATGGATCTGCAGTCAGAGAGAAATACGAAGCGGATAAGAAGCGGGTGGAAATAGAGAAAAAATCAATCAAGCAAGAGCCAGAAGAGAACTTAAAGCAGTATAGCATGTATCGTCCAGGTGAGTTCCCTATCGAGCTAATTGACATATCAACTTCGGATTATGATTCTGATGATCCTGAAGAGGATCCCGACACGATGTTCTCTGAGCCTGAGGATTACCCAGACTCGGACACCGTGGTGAAGTTAGGAGACCCTGACACGTTCCGAATCCCAATCTCTGTCAATGGTATATCAGTAGGATTAGGTCTCTGCGACTCCGGCTCGAGTTGCAACATTCTACCTTTTTCCCTCTGCCAAAAGATTAAGCTTCCAGTCATTATGAATCAAACCCAAACCATGACTTTTGTCGATAGGACTAGAGATATGTCTGCCGGTCTGCTTATGAAGTGCACGATTAAGGCAGGAGGGTTCGCTTTTCCAATTGATTTCACGGTTATAGATGTACCAGAGGACCCAAGTGATCCAGTTTTGTTGAAAGACCTTTCTTGGCGACAAGCAGAGCAGTCATGGATTTTGATAATAGGGAGATCACTTTGAGGTTGAATAATGATGCAGTATCTTTCAAAATCTTAGAGCCTAGATAATAGGCCGGAATGTTGCAAGATGACGTATGATTCAGGAAAGGTGGAAATTATGGAAATAGATAAGGAAGGGCATAAGCATCGAGAGGTTGTAGTAAAAGCTATTGAGCAGGAATTCATGAGACTAATGCTTAGAGAGAGAGAAGAGAAGGACCACAACAAGACGTTCATGAAAGCTAGTCATTCTGTGTTGCGTAGTGATGGATTTGAGCCTAAAGTGGAAAATGTGGAGTCCTTGGGTATATAGTCTAAATCTCGACGCAGGGGCAGACCTAGTACGCAAGCTAAGAGAGATGCGTGCTAGGAAGAGAGATCAAAAAGGTTCCACAAAGATACAAACCTCTGGAGCAAAAGTTTGGCGAGTTAAAGCTCCAACCCCTGAATGATCGAAAATCTGAAGAAAGTCGAGCTGGCGACTATAAACTCAGAACTATTCACTTGAACCCTTAGGTAGATTAGGAATGAATAAAAGTAGCTGGATGAAGGGATGAGCTTTTTTTCATCCTACCGCACCCTTAGGCTTGAAACCGATGGTTGTTGGGAAGGTTTTTTTACTCGTTGTGGATTCTAGTGAAGTAGGCAAGGATCAAGTCCGAAATAGCACCAAAAAGAGTAAGAGACCAATCGAGTTGAGGTCAGAATTGAGCAGAGAGGTTGAGTAAAGTGTGCAAAGAAAGAGTATAGAGAAATCTAGGGAAAAGAAGCCCCGGTAAACCGAGGGTCACCTCCGGTTTACCGAGCCAGGATTTTCAGTTTTCTGAACGTCAGATTGAAAAGCTAAACTTTTAGAGACACATGGCGGACACACGTTGCATCAGACACCGCCAGTAAGCAGAAACCGTCCTATTTTCCCCTCTTTTTCAAACTTTTCATCATTTCCCACACTCCACCATAACTCCACCTCAATCCCATCAATCACCCCCTCAAATCCCCCACCCTAATTACTCCTCTACCCACTATTCCACCAAATCCTTCCACCTTCCATCAATTTTCCAATTTAAACCACTCTTCCACCACCACTATCATCATCTCCTCAAATCACCAAACATTCTTCCATTTCTCCTTCTTCCAAAAATCCAACCATCATCACCACCATATCTCTACCAAAATCAAACCTTTCTTCAATTTTTACCAACCAAAACACCAACCATATCATTTTCCTCCATTCTTGTTGCTGATTAGTGTTGTTGTGCTAATGAAGTACTGAAGTTACTATTCACTTGAACCCTTAGGTAGATTAGGAAAGAATAAAAGTAGCTGGATGAAGGGATGATCTTTTTTCATCATACCGCACCCATAGGCTTGAAACCGATGGTTGTTGGGAAGGTTTTTTTACTCGTTGTGGATTATAGTGAAGTAGGCAAGGATCAAGACCGAAATAGCACCAAAAGGAGTAAGAGACCAGTCGATTTGAGGTCAGAATTGAGCAGAGAGGTTGAGTAAACTATGCAGAGAAGGAGTACAGAGAAATCTAGGGAAAAGAAGCCCCGGTAAACCGAGGGCCACCTCCGGTTTACCGAGCCAGAATTTTCAATTTTCTGAACGTCATATTGAAAAGCTGAATTTTTAGAGACACGTGGCGGACACACGTTGCATCAGACACCACCAGTCAGCAGAAACCGTCCTATTTTCCCCTCTTTTTCAAACGTTTCATCCTTTCCCACACTCCACCATAACTCCACCTCAATCCCATCAATCACCCCCTCAAATCCCTCACCCTAATTACTCCTCTACCCACTATTCCACCAAATCCTTCCACCTTCCATCATTTTTCCAATTTAAACCACTCTTCCACCACCACTATCATCATTCTCATCTACCATCATCTCCTCAAATCACCAAACATTCTTCCATTTCTCATTCTTCCAAAAATCCAACCATCATCACCACCATATCTCCACCAAAATCAAACCTTTCTTCAATTTTTACCAACCAAAACACCAACCATATCATTTTCCTCCATTCTTGTTGCTGATTAGTGTTGTTGTGCTAGTGAAGTGCTGCAGTTATTCATCTTCCATTACTAGAAGCACAGTCCCAGTCAGAAACCCAGAAAACTCAGGCCTGTAAATCGAGGCCAACCTCCGGTTTACCGAGGGTATCTTTTTCAGAATCAGCATCATCATCAGTTCCTGTTATCATCCAGGATGGGTCCTAAGCATAGCCGATTTGTCCTTCATCCCAGTGGTTATCAGAGTATCTATGGATATGCTAACCCCTGGATAGACGGGGTTGAGCAATTTCATTCATTACAGATCTACGAGTCGTTCTGAGGGCTTTGGAACGGAAGACCAGTTGCTCGAGAACGGGGCGTAGAGTTGGACAATTGCGGTGTGATCTTACCCCGAGCCTTACAAGTACAAGACATTCTAGATATGGCTGAGGCACCGACACGGTTCAACGCCACGGTGGTCAGAGAATTTTATGCTTATGTTTCGCATAACCCAGGAGCTACTTTTGCAATGATCCGTGGTGTTAAAGTTGACTTTTCGATTGAGCGGATCAATGAGTATTATGGGGTTTGCAATCCACTGGTGGGCCCAGAAGAGTACACATCATCGAGCAATATTGAAGATCTTGAGAGGATGGATATGATAGCTAAGTACTTTGGGGTGCAATGGAAGCACAGTCCTGCGGGAGCCCCCACCATCTTCCTGGAAAACGAGCTATCCTAGGATAGGAAGGTGGTCAACCGATTTGTTTGTGCTCGCCTTCTACCGACCAAGCATACAGTGTCTATCACACCGAAGAGGGCAGAGTTGATGTTCTACCTGGAGCAAGGATCTTCAGTCAACATCGGTCTCCTGATGCATAGCCGTATGCACGAGCTTGCCGCCACATCTGAGCGTGAGCAGTTGCCGTATGGACCGATGATTGACATGTTCGCTTTGGAGAACGAGGTCAAAGTTCTAAGTTGTGATGATTGTGAAGACCATGAGCCGATGATTAGTTCACAGTCCATTTCAAAAGGGCAAAGACGGGTAGGTCAAATAGCAGAGACAAAGCGTACTCCGGTCCACGGAGCACCTCGGACTCAGAGAGCCTTGCTAGAGGAGCACTCGCGAGAAATTGCGAGTCTGCATCGCAAGATGGATAGAATCATAGACTTTCTAGGAGTTCCTCCTGCAACCCCACCACCTAGGACTGCCCCACGTCATAGATCATCATCTTCTACCGCTGCTGCCTCCAGTTCTGCACCACCTCCCAGTTTCGAGCCTAGAGATGACTGGGAGGATTATTATGATGAGGACTAGTTTTTCTTTTCATTGTTGTTCTTTTCCATTTTCTTATTTTTATTTTTATTTTTCTTTCCTATCTAGTTGATGTAGCAGAATTTTGATTATATAATGATTTTGACGGCTTAAATTGTTTGGAGTTATTTATTTTCTCTTTTACTGCCACAATTTTGTTATACGGTTTCTTGTCACCGCTATTCTTCTTGGTTTGTTTGAGCTACTTAGCGTAGATTCTTCAAGGATTACTTACATGAGCCCGATGATTTATACGATGATCCACTTCTTCTTTGGTTCCACCCTTAACCGAAGCTAAGTTCCTTTATGTTTTCATTTTTCACCTTACACATTGGGGACAAAGTTTCGTTTAAGTGGGGGTAAGGAACGTCACTTAGCTTCTTAGCATTACATTCCGTGAATTGCGTCATTATCTTGATTCTCTTTGATGCACTGTTCACGACCTAGACTTTGATTCATTTCGACAGAAATTCGAAAAAATATGATATATTTGATCTTTTTGAGTTAATTGCCTTCATCTTTGTTTCATGATGTACAAGTGAAAGTAAGTGCCCACTTCTGAAGTAGTGGCGTATTAAGCGCATATTCTGTTATGAGCCACCATTTTAAGCACGTATAAATCACTTCCCTTGGTGTGTAGTCGATAGCATATTGCTTTGACTAGAGTCGACCCTAGCTTTATCCCGAATTATGTTTCACCAACGTTTATAATGGCAAAGGAATTTTGTATTCGGTAGTTTATCAAGAGTGGGGCCGTAAGGATAGATAAATCAATGAGAGTTCACCCGCCAAGAAATAGAAGTGCATTGAAATATATACATCTATATTCTCTTTGGCAAAACATTGAGTCGATGGAGCGTAAGACGCACGACTTTGCATAGACCGATAAACGCGAGCCTAAGAGTAATACATACTCGGTTCTCGATCTGCCTTGCCATCCGATTTAATTTGAATAATAAATAACATGTTCGAGACTGGTTAGTTCGACTACAGTTTAAAGTAATGTGAGATTGTCTGCATTACTAAGCGGTTGTGAAAGTTATTGCACACACACATTGGTTTATGACGTGAATAGTGTTTAATACGTTACTGATGGATATGAGTGGCATGATCTTGATCTTGACTTTGTGAGGAATAGTTGTTTTTATTAACTTGTATACTGATCAGGATGTTGTTTTCTTTTCGTCTTTTTGCTCGTGACGATCAAAAGCTAAGTGGTTGGTAGTTGATAACGCCTTAAATGGTACCATTAATTATACTCTTATTCACCCCGAATTCTTGTCAATAGAGGAAAGATAGGCTCGTTATTATGTGGAATATGTGTTAAATGCTATGTGCATGTTTCTAGGATTGTAATTCTGCATCTATGTTATTTTTCCGAAGATTTGATATTGTTTTGTCTCGTTTTGTGTGTTTTATAGGATGTACCGAATGTGGACATTGGAGAACAGATCTGGACCAGAAGAAGTATATTGGGCCAAGTGATTAAAGTCCAAAAAGAAGTCTGCTAAAGAAAAAGAGGAAAAGTCCGCCCGGTTTACTGAGGGCTAGGTCCGGTAAACCGAGGGCTTGTTGGACACGAAATTTATTCTGCTTCCTCTACTAGGTCGGTTAGGGTTTTAGAGAGTCATAAGTCGGTCATTGTATCTATATAAGGCCGCATTAACAGAATATTGTACAAGTTAATAATAAGTTTTCATAATATATTATATACATTATAGTTTGATGAAATAAAGTTATTCCATGATTTTGAGGAGTTATTTCTAGTTTTCTCCTTTTCTCCACCATCTCTAGCTTGAGTAGATCGAGCTAGATCTCCATCGTTGAAGGTATGAAGCTTTGAACGTTCCTTTTTGTCTTCAATATGGTAGATCGGTTCGTATTTATGTGTTTTAGTTAATCTGCATGTTTAAAGACCCCATAATTTACTTAGATTAATCGTAATTGAGCAATGTAGATCCAGGGATAGGAAAAGCTGACCCCGGTTTACCGAGGCAATATTTAGAAAGCCTAAAACTGGGATTCACTACAGCTACGTTGATCGACAGGTTTAATTAACAATAGGTTAGATCTTGCCAATCTGATTATTTTAATTGTAAAACTAGCATGAAATACGAATAGTGAGTGTTAGTTTGGACATAGTCTTGAATGGACCCTAGGAAAATGTTGATCAGTGTCGACAGTTGTTTAGGCGGGTTAGCGGTATGAGTTAGCGCTCGATATCGGCAATTCTAGTTCTTTATGCATATGGGCTATTACGGATCAATTAAGGAGGGTAGCTTGCGTATAGACTGTCTACTACCATTGTCGGAGTAGATATGGTTAGGAGTTGCACCCGTAGCTTATGATAATTAAAACAAACGCTCGCTCGATTAATTTAAGGAAATTATGTGGAGAAGTAAATGTAACGCTTAACTAATCCAAATTAGTAGATCGGTGAGAAGAGGGGGAGAAATACCACATTTCTTTTATGTCTATTGTTGGTCAATGACCGTCTCTATGTTGCTTCTTAATTAGGTTAGAATCGTTTATAATTAAAGTTGCATTGTCTCTGTGGGATCGACCTTGACTCGCATTTACTATACTACGATGTACCTAGTATTTTTGCTAGTAATATCGATGTTAGTGACTTACACGCGATCAATTATTCACAAAGTTAGGAATTCTAAAGCCAAGAAGGGCTACGTTATCTTTAAAATTGACCTTGAGAAGGCGTATGATAAATTTAACAGGCATCTCTTGGAGCATATGTTGAGCCTATTTAATTTTCCTGCGAGCATTATTAAACTTATCATGAGTTGTGTCTCGTTGGCAAATATTTCAGTCTTATGGAATGGGGAAGCTACGGATAAATTTGTTGCTAGTAGGGGTATTCGTCAGGGAGATCCCATTTCTCCTTACTTATTTGCGCTTTACATTGAATTTCTTTCTATTGCTTTGGATCTTGGTGTGAAGGATAAAAAATGGAAACATGTGAGCCTCAATAAGGATGGGCCTGCTATCTCTCACCTCTTTTTGCAGATGACCTCATTATTTTCACTAGAGCTAATGTGCAGGAGGTCTCCAATCTCATGAGAGTTCTTAATATTTATTGTTCTATCTCGGGCCAATCCATCAACAGGGAAAATCCAAGGTTTCTTTAGCCCCAACGCGGATGGTGGGGTTATCAAAGACATTGTTGAGATTTGTAACATGTCCAAAACTAATGACCTTGGCAAATATTTGGGTGTTCTTCTTATTCACAGTAGATTTTCTAATAGAAAGTGCAAAATAAACTTCAAGGGTGGAAGTCCAGATGTTTGACTATGGCAGAAAGATTAACTTTGATTAATTCTGTCAGTTGTGCGATCCCTTCGAACCTTATGCAATCGGTTTGGCTCCCCCAGAATACTTGTGATAAATTGGATCGTATCAATATGGACTTTCTCTGGGGATCTTCAGAAGAACAAAGGAAAACATTTAACTGGGATTCGGTGCTAAAGGGCAAATATGATGGTGGGCTTGGAATAAGAAATGCTAGGGAGAATAATATTGCTCTCCTAGCTAAGTGTGGGAATAGCATTATAAGTAAACTCAACAATAATATCATTATCAGTCACTAATTTTGACAGACTAATCAGGTTTCTGGTGATTTTAGGAACATAAAGCACAGTGTTCAAAAGTATGGAACCAATATGTGTGTACAAAACAGTGTGACCAATGTGATCAATGGTTAGATTTTCACCATTCCCTACTGTTAGTGTATCATTACCATGATAAGGGACACTCTGATTCAGGTTTCCCAGGCCTGAAGTGACATGAGTTGTGGCACCACTGTCAAGATACCAGGCATAATCTGCTACAGAACTTGGTGTACCCACAAATGCTTAAGGTTTATTAGGTCTTCGAGCTGGATTTTGATTCTGATCTACTGGTTGGAAGTTTGTCTCAAACCTGTGCCAGCAAATCCCTACATTGTGGCCACTCTTCCTACACAATTGGCACACCATTCCTCTATATGAATTTTGTCATGATCCAAATGGTCTGGGATTGGATCTTCCTTGGCCATAACCACCAAAATAGTTCACATAGTTTGCAAATGGATTAGTCTGTGACAGTGCCATCTGTGAGTGAGGATTGAATCTAGCCAATAGCCTCTCATGGGTGATTAGTTGTGACTGTACTTCTTGCCATAAGAGGGATCCAATTCTAGCAGTTAAATTAACAATTACTGCTTCATAATCTTTGTCTAATCCTCCTAATGTAGCAAGGATCAATTCAGACTTAGAGATAGGGTACCCTGTTGCTGTCAAATTATCACTATAGGACTTCATTAGGGCAAGGTAATCAGCCATGGTTTTGGATCCTTTTCTTCCTTAGTAAGTGCACTCTTGTATTCTAACATTCTAAACTCAGATTGATTATTATAAAGGAGTTCTAGGGCAGACCAAACTTCATGTGAGGTTGAACAGCCAATTACCTCAGTGAGAGCCTATTCAGTCATGGATCCAAGCAGACATCCCATAAGCAAGTGATCCACTGAGTCCTATTCTTCAAATGCTGGGTTCACCGGAAGTACTGGTATCTCCGGTGGCCATGGTTTATTTCGCAGAAAATACCCAGCAAGTTTATATCATTTCACAACAGACAGATTGTGTAACGTCATAGCAAGTAATTATCTCGATTGAGCTTCATAATGGTGGCCTTATTCAGATGGCCATGAAAGGGTGCTGGTGTCAGATTGTGGAATGGTGACGTAGGACTCACAGAACGGAAAAATGGGTGTAAGATTCTCAGGCCGGTGGAGTGTTTGTTCCAAAATTCAAACCAGAGAATAAGGGACCTGCATTCGTTGTATGCAAGCTGGACGGTGGTGGGAACGGACCACCATGATAGAAGGCAGATGTTGGTGGAAGAGGAAAACCAGAAATTGGAATTCCGGTTACAACTTGGATTTCTGATATTACAGAGCTTACAGGGAAGGTGGTTGTTATGGGAGTAGTGTTTACTTCACCTCCGGTGACGGAGGGAGCAATGGATTGAGGCGGCGGCGGTGGCTCAGCCATCTTCCTAGCTCCGATACCAAAAGAAAATTAACGGTAGAATAACTTTTTCATTCAATACTCAAATGTCAGCTAGTGCACCCTTTACATACACAATTCTGTTACATCATTTCACACACACCAAGACATAATCTCTACACCAAATCTAACAGCTAGATAATGTCAGAATGACATGGCAACATAATCACAGCTAGACCAATGGACAAATGACAGCAGCATTCACAGCTCTTCATTCTTTCATACGAACAGACGCAATGATTCATTTTGATTCTGAAATTATCAGAAACAAATGTTGAGTTGGTCCAAAAAGATATATATTGGATTGGCCAGCCCAAAGCCCAAGTCCAAGCCCGAGCTCGAGCTAACACGTGTTTCCGATCCAACAAGGATCTAAAACATTATTCCTCCACAAAATTCTCTTGCCCCTTGAGGTTATCCTCTAAGTCTAATTCCACATCTTACATGTAGAGCCAACTTGAGGCATCTTACGTATGTGGGATAAATGAATCACAATTCATAAACTAACAAATCACATCACTTTTAGGCAATAATTTCCTATTTACCGGATATCAGTATCGAGTGATTCAAAAAGTTAATATCAACTACAATATTAGTAGTTTTCAAAACTGTTTTTATCTTCCGTTACTTCATACCATTGGTCGATTGAAATTGAACTCAAATTTGATTGTTTTCCACTTGTTCCAAACTCAATTTTAGGATGAAATCTCGACTAATTTGAAGTGTTAGATATCAAATGTTCTTTTAAAAATAAAAAAAAAAATCAAATGTCCGTTTAGAATATTCTGCATACACGTGGCCACATTCACCAAGGATCCGTTGTTTTGTCCTTTTTTTTCTTTTTCTTTTTCTTTTTCTTTTATGAAAGTAACATATCTATGTCAATGGGAACAAGAATAATATATTACCGATTCAAAAAATGAGTTATATCAAAATAGACAGCTAACTTATTTTCCGAAGTAAATGCTGAAGACAAGGGCGGGAACATGGCCCGCCACCAATCTAGAATGAATTTGACATACTGTAAGCCTAAAAAAATAAGTACATTTTAAAATATAAATCCCTTTGATTTTTGTATTTTTATATCAAAATATAATTTTATTTAAAATATAAATAGTGTTATGAAACTAATAAAAGAAAGAACATGAACAAAGTACTCAAGAGAAAAGAGAAATGTTTGTGTATTATTTCACTGGTATTATTGAGTATTTATAGTTGAGATCACAATGTTAATACAATATAATAGATAAACCAGAAAATCTTGTAATTAATTGAATAATAGATAAACATATTATTATCTTTTATAACACTCCCCCTTGGATATCTATTATTCAACAAACAATAGATATGATATGCCTCATCAAACTTTTACTAAGAAAAAACTCAATGGGAAAAAATCTTAGTTAAGGAAAAAGAGTACATATTTATTTATGTTGATATACTCCCTCTGAACCAAGCATCAATTAAGGTCTTCCAAACGTCGCATCCCATGCTCTTCACCAGTCTTTCGAATGTGGCAGTTGACAATGTCTTAGTAAATAAATCCGCCAGGTTGTCGGTTGATCGGATCTGTTGCACATCAATTTCCTCATTCTTTTGCTAGTCTATTATGTGGCTGAATTAATTTTTCAATCTGAGTTGTATAACGTATATGTCATTTACTATTAACTTTGCTAGAAAAACCCAGTGGGAAAAAATCTAGACAAGGTAAATAGTTCATGCCATATGCGTTTTTACGTGTTGCACTGACTGTCTCGTTAAAAACCTTTAACGAAGAAAACTCTGTGGGAAAAACTTGGTTAAAGGGAAAAAGAGTAGAGGCATTGATTTTAAGACCAAATGCTTAAAATAGTTTTGAAGTTGTTGCTCCCCCTGACGACAACAATCTTTCTAATGTACGCATTCCAGTACTATAAACACATTTTTTCTAGAACAGATGTAGGAATGATCTTAGTGAACAATTCTTCTAGATTGTTACTAGAGCGTACTTTGTATATTTGTCTCTTCTAGACTTTATTTAGATAATTAAATGTAAGAGCTAAATACTATCATGCCCACTACTCATCATGCAACACATGGAACTCAGTCAGCACTATAATTATAAAAACAATGGGCAAAGTAATACAATCGCAATTGCATGCATATATTTCTACTCTCACACGTCATAGTGCTATAAATTCATGACATTATGTTTGAGTTACTTATATATATTCCTTCCTCAATAGGACTATACTATAGCCATATTACATTCAACTTGAATGTTAACGACATTTTTAACTTAACAGTATGCATGTTGCGATTGTCATGTTAATTCGTTTCTGAAATACACCAAGGATTTTCAAATCAATATTAATGTCAAACGACCCATAAATATGCGGTCAAGACATATGAAAACTCAAAATTACTGCCAGATATATTAGTTAGTGGAACATAACATTATCTATAATGGGAGAATATATTTAATCATTAACAAACATATAAAACGTATTTTAGATTTTAATCTTCCAAATTTATAACACTTATCCACCATCTAAACGGTATGAAAAATCACAAACGAACAGAGATAGTATCACTTTGTTTTTTTTCCACACATATAAAAAACTTAAATAAGTATGTTAAATTTTGTTATTATAATAACACACACACACACACACACACACACACACACACACATATATATATATATATATATATATATATATATATATATATATATATATATATTATATCTTTCATTTAATTATGGTTTTAGTGGTTCATAATAACATTGCAATTTTTTTTTTCTACTCAAAAGAAAAATTTTACATTTTTTTTGTGTCGGTCATAATGTCATATTTTATTCGATTATCGTCCCGTTCCGAATAAAAATCTCTTACTACGCCTCTAAAAAACTCTATTTTATATCAGAACACTAACCTTGCGCCGATGCCTTGTAGATAAATAATCATTTTACTAAAGCTTCCGTGCGTATATTAAAAGCAAAGCTAAACATATCTCATACCTCCAATGATGACAAAATAATCATACCAAACTGAAGGATGTACACGTTTCATTTCACACACATTCAACAACTGAACTATTTTTTCCTTTCTTTTTCTTCTCATCAAATTCCGCTCCACCAAAATAAAAACAATCATGCTTGATCCAAGAAATAGCCATGTTGACAATAGCAACTTTCAGCTGTTTGATCCATTTAGAAGCATAAACAGCAGCCATCTTCTTCCGGACAAGGCAAAAAGACAAACACCTGAAAGGCATGACGATTGGGAAGAAGGGGAAGTTGACTTGAAGCTTTTGGAATCAGAAAAAGAAGAAGAAGATTCTGGAATTCAATCACCGCCCTTGTGGAAGAATAACAGTCCAATTATGCATCATCATCATCCTCTGTCTCCGAATTCCAGGAGACGAGAAGCCATTGTTAGAGGGCAGAGAGAGCTCATGGATATGGTGAAAAACTTACCCGAATCTTGCTACGAGCTATCCTTGAAAGATCTGGTTGAACATATTCCTAGAGCCGCCCAAAATCAACAAGAATGTTTACTCCAACAGGAGGATGATGATGATCATGATCAGATTCAAACTCAATCAAATAGGCAAGGAAGCAAGAAATTTGATAAGAAGAGAGGTTATAGTGTGGAGAATAATAATAATAATAAAGGGATGTTCTTGAAGATGGCGTTTCCTGTTGGAAACAGAACGAGAAAAAGCATCGTGCTTTTGAATTCATCATCATCATCGTCATCAAAAGGGTCTAGCAAATTACTAGATGGTAATGGGAAAACATCAAAAAATAGTGGTGATACTGATAAGTATTGGTGGAAGAAGAGATTTTCAAAGTCAAGTGAGAGTGATAGCAGCAGATCAAGCAGCCATGGCCGAAGCATTACAAGCAGTAGCAGCAGCAGCAGCAGGAGCAGCACTAGTACAAGGTATGTTCTTCTTGGCTCTGTTTGAACATTTAAAAAAAATAAAAAAAAATTTGTTTAATTAGAGTATAATTAGTTGGATTTTACATATAATCTATTGGATGTTGTGTATGAAGATATTCATAATCAAGAGAAAAATTTTTTTTTTTTTTTTTTTCAAATAAAAACTAATTTTGCTTTCCAATTGAAAAATGGCAGCCAAAATTTCTACTAGTTTTTCCACTCTCCTCTGCTATAAAACGATGCCAGATCCTCTGCTTCGAGGAAGGCTTGTTGTGATAAGGGGAAAACACTCAAAACGACGTCGTTTTTTAGTGTTTTACACCTACACATTAGATTAGATGGTAGGGTTTACAGGAGAGGATCCAAATTCCTATAAAACTCGAAGATGAATGCATTTATTGACCAGACTAATAATGACACGTTTGGATTGCGGTAATGGAATGGAATGAAATGTTTTTTTCATTTCGTTCCATCAATTAGACGTGTTTGGCAACGGAAGAATGGAAATATGTTTTCATTCCAACGAAATTAAATGGATGATTTTCATTCCATCCAAAATCTAATGGAATGAAAAAATAAATCATGCAATAAGCAACGGATTCATTCCAATGTCTACCAAACACAGTAATGGAATGATATCATTTCATTGCATTTCATTCCAACAGATTCATTTCATTCTATCAATTCAAACAAGCCATAAGAATTAGATTCTAAAAGCACGATATAAACCGAATTCGAATTAGTCAGACCAGTGTGATCTCGGATCCCGGATAACTTTAAGAAAGAAAAAAAGATTAATACTGTATAACCAACGCAAGTTGCTTAAAGACGTCATGTAATTGGGAACTGTTAAGGCGTTGATTCCGAATCAGGAGGACCAAATCTCTCTGTTACATTACATATTGGGGCACAATATATATTATTATCTATATTTATTATTCAGCCATATATTATTATTCAACCATATTAAAAATTTTTTTTTTTTTTGCCACTAACCATATTAAACTTAACTTAATAAAGTACTTGTTTTCCTCAACAAAAAAAAACTTAATAATTATGTATCATAGATTGATTGATTTAAATCCCGTTATAATTAGTAGTGTATAAATAAATAGTGTAATCGATCGTGTCGATTTTGTTGTAATAGAAGATTTCCTTATTGTATTAATCGCTCTACACATTTTATCATACTTAACATTTTATCATACTTAATCATAGTGTACACCATATTGATATACGAGTCACAATGGGGACATAAAATTTGACTTTAGATGTAGTTCAAAATTCGTTTTCTCTTCTTTGTTTTGACAAAAATGCATTTCTCTTCTTTGAATACCATAAGTTATTGGGAGTGGTATTGCCAAGGCTTAAATCGGTGACAATTTTTTTATATTGTCAAAGCATTATAGTGTAAAAAAAATGTTTTAGCATTAACGATTTAAGCTTTGGCAATACCACTTGCCTAAGTTATTAGTTGTGTTAATTTTATTTTTTGTCAAAACTGATAAAATTTTGATTATAAATAATAGACTAACACAACATTTCAAGTGTAAAATCACTTACACCGTAAAACTTTTAAAAACTGTATTACAGAGATTTCAACTTTTCAAATTTAGGAAAAATAGAATTGCTTCAGATACTTGAATTTTTTTTACCGTAAAATAAATTGTGTAAAATTACAGCGCATTCCTCAAGATTTGTAAATTTTTCTTTTATATCTACCGCATTATGTGATCGAGATTTTGTAAACAAGACAAATGTGTTTAATAGTGTATAATAGAGAATTTACTAACAGAATCTGATGCAAGTGCTATATTGATAATTTTCACATCTATTCAAAGACTTTGCGATTTACCATTTTGATACCTCGCATTGGTTGTAGCATTAATTTTGTGTTAGGTGTAGCAAATGGACATCTAGTACAAATAAACTAAATTATTCACCCCTCTAAATTTGTTTCAAGCCTTTCCAAGGGACCAACAAATCTCATGTGTGATTTCTAATAAGAGTATTGTATTCATCCTTCATAGCTTTCTTCCAACTTGGGTTACGAGAGCATCTGACACCTTAGTGGGCTCAGTCAGAGAGGGAGGTGCAGTGGAGTTGGCTAAATAGGAATAGGTTTTAGGCTTGAAGATACCACTCTTAGCTCCAATTTTCTTAGGATGTTGGTTAAGTAGGAGAGATGGTAAGGATGGAACAGATAAAAAGGGGAAGGTGATGGACTCAAGTAGGGTGATGAGGTTGGGTATACTAAGGGTGATGGTAAAGAAGCATCAGATGAGGGTGTAGATGGAGACACAGATGATGTGTGATGAGGAGGAATTCCATCTGGGGTGGAGAAAGTGGATGAGGAAATTACAAGTGGTTGAGGATTGACACCAACATCTAAAGAGGAAGTGGTTTTTGGGCTTGATGAAGGAGACGAACAAATGGAAGGTGTTTGAGCAGTGGAAGGGACAGGAAGACAGAGAATAGGATCTGAGATAGGCTGGGAAGGTTGAGATGGAATGTACATGTTCTTCAAATAAGGAAAACTAGATTCATCAAAGGACACATTCTTAGAAATGTAGACTATGCCATAAGGATCAATGCACATGCGACCTTTGTGGTTTGGACTAAGTCCTAAATTAACAAACTTTTGAGTATGGAATTGAAATTTCTTGGTTTGTAAGAGTCTTAAAATAGGGTAGCAAGCACACTAAAACACCTTGAGCAAGGTTGTAATCTGGTTATTTATTAAACATCTCAAAAGGAGATTTGTGTCCAAGGACAGGTGTGGAGAGATAGTTTATGATCCTAACAGAGTGTTGACGACTTTCCCATCAAAATTTAAGGGGCATTGATGCTTGAGCTAAGAGAGTTAATCCCATTTCAACTATAGCCTTATGTTTTCTCTCAGACTTGTCGTTTTAGGCTTGAGCATGAGGAAATGAGCGTCTAAATCAAATTTCTGAAGTTTTAAGATATGTTTTAAAAGACCTATACTCACCCCAATATCTGTTTGTAAACATTTGATTTTATGGTTCATCTGATTCTCAACCAGAGACTTAAAGTGAATAAAAGATTTGAATGGCATCATGTTTCAATTTAGAGGAAAAATTCATGTGAATCTGGTGAAGTCATCAATAAAGTAAATGTAATAAGTATATCCATTTGTGGATATTACAAGGGAAGGTCCCCATAGATCTAAGTGAACAAGCTCAAGGGGATATTTTGTTTTAGTGTTAGAATTAAGGTAAGGAAATGGGTGTTGTGAACCGAAATAGAAAGCTTCACAAAAAGACATTCATATCCAACTTCACATTAAGACTCTTAAGACTTGATTCTGCACCCTTCTAGAGGGATGACCTAACCTTTTATGCCAAGTACTAGCAGTACGCTTATTTGGCTCAATACTAACATAAGACTCGAGACCGTTTCTAGGTTGACTCCAATCAGTCTAAACACTAGAGGATGAAGTTGAGGTAGGCTTGGACTGAAGAGAGCTCAAGGATGATGGACCTTGAAGTTGATAGAGGATATTCCTGAGAATTCCTTCATGAAGAACCTTATTTGTAGCTACGTCCTTCACACGATAACAAGTAGAATAGAACCCAATGTAAACATGATTATTTGAGGTTAATTTGAAAACACTTAAGAGATTTTTAGTAATGTCAGGAACAGAGTTTTAGCTATTCAGTAGAGCTCTGATACCAAGTCAGAGTATTAGCTATTCAGTGGAATGAAGAATATTTTCTTATTACTCAGCAGAGTGAACAATACACCATTGATATGCAGATCAGAATCTAGTAACAAATGCACCATATCAGGACAAGTGACCGTGACGGTTGGTGCAGAGCCTTAAATCTATTTTGTTTAAATATATATAGAGTGGACTACGATGGATGATGATGTTTTAACTATTATGGGCGTTGTTAAAGACACCGCTTTTGGATTATGTTCGACCGTACATAGGTTGAAAATAGACATTTGACCTCTGTAAATTCAAATTTTAAGCTTTATATTCGATTTTTAAGAAATTGAATGTTAGTGTGATGCTCCGAAAGTAGATTCAGTGCAATGTCTTTAACAACTCCATTTTTTTTTACTTAGACGAAATTACAATTATAAACTTATACACCTTTTTTTTTTGGTCTCAAATGAGGCTTTACCTCTCGGTCATGGGGACCTAACTTTACCGTCAAGGTAAAACCTCATCGGCTTAATTTTATATACGGAGACGAAATTATAATTATATAACTATACGGAAATGATTCTTATGTGTAGCATCATCTTGTGCGTTACACAGATTTATTTATTTTTGAACATAAAGTGGCTTGTTACATACACGTATATCTTGAGCACATTTTGTAACTGTAACTGTAAGATGTACAATTTCATAACTTTTTGAACTTAATTAATGCAGGGAAAGGAGAACAATGTTACCCAACTGCATGACCTGCTTTCAATCTTCAAAAAACCAAGCTGCAGAATGAGCCAACGTATCAATTTTGATGCGTGAAGAAGGGGATATTTTATTGCATATACAGTATAAAATAATTGATTTATCATTACTCAATCAAAATACGACACTTTTGTTGATCGTGTGTTTATGGAACTGGTCCGAGTAATCCGGAATTCGGTCCGGGTCGTGCCTGCAGAATCTGACTTTTACTCAGGGGTAAAGTCTGGCCAAAAGCTCTTTCAACGTAGCGTACCGGAGGAGAATCGAGCCGGTGGCGCTTCCTGCGTTAAATCGTCTTCTTCTACTTGAGTCAAATTCTTGGTTGTGTTTATGGTGATTTGTTTTATTCATAGGCATGTTTTTAATTGTGTTAGATATCACGTCGTCATATTTTGATGGGATGATGATGATGATGATGATGATGATGAATCTCCTCGGTGAAATACTCCGTTGTAGCATTTCCATGGAGGGGGAGTGAGTTTATGTAAATACTACTCATTATATCGATACAAAAATACAAAACATATGTTGGATTTGAATGCCGTGTTACCGGGGACGGACCCATGTGTAATATTGGTTGGGTGGTCTCAATACCATCCTAAATTTATATATAAAAAGTTAATTATAATTTTATAAGTGTTGTATTTGTAATTAATTTTTCTTACTATTTTCAAAATGATAAGTGTTCTGGTGGTAGCGGTCCGTTCTCTTGCCTTCACAATGGACGTGAGTTTGAATTTTGATGGCAATACCTTTCGGTGGGTTCTATTGGCACACCATTTTTACTATTCACATCTATTTTTTTATTCTTTTTGGATGAAAAACGTTTGGATTGAAAAAACACCGGTGTCGATTTGGTGTTCAACAACGACAGCCAATGGAAAGTCGATGGGTGGCATTTCTAGTTGTGATCTTTTTATAAAGGAACGTTGGTGCGGCTTGGTGTTCGACGTTGGTTTGGCTCTATAAACGCTAGCATCACTGACATTCTAATGTCATCAGGCAGAAGTTACTCATCGATTAAAACGTCAGCCAGATCAGCGTTCTTTCCGCCCTAAAAACGTCACCAGTGCTATCGTTTTGACAACGTCAATTGTACTGACGTTCCCTATATAAAATGAACGCTGGTGGTGACGACGTTCAGGCATTACATGTATACACTGTTTTGTGTGGCAGAACGTCGTTGTCGCTGACGTTCATATGCAGAAACGGGCGTCGTTGTGGGTGGCGTTCCCTGCGTCTGGCATGGACACTCCAGGACGTAAAAGAACGATGGGAAAGCCCTAGGGACGATCGGAAAACGCGAAATAGCCATAATCTATATCTATATCTATTTGAAAGGAAGATTTAACCCGATTATCCATAATTTTGACCCAAAACCAGTTTTTGACCCGGCTTATACCCGTACAGAAAAAACAAAAGAAGCGAAAAAGTATGCCTCCTTAAAAAAACACGGGCCTCCGTGTCAATAGAACCACCTCAACCTTTTCTGTTAAAAAAAAGACTTTTCTTTATTTCAACTTTCAAAGAATCGTATACAGCTTCTGAATCTTTACCCTTTCAAACTCTCAAATTTCTGAACTACTTCTTAATCATCATCCTTAAATGAAAATAACCATAAGATCATGTACGAAATGGGGCAGATGTTCTAAACGTTAGGTACGGATGGAGACGAAAAAGTTTTGTCATCGGAGGTCGGTTCTATTCTGATTTTCCTTGGTTCCGAAACCTTGCCGACGGCACAGAAGCGGATAATGACCGAGATTGACATTGACGGCGAAATGTTCATCCATTGAAGGAGTTTGAGGCCGTTATTTCACTACCGGAGGGAAGGAAGCTGAAGAAAAGAAAAATCGCAAATTGTTAAATATTGCATGATTTTGTCTCTTAATTTTTAAACCTAACCCTCTTTAGCTTTTGCAGCATTCCCTAGCTTCTTTCATCGACTTGAGCGATTAAAGATTCCTGTAAAAATCATTCCTTATCTTTAATTTTTTTATTTTTTATGTAATCCTATTCCCGATTAACAATTTAATATCTCATGTTATTTGATTTCCATATCTTCATGTTTTTTCCTATTAATTTGTTTTGTAGCCCCTTACCATGATTGGAGAGTTGAAGAGTAAAGCAAATATGAATCTTCAAGGATGACGAGGTACAATACGAAATCCACAATTACTTCCACGCTTAATTGAAAAAAAATTAGATTTGTATATTTTGTTTTTTTTTATACTCTTATTAATGTGTAAAATACATCTTTCAATTTAGATGATCAAGCTAATTCATGAGGATTTGAAAGATTATACTGAATACTTTGAAGGAAGTAATAAGTTTTTTTTTTCCTTTTTTTTTTTTTTCTGAGATGTGATTGAGGAATGATACTAGATGCTCTATGTTGTCCGAAAATGCAATCAACGGGAAGAGGATTAAGGCGTTTAACGAGATGATTAGATCATTTTATGTTCATGTCCCTCAATCCTTAACAATTAAATTAGGTACCGGCGCAACCAGCTCACATCTTTATTTCTGTTTTTTATCACTAAGGTTGATGCTGAAAACATGAGCATCAACATTGTATCAAATATAATTTTGACGGACGGGATCGATTTGCTCTTTGTTTGGCACATCAGAGGAAATTCATTAGATTTGTGAACAAATTTTGTTGTCAAGCAGTTAACTTTTGGGTATGATCGGTTATAAGTTATAAAAATCGTTCTTTTGCTTTGGCATTTTTAAATCGTTCTCACAATAATTTTTCATCTTTGATTTTTCATGCATAGAATATACTATATCTATTGACGTGGAGTGTGGAATTGTTTGTGTGGTTTTTTCTACTAACCAACTTTTTAACTGTACTCCAGGCATTCTTCTATTGATGGAAGTGTTGAGACAAATATGAGTGAAGCCTTGCATTTGCATTTCTTAACGGAAACTAAGCAAGTTGTTTGGGATTACGAAAGAAAGATTGGCTTAGACATGGTATGAAGGAATGTAATTTTTTTTTATATAAAAAAAAAATTAACTTTATTGCTACCGATGTTTGAATGCAATCAAAATTTCTGATGCTAAACATAAAAAGGTTAATTAGGTGCCAAATTTAGAATTCGGGTTTTGCGTACCATCATTTTAAGGAAATTGAGAAAAAATGTGGTAACTTTTCTCATTTTTCTCTAATTAAGTTTGGTTTGCTTGACAAGGAAACTAATAGAAGAGTCTCACGGCAATCAATTTGTGTTGGGTGGAAAATTAGCATGTTAGTGTTTCTTTGTGAAGTACTTAATTATGCTATTTATTTTTGGTAACTTTCCAACTTACATTTGACAATGTAAGTCATGCCAATGTAAGCATAGCATAAGTATCCGCCTCAAATTTTCTTTACACAATTATTGGATTTTAAATATGTTCTTTATTTTGATTTCATGCGTTTGTCTGCCCTAAATTTTTATTGCATGTTTCTGTAACCTCTTAAATTGGTGCCTTTTCCAATGCTACGACAATTCTTGAACAATATACAATCTGGGACCTACCGAAACAGAGCCTGCAGAGTGGGAGGAGAACTCGAACATCAGGAATGCATCGGAAGCATCTTTCCCAAAAGAGGAAATGAAGCCTTGCTTCGTAGTTATTGACAAAGCTGGTTGTGATCCTATTTTAGGTAACCCAAAAAAAATTCATTTTTTATACTTCATTTATAGTTTCAAAACCCCCACCATGTCTAGGTAGGTGATTGTTGTCCATTTTTTGTTTATTAGTTCTTGATGCAGTTTATAGTGCAGTATTTCAGAAATTGTTCATCATTTACAAGGCCAATGATATAGGGCTTCTTCAGTGAGTCCAGTGTTATATTGTTTATATAAAATAATCTAATTATATGTATGTTTTTGCTGGTAGCAAATTGTAGAACTCATTCCAAGTTGTTTGTTTGGGAACATGACCTCAGGGAAGAATGGGTTCAGACAAGTCACAAGTGTTATATGTTGCGATATCAATCACGTTTCTTTCTCCATACCTCTATCCATCTAATTCGCAGGTGTTTCAAGATTTGCATTTGAACTCTTTTATTCAACAATTTGATGTCAAAGCTAAAGCCACGCATAGCAAGCAAAATTAACTTTCGTTTTTCCCCTGTCTTACTGCTTATTTTGATCAATGGATAGGTGATGTGACATTGTCTTTTAATATTCAGCATGTTGCGACAATTTCTATGGTTAGAAAAATGAGCACACCTCTGAATCGCCAAGTCCAATATAACGTCGTTTTGAAAACATTGATCGCATGTCGCCCATCGCCTTTGCTTTGCTTCCACACCATGTAATTTTTGAATTAATTGTTAGAATAAAGCAACAACTTTAAATGTGAAATTCTGATGAAGGTGAGCTGATCAATTACATCAGTGGAATTGTATGATCAAAATCCTACGTTCTTTTGGAGGCTTTAGTATTTTTTTTGGGCCGTCATCTATATTATAGACCCACATATATTTAATCTCCCCTGCCATGCATCGCATGGGTAAAATGCTAGTTTCTTCCATATATGAATGTATAGCATGATAATATGTGTGTAGGAAGTTTACCCATTCACTTAACTCACACATTAAACATCAAAATATGATTTTTAGATCAAGAAATTGCCAAATTTGAGGGGTTCATCTTCTTCTCCACTTGGCTTGAAAATGGTATATCTTCAAGTGAGATTGCTACATGTTCCACATTGCAATGCATTCGTTGATTGATGTGAGTTGATTCAAGATGATTTACTTTGAAACTTGTATTGGATGATGGTGTTGTAGTGGATGATGGTGAATATTCAATAGAATTTTTTTGGGATGATGAAGATGATGAATGTGGAAGAAGATGGAGTTTTTTATTGGTTTATTGATGAAGGTTTTTTATGTTTAGGATTATTAATTTGTATTAGAATTAAGTTTGTAGATGAAATGATTAAATGTTTTTTTAGTTTAGATTAGATTAGTGGATTAGATTAATAAAAAGATAATATTGTTTGATTAATTTTTTAGAGGACTATTCTACAATTTCTAAAAGTTGTGGTGTAAGAAGTGATTTTCTTATTATTTTTATAGTGTGAAAAGTAATAAAATAATCAAAATATTCATGTGGTGCCAAAAATTTTGTGATACCGCGAGTAAGTGGATGCAAATAGTAGAAAGAGGGGTGTCAATAGAACCCCTATATACATATATAGCAAATGATGTGTCATCACCCTATATCTAATGGGCCCCCTAGTACATCATCATCAGCAGTAGTAGTAGTAGTGTATAATATCCCTCCAGGCCGTATGAAGAAGCATAGTTTTCTCCTTTTTTATACTAAATAATTTTTACAACGTATCTGTACAGTAATATTTACAACAGTGGTTGCCAGCCAACTGAGAGCACCTTTTGATCTTCCAATTCAGGCTATGAATGAATCAAGCTGGCTCAGAGGGCCTTTTGATCAAGCCTCTCGTTCCAATTCAGGCAACGGATCAAGCTGTGGAACCAGTCCCCAGTTTGATCACACTTGTTGACTGTTGGAAGAGGGTGTTGGCTCATTGATATCCGAACAGAGTCGCCTCTAGATAACTGCTGCCTTCTTTTCCCATCAAAAGAAACCCAAGCATTGCTCCGTGCATCCCCAGGAATCTGCAGATACAGAGAAAAGAATGAATACAGAGGATGAATCATAAGATGATGAATATTGGTGTAAACAGGGAGTCAGATCAGATGGTTGTTAACCTTTTACTTTACCAAATGAACTTCCAGGATCAGCAAAGACATCATATAACAACAAAAGAATAAACTTTTACCCATCAAAGAGGATACCAAAAACTCTGTAGAAAACATATATGTTGGTCTTCCTATAAAACTGTCAAAGAAGGAAGGGGTACTACATTGTGTCACTACACTCCTATAGAGATTGCTATTTTATTGATGAAAGAGTGAGACTCGTATCAATCAATAGGTCAAACTATGATCAATGGTCTACAAAATTTGTAGCTGCACAATGTTGCAGCACAGTCGTTTCAAAAAGGTAAGCCACTCAAAAGTTAAAACATTCAAGGAGCAATCCAGTTTATCAGACCGGACACCAAAGAGAAAACGGGTTTCACTAAACCGGATAAGAATCGGGGAGCCAAAAGGGATACTCAAAAGGGTTTCATTCGAGGCTGATATTACATCTGATGGGTGGGATGTATTCTACCAATCATGAAGAATAAGTTGTGGTGGAGTCTCGACTTGATGAGCTCCTGAATGCACAAAGGCTTTAGGTCCTTTGGCTTCTTGGATCTAAGCTCTTTCGTTGGCTCGTGGCACGTGTCTTCTCCTGCAACTCCACAACCGCAACATGGCTTTTGGCTCTTTGTAGCCACAAGTTTGACAAAGCTTCTCAAATAACTACAAATTGTTACTTTCCCTTCACATCAATTTTGTGTGATATTCGTGAGTTTTCTCCATTGGCAAAAATATACATAGCCTGGAATTGATTAATCAGGAGAAAAAAAAAATGTTTTTGACTGGAAATTGGGGGATGTCGTGATTTTTGGTTGACGGACAGTTTGCATGTTGAGTGAGAAAAGGGTAACTTTCTTGTTGACCAATTACATTTATTGGCAACAGCATTTTTAAAACACTTTTGAAATGATTAAGCACACCAAAAGAAAGATAGCAACATAAAATTGGAAGAAGAGGGGGGAGCGGGTTCACTTTGATTAAACCAACGAACTCCTGTCTGGATATAATTTCATATTTGAGACCACTCCCCGAAATGGCTCTGATACCATATTAGAAATCACCTAGTACAGAGAAAACATGGAATAAGATTCATTCCCCTACATAGTATTAGCTTCCTTTATCAAGATCACGTATAATTAGGGTTTTGATTCTTTAAGACTTCTCCAATCAAATTAATCATGATTAAATTCCATAATTCCAACACAATCGTTTTCCAAAAGCACAAAGCAAGACTCGTCTTTGTTTCTTCAAGGCTTTCCTAATCATAACTAACCTAATCAAATCACATTAAATCATTCATGAATGATCAAATCATATCATGTCAAAACAAACATGACTAAATTCCATATTTCATAACACGTTCATTTTCAAAGAACGAAGCAAGGCTCACCTTCAATTCAAGTCTTGCAGAATCTGGAAGTATGACGGGCCTAAAAGAGAGGGAGTGTGGGCATATTGGCGTGAAAAGCATACATGGAACATTAGGATGCACCTGCATCCAAACAACAGTCTACATTTAGAACTTATTCCTCTACATGCAGAATGTAGGTACAGAAGAAAAGATAAAAAGCAAGATATGTCCAACTTGTATCGTATTCAATGATTGTTGCAGAAGTAATCAAGATTACATATTTTCCCAAAACTACCCCATTGTAAACTCACAATGGGAAACAAATAGATATATACACGATGTACACTAGCCCCCCATAGCAGGGATCCTGCATACGTCACTGTATCAGCAAAATCGGGATTACCATTGAGCCTCCAGCAGCTGTCGAATAAGCTGTGCTTCCAGTTGGGGTGGCCACTATAACTCCATCACCTTGAACCTGTAAAATGATTACAGCCAAATATTATTCTTTTGTGCATTCTTCTCTATTTCAGCCAAATTCAAATGAAACACGGATCTTGATATTCACCTATATTACCTTTGTTATCAGGTTATCATGTTCATAACACTCAATCTTGGACAGGTAAGGATTAGAACCACGATCGACCACTATTTCATTTAGAACATCAAATACTTTCCCCGGAGCTGCTTTCCCGTTTCGGAAAATCTCACAACGAAGGCGCATTCTAAGAGTGATATAAACACCATCTGAGGAGTTATTACCGTGGACGATTTGCCTCAGGTCCTTCTTAAAATCTAGAAACTGAATAACATGTAGTGTGAATAAAAGAAAGCTGCCATAGAAAAAGTTAATCAAGAAGAAAACCGAAGATACCTACGGCATGAGAAGTGAGAAATCCTAGAGATCCCAGATTAAATGAGACGACAGGAGGAACAGCACCTCTGAACAAATTTGATGCATGAAGTATAACACCATCTCCTCCCAAACAAGTCACAAAATCCACTCTCTCATGCAGATCGCTGCAGTTATATAACATAAAGTGATAAATTAAATCACAATGGAGTACACGGTATCTTGTAACAGAAGATTGATACACAGAAAAATGAACTATTGCATAAATTTAAGCTAAATACCTTGTATCTTGACTATAAAATGTCTGTACAAACCCAAAACCTGGGATTCTGGCAAAGATATCATGCACTTCAGGCTCAACAAGCACATTCATGTTTTCTTCGTGGTACAAGAAAGATGCAACCTACAGGAAGAATGCAAAAGATATGGCTAAAATCAACATTGTATGCACATTAACAAGCAGAAGCATGCATTTACATGTGCAGGAATTAAACCATATAGTGGCAAGTAAAGCATTATCAACTCACACTGAACAGAAACTATCCGATACCTAATCACAACTATGTTTCAGACCAATACTAGGAATATTTTAGTTACTTCCCATTTTTTTAGACTTTGGCGCAAGTTAAACCTCAGGTTTCTTTTGGGAAGGCAAGAAACCTTAAGAAATCTTTGGGAACTTTACTCAGATGCTGTTCGGGTAGCAACTAGCCACACTCGATCATGGTGGGCACAATACCAGTCTACAAGATTGGGGTCAAAAAAGGAAAAACAGAATGTTTTCCCCCACACACAAGCCAGATAAAGGCCATTGGAATGAAGCAAATATTCTAGCCACCCCCATGCTCCAGCTATGCGATATTTCCAGTACCCAAACCTTACATTACCAGTCCATCATTCCACATCCTCCCTGGGGACTCTTCCAGCTACCAAGAGACGAACACAACCGTTGCCCGTAAATACCACACACCACTGCACGTTTAAAAACTACCAACCGTAAGTCATCAATCGCTAAACGGAGCCGCCACCATGACCACAAAGACATCATCAACCACTAATCGCTCTCGCCGTGAACTCTAATGTTTAATTAAAAAATGGAAAATGATAGCCAAAAAGTATGTTACCAGCAAACAAAGACCAATATTCTTTAAATCTCTGATAAGTCTGTAGACTTGGGTAGCTTTTTTCACATAGATCAAATGTCGGATGGGGGATCAATTGAGTTCTGTTTCTCAAAAGAGGGGTGGGGGCAGAAAAAGAGGGGAGGGGGAGAGGACGAAAGGGTGGGGTTTGCTAGCTATACCTGTTGTGTTAAGGATGCAAATGGAATGGAAACAACAGACATGCCCCATAGAATTGGTATTTCTTTTACCTTGGCGTACTAATTTCCAGGCTATATCTCAACATCGTGAGTTGTGGACAGCTCACAGCAAGAACATATAGAACTATAAACCCCAAGACTGAATCCACTCCCTGGATTGCATACTAGCTTGGTAGTTCGGCAAGCAATTCCGGCCACAAATTTCGTTGTTGGTGGTTTAGTCTAAATAAGGATGGTAGGCAGTGGCGGATGCACGTGATGAAGGGAGGGAGCACGTGCCCATGCTGAGATCCGAGATTTTTTCATTGTAATAAGCGATGTAGTTTAGTTGTTAAAAAATACAAATATATTTGTGCCCCCACTAAGATATGAGAAAAAAAATTGAGTTAAAACGATGCAGTTTTGCAGTTAAAAAAAGCATTAATACCATTTATGTACCATCTGTGCCCCCACTGGATCTATTTTCTGGATCCGCCACTGATGGTAGGCAATTGATCGAGTGAAGTAAGTTTCATCCCTATCCTCCGTTTTAGGAGATAAAAAAAATGATCAGCCAATCCAATGCATTCTTTATTCTAAACACGTTCTCAAAATATAACCCTTTCAAAGAATTCCTTACTGTCCAAAACAGCCTGGTCAATAAACATAAGGTCTACAGAGTACAGACACTTTTTAATGGTTAGGCAATAGGCACGCTAAGCCATGTTACTACTCCCTCTCATTGCACTTTCACCTGCCTGAAATCAGATCCTACCCACTCTTCAGCCTGATTCAAGTAGTTTTTCTTTTTCTATTTTTTTCCCTTCTTATATTGACCATCCCCACATTTCTCTTTCCATACACTACAAAAACCAACATTTTTCACAATCTGTGAGACAGTACTGTGGTTTCTCCAATTTGGCAATGATTGAGAACCTTAAATTTGCTTTGGGACAAAAGTATCTATGTTCATTATCCATCTCAAACCCCATTGATGGACTAACTGACAAATGCATATATGTTAATCCTGCAAAGCAGCCACTTTTGTTATGATATTGGAACTCGGATTGTTGCAGCCACTAGGAAACTGCAATCGAGTCCTTGCTGATGACGAAAACCCTGCTTTAATGTACAAAGTAATAGAATTTTTATTAAAATATACCAAACCTACACTTCCCAGAATAGACTGTAGGCAAAGGACTTATGGGCCCACTTCTAAGTTCTAAGGCACAAAACACAGGAAGCTAACAACCACTTGTCTAAATCCCAGTGCATGGAAATATCTCGGCTATGTGGGATATGGAAAAGGGCCAAGTCATTTAGGCCTACTATACACAGTCTGATCTCAATTTTCAATCTGTTTCCACAACTCGAAACCCTAACCTCTGTAACCGGGACACCTGTTACCTCTGCTTCAAGGCATCCCTTCCTAATTACCATTTGTCTACGCATGTGAAATTTTCATTTCTTAATCATTCAAATATTCCCTTCCTATAAAATTTCCTGAAGCTATACCTTCTTAAGAGCTGCCGACATGCATAAATTCAGATCTTTTTTTGGCATTTTTATTGTTAATCATATAGATGCATTACCTTATTTTACATCCAAGTTTTAACGAGCATACTTTGATAACAATAATTTGTTAATCATCTAATAATTTGTTTCAAAAACTTATGCACAATCGTCATTTACAAGAATGCCTTCAATTGTAATTCAATTTAAAAAGGCATACACCAATCTGGAAACATAAGAAAGAGCATAATACAATAAAATATAAAGTGAATCGAATTTGTAACCAAGAAACGTAAGCATCACTTTAGTAGAAGCAACAAGGTAATATTTCAACACTATTGCATACATACAGCTGCAAGGAAACACCAAAACTATAATATAATAACTCTGAAACAAGAGACTTTGACAAGAAAAAATAACCACCATACATCAAAATAGTTATTATTGGACCAATAGGTATTTGAAGCTTATTATAGTTAATCAAAACCAGGAACATACCTCCTTTGCCTGTTCCATGAGTTCTTGTCCCAGCTTCTTCAACAATAATACAGTCTTCGGGGGAGATTTCCACATAAGCATCTGCTGCTGAGTGCTTGGGTGGGTGAAGGCCAATGAAGATTCTGTCACCTTTTCCCGGTTGCAGGAGAACCCATCAGTACGAACTAAGAACATTTCTGCTTTTTTTCTAGACTGAATTCTCACAACACCGGTTGTAGAAGCACACATATTTCCTTCAAATGAGGGCAGCCCATTGTCACTTAAAGGTGTGGTGGCTTCAACGTTATTCCTACGTTCCTCGGTAATTGTCGCAGGATTAACCAACCTCTTTCTTGAATCCAAAGCGCCAGATTGCTCATCAGAACCATGTATATTTTTAACATTAGCAGATCCATTCGAAAAGGAAGAAGTTCCATTATAGACAATATCTGGCATGCTAGTAACAGGAGAAGCTACAGTGTTTGATGAGGAACCATTCTGCGTAAATGAACCATTCTGCGTAAATGAACCATTGGGACTTTTGAATTCTGCAATCCCCTTGTTAACATAATTCACACCATCATAACTCCGAGTTGTCGTATTAGAGCCATGCCTTGTGGAAGACAACATGAGGACTCTTCTTCTCTCAAAATTAAAATAAGTCAAGGGTGAAATCGTCCTTTTCCTGAAGAAAGTAGACATCTCTTTTCTGGAGAAGATGTTAGGAGGGGGTAATTGAGACTCAAGAGGGTTCATTTCTTTACAGAACTGCACTGACGGTTCTTCAATTTCAGATTTAAGCAACTCAGTTTGATGGTGTGGAGAAACTGTCTCACAGGCACTATTGCTGCTTAAGGATTGCTCAAGAGTACCTTGAGATAGGGAGTTCTGAGATTTCCCAGAAGAACTGGAAGTCCCACTCAATTCGTTTGGCACTGAATCAATTTCACCATTAAATAACCTGCCATCTTGTAAGCTTGAAGAGGTATCCGCTACTTCACTTTTCTGGTTATCACGTGACTGAAAGTCTAAGGAGACAACCTTATTGTTGGATACAATATGAGACAAACTACGAAGGGTGTATTGTCTCCACCGTGACACCATTGCTGATGTTCTCCATACTCCTTCTTTGCTATGGAGATATATGGGCTGTGTGCTAGAATCTGAAACCAAAGATGCAAACACTTCAACCTGCTTCATTGAAGGTGCCGTGCTAACATCAACAGGAAGTTTGATTAATCCAATTTTTCCAGAAGACACTGCTTCCTTTAGCTTTGTTTCATAAAATACATCTTTCACGGTCTCTGCTCTGAGATCTACAATAGTTTTGAACCCATTATCAATTAGCCATTTCAGACCGCCTTCCGTGACTTGGCCACCCTTCCAGAAAGCAACCTCAGGATTGGACTCTATGTCCTCTTTGGAAGCTGATGAGTATACAGGCCCCCAGTTTGCAAACAATGTATGACAGGGATCAGCATCGCGACGGGGAAATCCAGAGTCATAGCATACATTTTTCAACTTTTGCAGTTTCCGCCATACATCCGTGCTTCGAGGATCATCTGGAGTTAAATACTTTTCAAGAGCAATGTGTAAGCTTTCACAATACCTTTTCATTTCGCCTCTAAAGGCAGCAAGTGGTGGTACATTGTCTTCTATTATGTCTAAATCTGATTCACGAAAAGAACTCATAGCAAATGACCTTCCTGATAGAACATCTTCTCTTCCTTTATTTAGAAGATACACCATGCAACCAAGAACAGAGACAATTTTATCTTCCAATAACGGTTTGTCCTCAAACGGTACATCATACGAAACGCTGCATTCTCCCGTTACTGGATTGCACAGTGCCTCCATTAAAGCATTATGAAGCCATTCAGCTGCTCTAAAGATTCTACAATAAGCCTCAACTTCCGCAATATCCCCAGGAAGGGGACCTACCCAAGGTAGCTGGGGCAGATCCCGCGATTTTACCTCCTAGAATCAGATGCACAATGAATATCACAGTAGGGAAAAAATTCAAACAGAACATTAAAAAGATTAATTTGTTCAGGGGAAGTATGCCACGGACACAATGGAGTAGGAGGCAAGAAAGCTTACTTCAAGCAATAAAGCTTGAAACGATGATACTGTTCTCAAAAAAAAATGCTAGATCCTATGGAAAACCATACGAAATTTTCTGCAAAATGAAAAAACTACTTGAATCAATTAATCTCTGTCATCACAACTATCAAAAGCATTTCGCACATACTATTCTCACAAAAATATAAAGTGTTCCAGTGCCACTCGATTTAGATTGGATAACAAGAACACAAGAACCAGTTTCAGCATAATCTGCAAAGGCCTTTTTTCTAATAATCTGAATAAACAAAATCAATCTAAGCAACGCCCTTTACCCCCCCACCCCAGCTAATGAGAACCTCCAAAGAAACACTATAAACCCCAATAAACAATTTCTTGGGATTTTTACTCAAATTAAATAACAAAAAGTCTAAAAATACAATACGGGCCGAATATAAAGCAGATGGAAGCAAATCAAAGTTATATTTTGACACTGAATGAGAAACAATACTCCACTAACCTTCGAATTTACACCGAAGCTCAAAGAGAAGGAGTTGGACTGCTGAGCAGATGCTACCAGCAAGAAACGACGCCGTCTAAAGGAGCTATTCTTACTCTGCAACTCACACCCGGACCCGAGAACCTTGGCCCATTTCAGCTGGAGATGATGCGGAGGATAAAACCAATTATGGGTTCGGGTTGACCCAGCAGCAACTGCCATTTTCACATGTAATACCAAAATGTGCTGCTGTTGCTGCTGCCATGCAGCCATATGGATGATACCTACTAAGCTTATACTTAATTTTCTTTAAAACAAAAATCCTTAATTATCCCCTTTCTTTTCCGTCGGACCTCTCAATCAAAATTCTTGGAACAATTTGTGGAAGTTAATGTTACATTCGACTATAATCTTGTTAACAAAATGGATTTCTTCTTCGTGAGGCTGAGCGTAAGCGTTATGTTCATCCATCTTGTTTGCGTGCTGTGCTTGAGTTTTGTGAATATATATTCAAAACAGTCGCAAGATGTTTCGTTCTTTCTGAGATGTCAACTAATAATAAATAAAATTCTGAACCAAAAAAATAATAATAATAATAATATTAAAAATTAAGAAAATAATTTCTAACACATACGGTGGGTCATACACGTGCTTAATCCCTATTATGCATTCGACGATCAATTGTAAAAATAAAAATAAAAAAAATGCGATTTTTTCGAAAAATTTCATTAATGTTATAAAATGTGCACCTATTAAAAATTAAGAAAATAATTTCTAACTACGGTGGGTCACATCGCTTTATTATGCAGACGATCAATTGTTAAAAATAAAAAAACGCTTTTTGATCGTTTTAGAGATGTTTTTACGTTTGATCGTCAAATGCATTGAAGAGTTGGATTTCTTTCCGGATAATACGATAAGACCCCAACATGTGAGCTATTTGATCAAGGAACCTCGGTTTTTATTGATAAATGAATATTTGGATGGTGGTAACAAATACTTATTACTTTAATAATTCTTACACGTCATGTAATGTATAAGATGTAAACTATCATACGGATATCAAATTCGAAATGAATAATTGAGGTAAAAGTTGGGTAAATATTCTCTAACCATATCATAAACCTATTAGTTAATATATCAATGACTAAATATAATAGTAATTACTAAATACTTTTAGTTTATATTGTGACATATCATTATTGTCTTTTACTTTGGGAATTTTTCCTTATCCATCCATGTTGTATGAACATTTAATTATTTGTGTTTATTTCAGGAACTTCCCAAATTTGTGACTTGGATGGGTTGCCTCTGATTGGATTTGTGTGGCAGTGTGGATAAAGGAAGCCGGATATGTGTTGAGTAAATGTGTGGATGTTAACGATAGTTGTATTTTTGTGGATGTTTCTTTCCTTTTTTTTTTTTTTTCTTTTTTTTTTTCCCATAGAAAGCAAGATTGTATTTCGGGCACTTTCGGAAGAGGTCTTCAATTTTATCTTTAAAATAATATAAAATTAGTACTACATTAAACATGACAAGGTAGTTGATACCTTTTGAGATTTATAACTTATATATCTTAATAATGAATAGTATTAAGTTGTAAGAATGCAAATGGACTTCCAAAATAATTGTGTCATAATACTTTCCTTTATATAGTCTACTCCAAAATGAATATGTTTCGTTAAAACCTTACCAGTAGGAAAAAAAAAACTCTATGAGAAAAAATTCTAGAGAAAGCAAAATAGTATATATTCATTTGTGGTTGTATTATTTCTCCTGATAAAAATATTCTCCGAGCTCTTTGATATTAATGTTGAATATATTGTCTTTGGTTTGGAAAACGTATGTAAAAATATACCGATTGCAATTGCTTTATTTAGTGAAAGAAATTTTTGAGTCATCACTTTGACTTGATCAAAATCATGCATTTCTCCAACTGATGTGAACATTATTTGAACTAGCGATTGATAAAATTATTCTCAAATTTAATAGTAGATAATGCCATAGTTAATAAATGGCTAAATTGATTTTACACATGTGGTGCATAACATATATGTTGTGTATTATAAATTTTGCTAGAAAAAATCAGTGGAATAAAAACTAGACAAAGTTTAATGGTTCACGACATATGCGTTTTTATTTATTGTACTAACTGCTTCATTAAAAACCTTTAACTAATAAAATCACTTGGGAAAAACTCAGTTAATGGGAAAAGAGTACATTTATTGGTCTTCAGGACCAAATCTTCATTATTGTTTTGAAGTTGTCACTCCCTCTGACGATAATAGACTTTCAAATGTACGCATTACAATACTATAAACATATTTCACCAGAATAGATGTAGGAATTAACTTAGTGAGCAAATCCGCCAGACTATCACAAAAGCGTACTATTTGTATATCTTCTCTCTTCCAGAGTTCAATTTGAATCAGGGGACTAAACACTATCATACTCACTAGTCACTATTCATTTGTGCAACACTTGCAATAAAATCAAAATTGTCATCATAAATAACAATCGGAGTTGTAATTTCACCGACTCATGTCATTATGCATGAGTTATTTGTATATATTCCTTCTTCATGAGAAATATACTTAAAATCTTAGTAGTACATTCAACATGAATGCTCTTAGGCCATATAATGACTTTTGCAACTCATTGATATACATGTTGCGATTTTATGTCTAAAATTCAACATAGACTTTCATATAAATATTCACGTCTAATGACCTATAAATATACGGTCACCGCATCATATAAAAAAATTCTTAGTTGCTGCCAGAAAATTAAGTAGCGGAACATATGTTATCCGTAATAAGAGAATATAATTGATCAAAATCAATATCTGATCACTAAAGAACCAAACTTTTCATGTCAATATCAGCCTCCGTTGCTTATTTCATTTTTACTCATCCAGCTTCTAGCACTCAACTATCGACTTGTGTTTTGGATCCAGAATATAATAATAGCAAATTATAAGGCAAATATTTTGTCGACACTGTGATAGTATATTATAAATTTCTCCATAAAATATGTTGTTAATTCAATATTAGTATAAATCAAATCCTTATCAATACATGGATTTGGTTGTTCCGCAACCCCAATATTTGATCATTTGATGCACGTGCAAATTTATTTGGGGTTTAGTCTTCAAGACTAATCTCTTTGAAAGATTTCACGAGTGACTTAATATCAATATTGAATTCATTATCCACGGATTTTTATCTTTTACACCGATCGGTTTTTTTACTCTTCTCGCGTATATAAATATTAACAATAAAATTTGATTCGGTTAATTTATATATAGTCACTCTTTATATTCAATAACAACATCTGGAGTTACTTGATACAACAACTTAAACTATTTACACAGTTTAGCTTGACTGATGCGTGAAAGATCTTTACGTTTTATAAAATTTCGTGGCATTCTTTAATTTTCAAAATGAGCTTTCTTATCTCTCCCTAATGCTGGGAAATAATCTGCACTGAGTTGTAATTTGCTACTCTATCATTCGCTTCAAACGACTACATATGTCGAAACACAATGATTTCGTTAAATCAACCTCATGATCAAGTGCTATTTCACGTTTGTTTCCACGGATGATTTTTTTGCCCTAACGGGGGTAGAACACTGGTCTCCATGCCAGATTATAGTCTAGCTCCACTAAACCGATACACCTTGTGCTTTCCACTGATGATTTAATTATCTATTATCTATGAGATTTATATCTTTTGGAAACAATATATTTCATATGCTTCATCGTTTGAAATAAATAGCACTATATCATTTCAGATTTTTCAAGAACCATTCAAATTATTTTTGATATTATTTTGAGGGTTTCAACAAAACAACATAATAATATGAATTTCACGTTCATTTTCTCTCCCTCGTGAGGTTGATAATGCTTGTGTCAACACGATGTTGGTATTACGCGATTTAATCACGACTATTCAGATATGAACTTCAAGTTCATTTATTTATAATGTTTGTCACGAAAATTTATTTGCATTTATTTTTCCACCCGCTAATCTCGGGCAATACTTTTATCACAATCAATATCCATAATATTAGAAATAACTCCGTGACGGATTCAATATTTTAATGTAATATTCTCTTATGCGGGTATCAACAAAATTCTTTGATATTTTGCAGGCAGGGGAATCCAAATAATCTCTTATAGAGACTGATATTTCAACTCAATTACTTCATCCGTTATTTCATTATTGTATACCCTGTTATATCAATATTCTATAACCACCAACCACTTTGGTGGGATTTTCTTTCGTGATAAATTAAAATTAAAAAAAAAAAAAAAAAAAAAAGAAACTGTACTAGCCATGGTAATTGATATCTCTAGAAGAATTTTATTTTGTCACATTCACCTCACGGAACGGATTGATCGCATTCATATCATGGAATGAAATTGTATAATATGATGCATTTGATGTAATATTGTACATATATAATTGCATTACTCATACATATAATATTGGTTCACTCTCTTCTAGGAATGGACATATAAATATCATTTTCAAACATATTGTTCAAATCATTGAGAAAATGTTATTTATCATGAGTAAATACTCCTTATTGTATGTCTCGATATGATACTCAATTTTACGCATATCTCAATAAAATTAAATAAGAAAATTCGAGATTTGATAGAGCATAGAGCTTTATTTCAAACATTTTTGTTTCAATGGCTCTTTTGAAGCATTATATAGAAATAACTTTTGCATACATTATCATTTGCCTCTCCCATTTTCTATGTTGAGAAATTCTGTTTATTTCACAGTATAACGTGCGTTGTCGCAATTTCGATGATACAAATATTGTCATCATCTTTTATCATTCTCAAGTTTCTTGTTTCATTCTGTGAATTTTATATTCACCTTATGCCTTTTAAAGACTATTTTGGACTTCATGTCCATACATATATGTAATTTCAAAAGATTGATCGACTTCATATGATCATATCATTTTTCTCGATTGATATCATACATATAATTTAAAAATGAATTGAAACAAATAAAAAAAATTTACCTTAATACTTTAGCACATAAGTAGCATTGAAAAGACAGATCAAATATCTCCAAAACAATATACCCGAGAGCAACCCATTTGACAAGTTTTGGGTTCCTTTATGTACTTCATTTGATGGCAATTCTCACTAGCAAAGCATTTTGTAATGAGAATCTCAATATCTGCAACTTAAGTCATATCGCAACAGATAAATATGTTAGCACATAGTATATATACTATCAAACAAATAAATAACTTTGATATCGAATAAACAATCGTGCTAGTATAAAACTGAAAGATTACAACAAAATACATGAACAAAAAAAAAATGAGCATTTCATTTTCATGACCACATTCAAATTCACGGCATCGTCCACGACCATTACCAAATTTTGAAATTGAAGTCACACTCAATACATGGAATGTATGTTTACTAATTGATCGAAACATATAACTCATTTGGGTCATCATTGTATTGAGAATACAAAGTCCACTAGCAAAATTCATAGAAAAAATATTGTGTTTTTTTTTTTTGTTGTTGTTGTTGTTGTGTATGTGTGTGTATAACAAGGATAATTAACACAAAACATACATTATCGATATGAATGCATAACGGGTCGGCTTTAGCAATAAAAAAATATTAGTAATTAGAAGTAATGAAAACATGGGTAACTAATGAATCCAATGCTATACATTGTTAGCAACAAAAATCCCGATTGAAAATCCTTTTACATTTAATATTCCTTTTTTTTTTTGCCATTATCAATGTAAATTGATATATTACAGGTAACTTGTTGTAAAGATTACATCTTAATTCACTGTCCGATATATTAGATATATATATATATATATATTTTTAGGAGCGATATATTAGATACTTGGTCCTGGACCATAATAAAATTTCCGTAGATACTAAACTACCACAAACGAAGTGAAATTTAAAAATAGTCTTCTTTTTTTTTTTTTTTTTTTTTTTTTTTTTTTTTTTTTTTTTTTGGGGTAGAAAATAGTAGAAACAGAGAAAGACCAATATGGGTGAAGTTATTCCAAAAGCTAGGGGTCCTTCCATCATCTTTGAATGCAACATTTTTAACCTGCAAGCTTTAAGCAACATTTATGCAAATACCATAAAAAGCAAAAACTTATCATTACGGCAAGCATAATACTCTAGCAAATTTAAGAAACAAGTTGAAACATAAGAGGGAAATACGCAGTTGCCCCTGGAACCAAATACATAGCCAATCAAGAAATCGTCTGAGAAATAACTATCAACGGCACAGTTAACTCGTCCGAGTTCACTAGATTTAGAACAACTTAACTCGTCCGAGTTCTATTACTTTTGAGCTTAAGGGCACAGTTATTCAAAGATGTAATGCTTGTCCACAGTCTCTGAGACATCCCATGTACAGCTCATACCTTTCGGGAACACAACTAAATCACCGGCACCAATTTCCACGGCTTCATCATACTTATCTGGGTACACCTTCACCTTTCCCTTTAGCAGGTAGCATGTTTCTTTAGAGGAATAGGTCCATGGAAATTTGCTAGGCGGGCAGCCCCATCTGCATCATCACATAAATCAACTTTAAAAAAAACACGCAATAAACAATGAAAAACGCAAGCCCGGAAAGCTAATAAAAAGCATCAAGCAACCAAATGTCAGAGTCAATGACAAATCACCTTATAGTATAGATAGATGCTTAACTGATATATTATACTTGCTAAAAGTAAAACATGCCAAAGTGCAAACACCGACAACCATGTCAAGGCAGAGATGAAGGTGGTAATTTATGATTGTCTTTCTATTGAGGTTCAACTAATAGGATCAAGAAACTACAGACTCACGTAGAAACATGTGATCAGCTAGAAAAGCTCATTTATCTTCCTTAAGTAATTAGCAAGACAGTGGCTACATAACTGCATTTACCCTTTATTAATCGTTCATCTCTAAAATACAATAAAAAAGTAAACCATAGCCGTGAAACATAAAGTGACATATTGACGGTTGAAGTATAGTAGCTAATGACACTGTAAACAAGTCGAGTGTTTCAAGATTTAAATTGAACTCTTCCAGTCTTCATGCTGCGCCCCCAATCACCTCCAAAACCAGAGGAAGGGGCCATTGGGCCAACAAGATCAATGTTTCATGTTTATCTATGATTTTTTTACTCAAGTAATTCAAAAAAAGAAAAATAAGACCTTAGTCTGATTTTCATAGCTTAAGACACCAATCTTAGAAACTTTAGTTAGCAATCTCTATCAAAGAACTTGTTTCCTAGAGGAGTAATCGAGATCAAAAAAACTGTCAACTAACAATTAACATGCCGCCTTTCATCTAAATTATAGTTTAGATACAGTACTTCACAGCTCTTCATACACTGTCTTTCATCTTATTAGAGTTCACATACTACAGTTCACAATTTTTCTCGTATTGTGTATGCTTGTGATTCTCATGATAATGGTAGAAACTTCAACAATTTTCACCCAAGGTTTGTCAAATATAAAAGTCAGCAACTGACAAGAAAGTGAAGGCAAAACAAGTAAAAAAGGAAAACCAGCATTGACTAGAAGGGTATGCTCATTCATTAGCTAGCCTTTAAAATAAAAAATAAAGAGATGCCTTCAGAAATAAAGAGAAATTGCATAATAATGTTGCAGGAAAATTGAAAACGATATCCGCATGCACAAGCCCAAATTCAACTGAAAACAAAGAAAAACTTGCAAACTACAACAGGAGCAAGTATGTAAACCACACGGATAAATTCCGAAAAATCAAACATACCATCTGCTTATCTGAGAATAACTTTATACTTGTGAAAAAGAAATGTCTGATGCCCACCTATTCAATATTAATTATGCTTAGCTTGAGCAATTTTGACTTTTGAGTATACAACCGACTACTCCTGCCCCATTCCAACGCACTTAACACCGAGGCAAAGTAATTATTATAAGATTGATATTAGATTCTAATATAACTGAAAGAAACAGTCCAAATAACATGTACAGGAAAAGTGCTATATTGATTGAATACATATCCATACAACTTTTTTCTGGATTGTAGTTTAAGAGAGAGGTGTGAAGGATTCAACATGTATCCAGAACTTGCTCCCTTGTTCTTAGCATAACAGAGCAAATCGAAAGAACAGCAGAATTATATGACTGATTTTGGTCTCTAGGCTAAGTTTTTGTTGCAATCTTGGACATGTTGTACATTGAGCCAAGATTCGTGGACACAGTAATACAGGGTGAGCGAGATTGCAGCCAAAATTCAACTTAGAATCAATTTCTATGGAAACTTTAAAGTAAATACTAATGATGCAATGTTTGATAATATATGTCGACTTACGATTTCTGGGCTAATAGCTAACATTAAAATATTCAAAATACCTGGAGTCATTATCATTAGATAAACATGGTGCAAACCGAATAAATTTACATGTATTTGCGTAAGCGATTTTGAATTTCGTAAACAACCTCTTAGATTTGGGAGACATTGAGTTAGGGCATGTGTCAGATTGGTTAGAACACTTAAAATGTACTACAAATTACGCGTCAAAATCGGAGGACTGGACTGGAGTACAAAAATGAAGTGGAAGAAAACACTCACTTGGCCCAAGACCTGACGCCGAGTTCGGCGAGCTTAGTCTCAGGAGGGTTGCGGGTGATCTTAATTCCCAGTTTTTCGGTGGTCGCCATGGTCTCAGCTGCTTCTGCTCTAGCGTGATTGAATCTCCGGTAGCTCCTTCTCGTCGTTGTTTTCCAAGGAACAGAGGTCAGCCGGATCGATTTCGCCGGATAGATTTCGCCGGGGATGAAGCTGTTACAGTAGTATTTATTATCAGAATACACGTAGTTGTAATGGATTTTATTGCTACAGGCTGCAGCTATGTGGTTTGTACTCAACAAAGCCATTGCTTTATTTTCAAAGTCTTAAGCCTCACACTACATATATTGACTAATAAAGAAATTCAATGTTTTTCTTTTTGACTCATGAATTATTCTCCATACACATCTTATCATCATTTCCCACAACGTTCGTGATATATATTTCAAACAATCAATATGAGGATTGTATAAATGTTAGTGTTTTACCTATATTATCCCCAAGTACTTAGAGTATACAAGTTAGATTATGTCTTATCCTAATCCTCATATTATTGTGTGTCACTTGTACTCTAAAGGTTGTTAGTAGAGTTGTGTATTTATTCTATCCTAATATAATCATTATTCATTTAATGAATGTATTGTTCTGATTTCTCTAGTTTTGTAACTTGGTAGCAGAGCCTTCCTGTCCTCAGCCGGACCACCATCAGCGGCATCAACTCCGGCAGTTGAAGCTGCCATCACCGCCACATCATCATCTTCCTCTCTCATCGGTTCAACACCTCAAGTTCCAGCTCTTTCAGTCTCTCTCCCTCCCAAATTCAATATGTTTCTTGGATCCATACATAACTTCATGTCTGCAATCAAACCTCCATACTCATTTCTGCAAACGAAAGTTCCAAACTCATGTAGATCATCTTCATTTATGAGACATGGGGATTAACTTTTCTTCATTTGAGAGTAATATAAATCAAAGCTTCAACATCAAATTAGATAGGAACAATTATTTGTTATGGCGTTATTCAATCCTGCCAGTGATTAGAGGATATAAACTTGATGGACACCTTCTTCACTAGACCAATGCCTCATAAATTTCTATACACATCCGGTACCTCTAGCTTGGTCCCTGCTCAAAGAAATCCTTTGTTTGATGAATGTATTGAAAAGGTGGCCTAAACCCAATCGAGTTGGACCGGATCCGACCGGATCGGGTCATTTACAGTCTATTCTAGTACATGTAATAACTTTATTATGATTAATAAAAGCATTTTTGTTATTATATATTTTTGTCTTCATATTATTGGTTGTATATATATGGTAACGTCCCTAGTGTCAAACTGTGATAGAGAAACCATGATAGTGATTATGGTTGATGAGATCTCTAATCATTTTAATAAGTTTGATATTTAAATGTCTCTATTCGTATGTATTGTCAAATGGGACATAGATAGTATGATTAGACTAACATGTATTGGATGTCTTCTATCTTATTAAAGATAGGGATTGATCTCGTCTATCGAAGTGTAGAGACATTTGGATTGAACGTGGAGGTGTATTAGAGAATGCGTATGTTAGACTGACCCACTTACATTAAGTGTCACACTATGTGGCAGTTGTGTAATTATCTTTAAGACCGGAGTCTTCATGGCATCACGGTGTGGATTGTCATGCTTTGACACTATTGAGATTTCTCCTATCCACGGGGCGATCATGCGGTAGTGATTGAGTGTGATATTGAAGAATGCGGAGTATACATGTTTGGTCGTCCGGGAATCGCGTATCCTATGATTGGGATTGAATATCCAAAATGGTCTCCTTATAAGGAATGTCTAGCTCTCGTGATTCTTTGCAAAGTATGAGTAAATGTGCTATTCCGAAAGAGCATGATATCCAGATTATAAGATACGATCGTCAATGTACTGACACTCGAGATACGATCGTATGGATATTATTACAGTGGTAGGATTGTAATTTACACGGTAACTGTTTCATATGAAAGGTAGTAGTCATTGCATTGGAGTCTTCCGATGATTGAGAGTCGCGGTGTGTTGCTAGACTCTATCCCGTGATCGTTAGGTATGAAGGGCATTTTCGTAATTTGCACTTGTGTCTACGGCCAACATATTCGAAAGCTAATTGGGTCACACACATATGAACATCGAGTCAGATTAAAATACGGTTATAGTTGATAACCAAATAATGAAAGTTTATCTCAAGACTATAAAGGTTATAGTGGTAAATTAATATAGTGGTATTTATTTATTATGAATAAATTAAATACAAGATATTAATTATACATAAATTATATTAATTAAAGAATATCCGGAAGCCAATTAATTGGCATTTGGGGCGCAAGTCACAAGAGTATAAGATACACTTAGATTGTGCAAGTTAATTAATAAGATTACCATAATATTAATATTGGATATTAATTGATTTTGGAAAAATAGATTTTTGGTAATAAGATAAATATATTCAATATAAGATATTGGCAATATTTAGCTTTTATTTAATATGAGATATTATAATAAAAGAATTAAATCAATTAAAGTGATTTTTCTTATTTTATTCGGAAAATGTTTTTCTCTTTCATCTATCTTCTTGGAAGTTTCTCCTAATCAGATTAGGGAATCATTGGGGCGCCACTTTCTTCTATATAAGAAATGGGTTGGTTAGCTCTTTTGTACATCACAATTCCAAGAGCTAATAGCTTTTGAGTAAAATAGAGAGCTTCAATAGAGAGTTAGAGAGAGAGAGAGAGAAAAAAAAAAAGGCCGGTCTAGCAGCCGGATTTTTATGATAGCAATCCAAGAAAGATTCTGGCAGGAGTTCGTGTGGATAATCGATAGAGGCCGGACGCGTGGATGGCTTGCGCACAGTACTACTCTCCATTGACGGTAAAAGCGTCGATCTTATAGATCAACCAAGGTATATATTGTCAAACTACTTAACGTGTTTATTGTATTAAACGAAGACGATCTTGGAAAAAGAAATCAAAATTTTAAATTTCGATCGCGGTAAACTAGTGATTTTCTAACAATGGTATCAGAGCGAACTTCGAGCTTAAGCAATAAGCACCAATTAATTACGTAGTAATTAATCGATAGATGCAAGATCTAGATTCACGAAACAATAAAACAAAAAAATAATAATAATAAGAATCGATGGGGGCTCGGCGGATCGGCGGCGGACCCCTCCACGGCGGTGGATCGGCGGTGGTGGAGGCGGCTCTTTGAGCTTCCGGCGTCGGCGGTTTTTCTAAAGGGGAGGATCGATTCGTTTATCTTTTTGTGATATTTATTGTGCATTGATATCTCCTTTAATTAGTTGTGTCATGTGGCTAACCAATGGTTTAAATAGTTTGAGCCATTGGGATGCCATGTTATCAACCAAAATATTGGTCTTTCCAAATTTTGTTTGGAATAGGACTAGGTCATTTCCAAATATTTGATTTTGAAAGGGCCAAAATTTTGAATTTAAAAAGTGGTCAGGCATCAACCAAATTTGGTTTAGAAAGATGTCTTTTGGTTTAGGAAACCAAATGCATATCTTTTTGTTAAGAACCAAAAGAAAATGAAACAAAAAAGACATTTTTAATTTTGATTTTAATTTTGAATAGTTTCAAATTAATAAAATTGAAATTAGAATCGATTTAAAATTAAATGTTAATTTTATTTTCGATTAAGTTAATTAATTATTTGATGTGATAAAATAAGACGCATAAGTAGTTGAATTTTGAATTTGATCTTTTTCATAAGATATAATGTATGGATTAGATGTGTAGATATAATGTGATTATATGGACCCCGATTGATCATAGACTCAACCGATAGGATATATGATAATGTTTGTCTTTATGTTGGTTTTTACAAATTGTACTAGGCCGTTATGAAGAACGTGACCTAATTTACTTTTTGCATTTATCCCATTCATGTTAGCTCCCCCCGTGTGCGGCGGGTGTAATTATTTATTAGATTGATTTTTGTGTAACAAGAGTGGAGCAAGAAGATGAAGACCAAAGAAAGATAAAGAACCCATTGGCGTACAACAATAAAGATTCTATTGGCGGTTGCAGCTACCCTTAGTTTGTGACCCGCGGTTTCGTCAGTTTGTATTCGAAACCGCACCTAGGAAAAGTCCGTGATCATACCGGTTATTTTGTGCGCGGAGTGTTGTGTATGTTTTACTTTATATGATATCGTAGTAATATGCACATAGTAGATGAGACCGTTATTAAATCAAATTAATTAAGTGAATTAATTTAAAATTATTAGTACGATAAAAATCGAGCCAAAGTGTCTCCCAATATTATAACGACGGTGAAGAGCCTTTGTTTGAATCCAATTGATCGACCAACGTCGGGAGTTGACCTACCTCGGGTATATCGTCGTTATTGAGATATGATCGCATGAGATCGCGTGAATATTGAGTTATGACTCGACTAAAGTTTTTCAGTGATTGGCCACCGTCAGGGCCGTCTGACTTTAGAGACAAGGGATTGACTATCACATAGAGATGTGAACTGTCAAAAAGTTGACTGGTCAACCACTGGGAGTCGCATATGATGCGACTGGTAGGAGTACCTACCTTTCGAAATTGCCAAGATTGATCGACCACCGTCGGGGATTGAGGCGACTAGATTGGATCCCAGTCACTAAGGAATTAATTAAATTCTTGAAAGCCAATTATACATGAACTTTTACTTATTCTATCTTTATTTATTGTTGTAGAAAATGTCAAACAAATTGAACCTTCATTTTATCATCGACAATAAGCTTGACGAAACCAACTTTCTCGACTGGAAAGAAACCTCAAAATCGTTTTGAGGCACGAGAAGATTGGCTATGTCTTGGACGGACCCATACCAGAAAAGCCCGCAGAGGGCTCGGCTGCAGATGCTGTCGAGAAGTACAACAAGCACTGTTCTGACAGTACTGATGCTACATGTATCATGATTGCTTCTATGACACCTGAACTGCAAAAACAACATGAATCCATTGACGCCTACACAATCATGGTTCACCTAAAAGAGCTCTATGCTTCTCAGTCTCGCACTGAGAGGTACGAGGTCTCGAAGGCCCTGTTTGGTTGTAAGATGGAATCTAGGACTGCTGTGGGGTCACACATGCTAAAGATGATCGGGTACATAGAGAGGCTTGAGAAGTTGGGCCACAAGTTGGAACGAGAGTTGAGTATTGACTTGATTATGCAATCTCCACATGATTCATACTCGCAGTTCGTGATGAATTATCACATGAACAAGATAGATTGCTCCATTGCGGAGTTATTGAACATGTTGAAAACTGCTGAGGGCACTGTGGGGAAGGGAAAGCAAGTGTTGTTGGTCACTTCAAGCAAGGGCAAGGCTAAAGCCCAAAAGAAGTCCAAGAAGGCGAAGGCCGCACCTAAGCCAACGCCTAAGATAGCTAAAGACAAATCCAAGGATGCTTGCTTCCATTGCGGTGAGATCGGACATTTGAGGAGAAACTGCAAAGGCTTCTTGAGTAACAAGTGTTGAAATAGTGTCCTAAACCATATCGGGTTGGACCGGATCCGACCGGGTCGGAACATTTCTACTATTTCTTTGTGTTTATACATATATTAAATGGCTTTTATGTTGTCATATATCTGTTCTTTTAAAGAACCAATTATGAATTGTTATATGATAACGTCCTTAGTATTAAACTGTGATAGAGAAACCATGATAGGCGATTATGGTTGATGAGATCTCTAATCACTTTAATAAGTTTGATACTTAAATGTCTCTAGGCTGATGTACTATTTAACAGGGCATTGATAGTATGAACAGACTAGCACGTATTAGATGTCTTATGTCTTTAAGGGCATGGATAGATCTCATCTATCGAAGTGTAGGGACACTTGGACTGTACGTGGACGTGTATTAGAGAATGCGTACGTTAGACTGACCCACTTACACGGATAAGTGTCACACTATGTGACGGTTGTGTAATTATCCTCAGGACCGGAGTCTTCATGGCATCACGGTGTGGATTGTCATGCTTTGACACTATTGAGGTTTCCCCTAGCCACGGGACGATCATGCGGTAGTGATTGGGTATGATACTGAAGCATGCGGAGTATACATGATTGGCCGTCCGGGAATCGCGTATCCTATGATTGGGATCGAATATCCGAAATGGAATTCTTATAAGGAATGTCTGACTCTCGTGAATCTTTGCAAAGTGGGAGTAAATGAGTTACTTCGAGAGAGCATGATATCCAGATTATAAGATACGGTCGTTAATATTTGACACTCGATGTACGACCGTATGGATATTATTACAGCGATAGGATTGTAAGTTACACGGTAACTGTTTCACATGAAAGGTAGTAGTCATTGCATTTGACTCTTCCGATGATTGGGGGTCACGGTGTGTTGCTAGACGCTATCCCGTGATCGTTAGGTATATAGATTTATTTGTGTATTATATATGTGATATATACACATGTGTAAATTGATTTATGGTAATAAGATAAATATTGTCAATATATGATCTAGACAATATCTTGGAAATATTCCATATAAGATATTGACAATATCCTAGATTTATTTGATATAAGATATTATAATAAATGAGATAAATCAATCAATTATATTTTCCTTATTTTATTGGGAAAAGGTTTTCTTCTCCACCACACCTCTTGGCATGCCACATCCATTATAAAAGGGATGTGGGTATCAAGCTCTTTTGTACAACACAATTCCAAGAACTAATAGTTCTTGTGTAAAATAGAGAGTATCCTATAGAGAGTTGGAGAGAGGGGAAAAAGGCCGGTCTAACAACCGGAGTTTTCCAATAGCAATCCATTATGGGATTCCGGCGGGGTGTTCGTGTGGACTAGCGGTAGAGGCCGAACACTTGGGCGGCTCTATGCAGAACTACTATCCTTAGACGGTCAAAGAGCCGATCTTTTAGATCAACCAAGGTAACCACCGTCTACTACTTGTTTGTTTATTGCTTAAACGAAGTCGATCTTGGGTCGATAGGAAATAAATTTTTGAATTCCGCTGCGTTCCCGCGTAGATTTCCTAACAGTGGTATCGGAGCGAGCTTCGAGCTTAAGCAATAAGCATGTTAAATTGCGTAGTTAATTTTATCGTTTAAATCACGTAATTAAAAGATGAAAGATTTTTTGATTTGCAAAATTGATACACGAAAAGAAAAGAAAAAAAAACGAGATCTGGTGGTGCTCGGCCGACTGGCGGCCTGCACCACCCCAGCGGCGGCGGCGGCGGATGTACTGTTGTCGGCGGTCGGTTGACCGGTCAATGCTTGCGGATCTCCAAATTTTTATTTTGTGTATTTTGTGATTCAATATGGTTCATAGTTGTGATTTGTAATTGTCTTTTGTTTAGTTATGTCGTGTGGCTAACCAATGGTTCAAATAGTTTGGGCCGTTTGGGATGCCATCATAAGCATTAAAATAATAATGGCATTTCCAAACTTTGTTTGGAATAGGCTGCCTTTCCAAATATTTGATTTGGGAAAAGCTTGAGCTTGCAAGCCATTCCAAAATTTTGATTTTGGAAAGTGGCGCTAAACCAAAATTATTTGGCCTTTCCAAATATTTGATTTGGAATAAGCGCAGCGCTTTTCAAATATTTGATTTGTAAAAGCTTGCGCTTGCGCTACCTCCAAAATTTCGATTTTGGAAATTGCTGAGCTTAAGCCAAATTTGGTTTAGAAACCAAAGACATCCTTTTGATTACGAATCAAAAGGAAAAAACAAAAGAGAAATAATTTTAATTTTGATTTATTTTGGAATAGTTCTAATTAATTAAAATTAAAATTAAAATCGGTTTAAAATTAATCGTTAATTTTATTTCGATTAAAATCATTTAATTAATTAAATGTTAATTAGTTAATTGATTGGATAAAATTATTTAATAGATTAAATGTTAATTGTTTAATTAAGACGCAAGTAGTTAAATTTTAATTTTATCTTTTTCATAAGATTTTATTGTATGGATTAGATATAGTAGATATAATATGATTATATGGACTCGATTGATCGTGGACTTTAACCGATAGGATAGATGTGAATGATTTAATTGTTCTGTTGGTTTAAAAAAATTTGTCCTAGGCCGTTATGAAGAACGTGACCTAGTTTATTTTCTCTGCATTCATCCCATTCCCGTTAGCTCCCACATAGTGCGGCGGGTGTATTTATTTTATTAGATAGAATTAAATGTAACAAGAATGGAGCGAGAAGATGAAGACCAAAGAAAGAAGAAAATAAAGATCCCATTGGAGAATGGAGCATTAAAGATCCAATTGGCGGTTGCATTACCCTTAGATTATGACCAGCGGTTTAAATCGGTTTGTATTCGAAACCGCACTCTAGAAAAAGTCCATGATCATACCGGTTACTTTACGCATTTATTTATTTTGTGCTTGTATTTATTTTATATGATACGATAGATGCATGACTAGGCACGATCTAGATAAATGTGTAGGATGTATGTCATAGAGATAGATATATTTGATGAGACCGTAATTAAAATTAATTAAGTGAATTAATTTACGTAAATACTTCCACGACAAAAATCAAGTCGAAAAATTGTCTCCCGAATATTATAGCGACGGTGAAGAGCCTTTGTTCGGATCCAATCGATCGGCCTCTCGTCGGGAGTTGACCTACCACGGGTATATCGTCGTTATTGAGATATGATCGTATGAGATCTCGCGAATATTGGGTTATGACTTGACTAGAGTATTGCGGTGATTGGCCTGCGTCGGGACCGTCTTATTCTAGAGGCAAGGGGTTGACTACCACATAAAGATGTGAATTGTCAAAGAGTTGACTAGTCAACCACCAAGAGTCACATAGAGATGTGATTGGTAAGAGTTACATACCTTCGAATTATTCCGGTTGATCGGCCTCGTCGGGAATCGGGGTAACCGAGATGGGATCTTGGCCACTAAAGAATTTTGAAAGATTCTTGAAAGTCAATTGGGAGTAGTTGACTAGTGGGAGCAAAATCATAAATCAAAGGACCATTTTTGATTTTGCGTGTATAAACAACAACACTCTTTTATTTTCATTTTTATGTTGTAGTTTTAGCAAACTTTATATTTATGTTTTATTCTCGATTAGTAAAACCAAATTATGACTGTTAATTTTGAGAAACGTTCTCAAATATGGTTAAGTAATTTTAATCCTTTTAAAATAAGCATGACATGAGCCATCCCGTTATAGTAGTTGGAGACAAGGAGATTACATAATTGATGCAGTGCTCCGAGACTTTAATTATTAATGAAAGCGGAAGCTCGTGATATGATTAAATCGTTTGAAATAAGTTTCAATGAATTAGTCATATATTGGATACAATCCAAGATGATCATGCAGTCATACGATGACAATTAATTCAAACGTTGGATAAGAATGACCAACTCTAATTTTGGAAAGGTTGTTTTCAAAATTATAAGATTTAAGTATCGACTTAATTCTACATTGCTTAAAGGTTAAATAGTTAATGTTTTAAATACGATTTAAAAGGTTAAATAAACTTTAGATTTTCTTTATGAAAGGGAATTAAAGACATGGCTTTTGTGATCTTTCTTAAGTCTTATGAAGACTACAATAAGAAACATTTTACAAGTGCTTGAAGGATTAAAATGAAAGTTAGGGCATGTGCTTAAATAGAGAACTTATTGAAGTTTCTATTATAGGCAAGTGAGTTGAGATAAATCTATCTAAGTTCAAGTCAACTCTTAGATATATGATATCTTGCGAGTGTGATTAAATTAGAAAGATTAAATACAGATATGGAAGGTGAAGCAAGCGTTGTAACACTTACCATATTCGGATCTAGTAAACTGATAAAGGAAACTAAATAAATGTTATTATGTTCCGGTTCTTATAAAGAACATGCTTTCAGTTATTTGTTAGTATTTAGTAGACATATTCAATCGTAAAGAATAAATGTTATTCCGATAAAGTTGGAAGGCCACTGAATCTAACATACTAGATTGATGTCACTATTTAGATGATATAAGTGATGGGATCTCAACTAAATATTTGTATGGTTATTATCCTTGATTTGTGGTTACTCTAGACATAGTCTCTCTGGAAGGGAAGCGTGTAATTAAACGTCATTCTGATGATGTTGAACCATATGATTATGAATCACGTGGGTAATACATTGAAGAGAGTTTGAGAATGTGATACACACAAGAGTAAACTTCAACTTAGTTTATTTATTGAGTAAAAAGATGTATAAATAGATACAATTGAGATGGAGAGACTAGCTAGCTAGCTTGGGCGGCCACTTGAGTATGTAGATGTGGGCGGCAAGCATGAAAAAAGTAAAAAGTAAAAGTTATGTCTATGACATAAAGTAAACTAGAGTTTGACATATTAATTGTTTATATGACTCACAATTAATATGTCCTTTACAATTAATTTTACAATTAAATAAGGTGTACAAAATATTATGCACGAAATCTGAGGCTCTCGATCATCTGAGAGCACCTGTGAAGCCTCAGCAGATCGAGTCTCTTGAGTAATATTTCCACACCCCCTCAAACTGGTCAGTATATGTTGATGCGAAACAAGTTTGCTACTTAGTCTCATTTGAACATAAGAGGTGGAATAGCCTTGGTAAGAATATCGACATTCGATCTGCTGAAGGAATATCTTGGAGTTGAATAATCTTGGCATCAATCTTCTCCTTGAGAGTGTGTCACAATGTCCACATGCTTGGTTTTATCATGATGGATCGGATCTTCGCCATGCATAAGGTGAATTATTGTCACAACAGAGTGTGATAGGTTCTTGATCGATTCTTTGAAGTTCGATCGGTACCACTTATTAGCCATAGAGCTTCACAAATGCCAAGTACAAGTGCCCTTAGTTCGACTTTCAAGATCGCTTCTTGACACAGAGGTTGTTTCTTGCTCCTCCAAGTAACCAGGTTCCCCATATATATGAGCAATAGCACTGTGGTAGACCTCACATCAATGTGACATCCAAATTTCAATCAAGATCAGTATAGACGCTTGATTGATCTATCAAGAGACTTGGTGAAGAAGCGTGCCTTGGCCGTGAGAGTGGATTTTAAATACCTCGATATCTATTCACTTTGCATCCCAATGTTGCTCAAGAGGGCAATGCATGAATTGATCGCCGATCCGACCCATATGCAATATCGGTCTTGTGTGAGAAAGGTATATGAGTTTGCCTACAAGCCTTTGATATTGTTCTTTCCTGACAAAGAATGTCACCATGCAATGAGGTATGACCTGGGTCTCTGAGATCTGAAAGAGGTTTGCATCCCAAAGATGCCGATTTCCTTCATGAGTCCAGGACATACTTCCTTTGGGAGACCGAAATGCCATTGGTGGTTCTAGCTACTTCCATACCAAGAAAGTACTTGAGGTAGCCTGGATCTTTAACTTGGAACACCTTTGCCAGTTAGAGTCTTCAAGTTACGGATCTCGGTGAGAGTCATCTCCGTAAGGATGATATCATCCACATATACAATTAGAATGGACCTCCTCTGGTTGGTTGTCTTGACAAACATGGTGTGATCGAGTTGCATTGATGATATCCAGCAGCTTTAACCACGAGTGGTGAGTTTGCCAAACCATGCCCTTGGTGATTGCTTGAGCCATATAGAGATTTCCTCGGTTGCACACCTTGCCTTGAGTATGAGGATTTATAAAACCAGAATGCAGATCATATAAACCTCCTCATTGAGGTCCCCATTTAGAAAGGCATTTTTGATGTCCAATTGGTGAAGAGGCCACTCAAGTTGGACACTAGGGAAATCAATACCACTGACAAAGTGTTGAGCTTTGCTCTTGGTGCAAAAGTTTCTTTATAGTCAATGCCATAAGTTTGAGTGAATCCCTTGCTACCAATCGGCTTTATACTTGTCAATTTTACCATCGACATTGTATTTGATAGTGAATAACCATCTGCATTCAATCTTGTTTTCTTGCCTTTGGGAAGAGTTGTGAGGTCCCAAGTATGATTATCCAAGAGAGCGATCATCTCTGTTTTAACAAAGACCTTCCACTTATCATTTTGAAGGGCCTCTCCCGAATATTTCTAGGGATAGAGTGAGAGTCCAGTCCTGTGTAAACATGGCAAAGACAGAGAGACAACCGATCATAAGATAAATAAGTATGAATAGAATGATCGGTGCATGATCTTTTCCTTTCCTTAGAGCAATAGAGTGCATCATCTACTTGATGAAGCTCACGAGAGTCGATGGTGGGGTCCAGCCAGACTGCAGTTCGATGGAGTTCTTTGAGGTTACAGTTCGGCCAGGCTCGGGTCGTGAGACTGGGGTCGTGAGATGCTGAGGTCGATAATGTGAGTATCTGCAGGATCTTTGAAGATTATGAGTCTGCTGAGGGTTAATGGTTTCTTGAGGAACGGACTTAGTTCAATCTCAATCAGTTTCCATCGTTGGTAGCTCGATGAGGTTTGTTTGTAATATGGAGTCCTTTCAAAGAATTTCACATCCATAGAATTGTAAAATTTCTTTTCAGTGAGGAGAGTAACACTTGTAACCTTTCTGTCCCGTGTGCATATCCAAGGAAAATGCACTTATGAGCTTTAGGATCAAGTTTATACGTGGTTGAGCATGGATATAAACAAACACAGTACAACCAAAGATCTTTGGAGGCAATTGGGTAATAAGATGAGAGCGGAGTGTGTGGTCGGAAGGGTTTGGAGAGGAGTTTTGAAACCTAACACTCTGCTTTGGAAGTCTGTTGATTAAATATGTAGCAGATCAATATAGCTTCACCCCACATGTATTTAGGAACATGTGTAGTGAACATGATTGATCTGGCCATTTCAAAGCAGATGCTGTTCTTTCTTTCAAAGAACCCCATTCTGGCAGAGGTGTTTCCACACAACTACTGATATGAACAATTCCTCTGTTTGTCAAGAAGTTCTTGAGGTTAGACTCATAGTATTCCGATCATTATCGAGTCTTTAAGATCTTGATCTTAGTATCAAATTGGGTGGAGACCATGAGATAAAATTCTTGGAAGATAGGTCCAACTTGATTTGTCTTTCATTAAGAACGACCAAGTGTTTACGGTATGATCATCAATGAAGGTTACAAACCACCTTTTTCTGTTATACTTTTCACTCTTGAGGTCCCCACACATCACTTTGTGAATTAGGGTGAAAGGGAAGAGGGCAAGTGAGGTAACTTAGCATACACAGATTTGGTGAGTTTAGCAAATTGACAAATATCACATTGAAGATCATTAAGATTACATCCTTTAAACAATTCAGGGATTAAAGACTTTAAATAACCAAAACTTGGATGTCCTAGTCTATAATGCCATAACATGATATTGTCTAGGTTTTGAGTGCAGTTTGAGGCGGATTCTGTCTTGATCTTACATCTTGGCGGGGTTGATCAACATTTGGAGATTTTCTTGCATCAATCATTCAAAACAAAAACAATTTATATAAAACCAATACTTATTATGCAAACTACCTCTAACCGACCGAATATCGGGTAGTAGATAGTATAGTAAGTTGAGTACAGTGTCGATCCACGAGGGATATACTTTTGATGATGTTTTATGGTTTAGATTCAACGGTAGAACGAGCATAGACAGAGAATCAAAAACTGATTCAAAGCTATGAGAGGATCACTCGGACTGAAAGAAAGACGTTTTAAATTAACTAAATTAAACGGCGGCTGCAAAATAAGAAAAACTACAGTTTATGCAATTAAAAACGAGTAATTCGGGAAAGGAGAGGCAAACATTGGTTCAGCAATTTAATCAACAACAAAAGCTCAATTACAATCAACCAAGAATGTTTTTCAACAAAAGGTGGGTTCACCTTATCAAATGCAAAACGATTAATTTCTTAACAACGTTTGTATCAATTAACGATCCAGGTGTGCAATCCTCGATTAACGACCGAACAATTAATTTAGCAACTTTAGTTTATGAGCTAAAAGCTAATTGTTCAATCAAGTTAACAAGATGATCTAGATCCATAAACTTTCATTCATGAAGCATCATAACATCGTTATCTTTCGATGTAAACGACTTGAAACAAATAAAGCAAGCTAATTGATCTAACCTTTGTTGAAGAACACAAGATTAATTATAAGAAAACCAGGATTGTTGATTACAATTGCATCCCCACGTTTGCCAAAAAGCATTTAGCTATCCATGGAGTGATTGATTACAATGCTTGAAGAGAAATCCATAAAATCTAGACTAAAAGTGAATTGAATCTACTTTTGGGATCGTTTGAGCTACGAGAAATCTCTCGATTTTCGATCTGGCGAAGATGAAATCTAATAATGTGTGTATCTGAGATTACAAGTGACGACTATTTATAGAAAACCCGCAACTCTACGGATGGAGCGCCATTTCATGCAGGGCGCCCGTTCTAGTTACGGAGCGTCGTTTGATCTCATTTTTCTCGACCGGACTCTCTGTTGCACTTGAGCGCCCGTTCTCTCCACGAGCGTCCGTTCTGTCTTCCTTCAACTGAATTTGTTGAGATGTAACCGTTTTATCCACTCGTTGATGCACATTTCATCTCTCCTCTAACAACTTTGCTCTTATCTACATTTCCACCTCATCATTTGATATTATCTTCATCTACATCACAATTAATAAAATGCAAAAACATAATATGGCCCAAAATGATATAAAATTTATAATAAAGCCCAAATTAAAGCCCATTTTTGCACTTGATTAATTCGAAAGCAACTTTACTCATTAAATTAATTATAAAGCCCAAATTCAATGCAAAATATTAATAATGTGGGGAAATTTATAGGAAAGTTATCATAAAATTTCATATAAAATAGCCCTTAACAACTCCCCCAAGATTTAGCTTTTTTGTTCGTCCCGAACAAAACAATACATAATCATTACTTGAGAAAAATAAACATCTTAGCAAATATAAAACATATTCAAGTAGTTTAGAGGTTCACCCAAGTGCGTGTGTGCATAGCCATAATAAATTTCCACTAAAACCACACTCGAAATTGATTCAAGCAAAACTAGCTAACATCCCTTTTCAATTAGAAATCAAAACGATTATCACAAGCGCTTCACGAAGCATACATATTCGAAAATATTAACAGGAAATAGTTAAAATTATTTCCGACATACTTAGAGGATAATCCCTACAACATATCTTTCAGTTTCTACTGGGGATCAAGTATATGGTGACTAAGTCCTTGACTTATTCATAATAACACCTTCTCTTTTTTTTTTTTTTTTTTTTTTTTTTTGAAGAACACATCAGAATAAGCTTTTGCCCGTCATAGTAGAATAGGACATTTCGAGATAATCCCCTACCTTACTCCAATCATAAGGCGACTTTTACATTATCGTAAAGCTCTTGGTCGTCATAGTGGAATAGGACATACGTGGTATACCCTATCGCACTCAAATCATAAACCAGCTCCCGACATACACAACTAATTTTTCATTGTTCGAGATTTCTGGCTGGCAGTGGTTAACATGCTAGAAGCAATTCAAACCTACTGAGCATAACACCCCAATCAATGATTTAATTGTTAATTATTACGTAAGGACATTAGTTACCATTCACTTATCACATTCAAACTTACGGATATTCACAGTATGACGTACTCTTAATTTCAAATACAAACCATTAAAAATTTCAAAATTGTATGCTAGCAAGGAACATATGATAATCATCAAACATTTCTAATCAATTTGGGCATAGCTTAAAAGTATAGCTCATCATCTACTATGGCACGTGATAAATAGGGGTGAGACATCTAAATAAACTAAATATGTAAGATAATGCTTCAATGATATAAACTCGAGACAAGATATGCATTCGCCTATTCGAGACAAAACAGAGAAAAAAAAAAGTTTCAGAATTAACTCATTTTGCATGGAATTAAGAAATTATGAGTAAAGATAATATAGATTAAAATTGAATAGTCCCCTCCCCCACACTTAATTGACAACGTGTCCTCAAGTTGTCCAAAAGAAAATGTAGAAGAGTACTTAGCGTCCCGGTTTTAGCGAGAGTGGGAATCGGTGGGCGGCGGCACATGAAGAGCACACCAACGATGTCCATTAAAAGAGAGGGCGTAGGGCACACAGTAGCAAGTGAGAGACACCATACGAAAAAACTAGGGAAATCGGGGAAAAACACATCGAATCGAGATAGAGGCATAGGTAAAAGGACTGAACAAAGAATCATGAAGTGTGCATATACAATTATCCAAGGTGATTAATTGAAAAGAGAAGCGGAGAAGATGAATTGCAGTTTGTGCGGGGTGGAGCGCCCGTTCTACGTCTGAGCAGCGTTCAAACAACATAAAGAAGAACGAGAGACTCAAATTATGTAGCAGCGGCGAGCGCCCGTTACGAGCATAGAAACGTCGTTCCAACCGGAAAATGACAGCGGGATGAGAAAAATAACAACGAGCATTTAGATTATCACTACAAACATCAAACATAATCCGTAGCAATTAAAGAAAACCATGCGAGGAAGCGAGTCAACACAAGTTTTAACGGTCAAAGGAAAAACAAGTAGCAATAGAATACAGAAAGACAAAGTAGACAAGTCTATTACAACTTCAAAGTCGGAAGCAGAGAAACAAAAAAAAAGCACTAATCAATCATCGGACTCGGCTCAAATGCACTTGTAGCGGCGGCGGCATCACCGGCCTCACCCTCATCATCTCTAGGCGTCTCGGATGCCCCTGGTATGATCTGAGCAATAGTGCTCTCCACCTCATCTTCAAGCAGGAACTCGGTTGTGTTTGGAGCAAACCTTGATTCTGAGTAATTGGATGGCCCGGTTCATTTCAAAGCGATTTGTGAGAATGTCATTACATTTGCAACAAAGCATACGCATCCATTTACGCAGCATATGCGCAATGCTTAGGCTGGAGCTTGTCGGAAGGAGAAAGAGTAAGCGGTGCGGAAGACGACCCGGGAGAGTAGGAGTGGCGGCCTGACGGAGCGGAGGGTTTTAGGATAGGCCTCTTTGCTTCTCTCTGAATGCCCCTTGGATTCTTAGGCTGTGATCGGATTTGTATTCGAGCACCTTAAGCGTCTAAGCACAGGCCATGGATAAGGTGAGGGCAAATTATGCAACGGTTTGGATTCTTGAGATGCTTGTAGACTTGACATAAATGACCGCCCGACATTCACCCCTATATCCCACTCCATAGCATACAATGGACCGAGGTCTTCAAGACCAAAATGAGTGATATTGTCTGTTGGACGGAGCCTGTTCTGAATGAACTTACACTTTACCCGCCAATCCTCTGGCCAGTGTGTAGTGGTGATGTTTTTACGCTCATCCCTCCTGCCGGACTTATAAGTCCACGGGATATCCTTGTCAATCAAAACTCGCAGATCCTCTAAGGGGTCACAATCACCATCTACTAACTCCTTGATGTCATCCCTATGATCGACACCTTCAAGATCAGCCTCAAACTTATATTTCTCATTGATGACCTTCGGAGTAAAGGGAACCTGGATTTTCCGAACCATCACGAACCCGGCCTCTAGATGTTTGGCATCAAGGTTGGCGTAGAACTCTCTGACCAAGGTATCATTGACCGGTGTTTCTGGGATAACCATTAAAGCTCCCCAATCCTTATCCTTGAGCGACTTGACAAACGCAGGATCGACCTTGTCTTCTACCAATTCTCGTTCAATCAACATTTTACGGGCGACGTATTCCTGGGTAAATAAGTTCATGGCTTTTGGGCTGATGAAACGCTGGGCAAATGGTAAAGGTACGGCCTCTCGAGTGGGGGCCCTAGGGCTACCAATCCTAATTCCACCAGTGGACGGACGAGGGGGGCCAGAATCATCTTGCTTACGTTTTTTCTGTCTATGGGTTTCAGCCATTGGTTGCTTACCATCACGTCGAGACATTTTCGTTACAAACCAAAGGATCATGATTCAACCGAATCAACCCGCCACCAAACAAAAAAACACAACACCCCCATCCAACAACAACCACGCCAACCGACCACCATCCAACAGACACAAACAAAAACAAAAAAAATAAAAACAAAATTAGATAAGGGGATGAAATGGGTTACGTGATTTGTGACCCCAAATTGCGATGGAGTGAAAATAAAAACAATAAACGCTTACCAAATCGGTGTGGGGGTGATGAATGCAAGGTTGGAGACCCACGAAAGTGTTCAAAAACGCAGCCTTTTTACCCAAAAAGACGGAACTTGGTAGCCCGATTGGTGAGAATTTGTTGAAGGAGCGGAGAAAAGGCTCGTAGATTGGAAGAGAGAGATTGAAGGCGTGCTTTGGAGCCAAAAATCGCTCAATTTGGTGGAGATTTGAAGAAATTAGGGTAAAAGAGGGATAGAAACCGTTTATAAATGGAGAGGAGGCGAAGAAATGGCGATGAAAATCTGCTATTTTTCATTTTATAGCCAGCCCGAACGGGCGTTCCAGGGTAAAGCAGGCGTTACGCGAAAAACGCAACAGAGAGAGTTTAGAAGTCGAGATGGAGCAGGCGTTACATATATAGAACGGGCGTTACATATGTAGCGATGCAAAAACAACAGAAAAAACACAAATCCAACTAACGGTAATATAATTTAAACGTAAAATATTGTACTACTTATAAGAAAAAGAACAAAAATACATAGAAACGGTGGGTTGCCTCCCACCAAGCGCTTATGTTTAACGTCGATAGCTCGACGATTTAAAACGAAAGAAAAACAAAAACTACAACTAGTCATAAAGCGCGGACCAATCGATCGGGCGTATGAGGCGGCGAAACACGTTGATGGCGAGCCGAGGTCGTAATCATCTTTGGAGGTTCCAATCTTCCTCATTTCGCTCACATCCGCGAGCGTGCTCGTCCTCAAGCACCAGGATAAGATCGAGGCGAAAAAGGATCCACGAGAATCGTGAAAGGTCTCTCAAGGTCATCTTCGAGCTCCTCGTAAGTCCACTCCTCATCTCCGTCAGACAAAGGGAGCGGGCATGGCGATGACAAAGGTGAAGGTGCGGACTCGGGTCGAATGTCAATATCGGCGTCGAGTGCAATCCACCAGGACCCTCCTCGGCGAAAAAGCATGGATCCTGGCGACAAACTCGAACTCGTGCTCGGGCACTCCGTGAGAAATCGATACTCGTCATCCGCCATCTCAAAAGGTCACCAAGAAACGGGAAAAGGCCATGCTTTGTAAAGGAAGCAGAAATAAGAACAAAACAGACAAACAAACAAGTAGAAAAACTAAAAAAAAAGAAAACGGAAATCTAGGTTGCCTCACAGAAAGCGCTTACATTTAATGTCGGTAGCTCGACAACTATTTAAAGCTCAACCGGATCTCGCCACTTGATCTTTCGGCCGATTCTTTGTATCAAAGAGCTCTTGTCGACCTTTGTGACTACAAAAACAACAAAGCATACGAGGAATCTGTACTTCAAACTCTCCCAGGCTCCTTTGATTTTTTAGGCTGTTGACTTCCTCCTCTTCCCTCTTCTTCTTGACGCACTTCCTTCCAATATTGTTCCATATCCCAACTTCCAGTAAGATTTGGTGGTGATTGATGCATCGGCCGGTGAATAAATCAGTCTGAGACTCCGTGAAGTCATCAACTTCAGGATTCACACACTCAAATATGTCAAGAAACCGAACAATCAAAGATGCCTCCTTTGGTAGACCAATGTAATGTTTGCACCTTTGACCGTTTACTTTAAGCGGTTGATCACCAAATCCTTTTAGTTCCAACACTCCGCTTGGAAAGACTTGCGAATCTCAAGCGGGCGGACCACCGTGTCGGAGCTTGCCAGGAAGCAGATGTAGCTGGAATTGTAAAGTAAGACTTGCTCTCCGCATGAAATTCTCTTTTAGTAATTTTCTTATCATGGAGCGACTTCATTCTGTCCTTACTCACTCGGGCACTCTCGTGGGCACAGAGTCTAAATTCATCTAGCTCATGCATCTGCTGAAGTCAGTGCTCACCACAAGCTTTGGGGTCAAAGTTCAAAAACTTCGTCGCCCATAGGCTTTATGCTCAAGTTCGACCGGAAAATGACATGGCTTTCCATAAACCATTTGATATGGAGATGTACCCATAGGTGTCTTGTAAGTTGTCTGTAAGCCCACAGTACATCATCGATTTGAGACTCGAGTCCTTCCGATGGCTCAATTAACCGTCTTTTCTAAGATCTTCTTGAGACTCAGTTACTACGCTCCCACGACCACCGGTCATAGGATGGTATGGTGTACGGTTTTATGCCGAACACCATATTTCTCTAATACTTTGTCCAGTCGATTACAAAAGTGTGTCCCCTCAAATCAGCGATTAAGGCTCTCGGGCAGCCAAACCTTACGAAAATATTTTCTTTAAGAATTTCATTACCGTTTTATGGTCATTGTGAGGAGTGGCGATAGCCTCCACCCATTTAGACACATAGTCTACACACGGACTATGATGTATCTATTCCCGCAAAGAGGATGGGAAGGGACCCATAAAGTCAATCCCCAGGACATCGAACACCTCACACTCGAGAAATGGGTTTTAATGGCATATCATATCTCCTTGTCACGATGCGGTTCTTTGGCACCTATCACGGCCTTTGCAAAAGCTTCCGTATCCTTAAAAATTGAAGGCCAAAAGAAACCAGTTGAAATATCTTATAGCGGTCTTCCAGGGGACCGAAATGGCGCCATGGGACCACTATGACATTGTTCCATTATGTCCCATTGCTCGGTTCGGGGACACACCGGCGGGAGCAACCCATCTTTCTGATTTTAAAAGATATGGCTCTTCCCGGACATAGTACTTAAGATCGAGAGAGAAATTTCTTCTTCTCTTGATCACGAACTTCGGGATTGAGATCTGGGAATGGAGGTAGTTAACGATTGAGGAATACCACGGAGGACTAGGCGTGCAAGCTGTTCCGCGAGACATAACACTCTCAAAGGGCAATATAAATCGATGTCTTGCGGATCTTCTTCTTCTTACCGGCGGCACCCTCGATATATGGTGCGCTCTTTGTGTTTTCACTACCCTTGATATCTTTGATATGAACATCAAACTCCTGAAGGTAAGAATCCAGCGCGATGCGCGGTTTAAGTGTCCTTCTTATTCATCAAATAGCGCTTGAGCAGCGTGATCGGTCCGACAATCACCTTGGCACCCGACAAATAACCGGAACTTGTCCATAGAAGACAACGACTAAAAGTTCTTTTTCGGTGGTAGTGTAATTTGCTTGTGCGGATTCAAGGTATGGTGGCGTAGTAGATAGGTTGGAATTTACCATTAAGTCTTTGCCCCAAAACCGCACCTACGGCGTAGTTGGACGCATCACACATTAATTCGAATGGTAAATTCCAATCTGGAGAGATAAGGATTGGAGCGGAGATTAGGCGATGTTTAAGCTCTTTGAAGGCACACTTGCAATCATTGTCGAAGTCGAAAATGACGTTATCTTTAAGTAAAGTTGATAGGGGCTTTGAGATTTTAGAGAAATCTTGAATGAATCTCATGTAGAAGCTGACGTGACCAAGAAAACTCCTCACTTCTTTCACGTTCTTAGGGTAGTTCATCTTTTCTATGGCCTCTATTTTGGCCCTATCAACTTCATGCCCTTAGCTGAAATTTTATGGCGAGAACAATCCTTTCATCCACCATAAGGTGGCATTTTTCCAAATTGAGGATTAGGTTCTTCTCCACATCATCATTAAGCACCTTGTCGGATTAGCAAGACAATCATCGAGCGTTTGACCAAACACCGAGAAGTCATCCATAAAGATCTCCATGCACTTCTCAACTAGCCCATCAAAATTGCTAACATGCATCTTTGAAAAGTGGCCGGGGCATTACACAGGCGAGCGGCATTCGCCTATAAGCGAAAGTACCATATGGGCGGTGAAGGTCGTCTTTTCACTGATCAACCGATCTATAGGGATCTGGAAGTACCGGAGTATCCATCCAGGAAGCGATAAAGGAATGTCCCGCCAAGCGCTCGAGCATTTGGTCAATGAAAGGGAGAGGAAGTGGTCCTTCATGGTTACTTCATTCACTTTCTATAGTCAATACACACCACGGTAACCGGTGACTAATCTCAAAGCGACTTCTTCTCCTTGTCATTCTTTTCAACATGGTGATACCACCTTTCTTAGGGACCACTGCGTGGGGACACCCAATCAACGTCGGCTATCGCATATATGATCCCCATGTCTAGCAATTTGATGATTTCTTTCTTCACCACCTCACTGCATGTGAGGTTCAACCGTCTTTGAGGTTGTCTAATTTGCTTGGCTCCTTCTTCGGTTTTTATCTTATGCATACGAGACATCGGAGATATACCTCGATATCTCTACCGCCACCCAAAAGCTTTCTCATTTCTTCTCAAGGCGGCTAACAACTTTGCTTCTTCTTCGGTTTGTCGACTTAGCGAAATAATTAACGAAGCCGATCACCCTCTCTCAGGTAAACATACTTTAAATGTTTGGGTAATGGTTTCAAGACTAAATCTTCAGGAGGCTCCTCTAAGCTGGACTTTAAAACTTTACTTTGCAAATTGTCAGAAGAGAGTAACATAGCTTCTAGCAAATCTACTTCTTACGAAGGTGACGAGTTCTTATTTTCACAATCTCATCGTCGGTCCCAACTCCAAGCTCGTTCAAATCTATCCTACCTTGTTGATTTAGCTTATCAATCAATCGCTCGTATTCATAATCTACCGCAAGGACTTGCTCCTCTAGAAAATCGGTGAAATCATCAAGCCGATTCCTCTATAGAGTAGCCGGTTGGATATTCGAAGGTCTTTTGATAGCTTTAGATACACTATAGCTCACTTCTTCATTTCCAACACGCAGTCACTTTAGCACCATCATCACAATCGATGAGGGCTCGGCGATGGACGAAAAGGTCGTCAAGAATCGAGGGTGTATGGGGGCATTGGATGTCTAAGACATACCAATCCACGGGAAAGGTAAATCGATCGACTTGAACCAACAAATCCTTTAAGATCCTGTTGCTTTCTTGGATGATCTATCGGCGAATTGAATATTCATAGTGGTAGGTTCTAGAAGATGGTCTAAGCGGAGTTGTTGACAAACATATAACGACATCGAGACTAATTGAGGCCCCTAAATCACATAGAGAATTGGGGAAAATAAGACCTCCAATTTGTAAAGTAAGGGCGAATCGCCGGGATCATCTTTCTTAATTGGTAACTCGTCATAACTCATCATTGAGCAGTCCTCACTTTGGTTACCTTTTCCATACCCTCTAGCTTCTTTTTAGATGAGACCACATCCTTTATGAATTTGGTGTATTTGGGCATCTCAACCAACACATCGAGATAAAGGCAAATTAACTTGAGTGTTTTTCGGAGGTTGAGTACCTTCTCATACTTCTTATCCTCACATAAAGGAATGTTAGTCTTTCGAGGAGGAGCGGAGGCTTCTTTAATTCTTCTTGAAAAGACTTTCTTACGTGAGGAACTCACGGCGTGGTCCTCGAGATCTTTCCATCTTACGGACTTTTCAATTCTCTTCCGGACGGACTCATCCGCCTCAATATGCTTCTCCCCATTATCGAGGTTCATTTTAAAGTTCCTTCCACCTCATCCTTCTTAAGATCAGTTTCTTGTGTGATCTTTATAAAGTTGAGGTATAGGCCTTATCTTCGACTCCCCTCCCTGCTTTCCACTTTGGCGGGAGGGGCTGAGTGGTTTCCACAGTTACGTGGACGAGAGAGTTGAGTGCCGGATCTCAAGCTTATGGCATTAGTATCTTCTTGATTGTAGTAGGGAGGAGATGGAACAAGAAGCGATACATGGACTCAGATTAGCTTGATTTACGACCACTTCCACGAGGATTTTCTCGGTGAAACTTGGCAATTGTCGGGTGGTGCGGAAGCAAGGCTGTTCGATAATTGCCCCAATTGCCTCTCGAGGTTTTTAATCGTCTTATTTTGCTCGTCTAACCTCGTAACAATTTCATTTGGGAGAGAAAATCCGAGGGGATTTTGAAGATTTTGACTCAAAGATTGATTTGGTCTATTGTTGAAAGCGAGAGGCGAAAATGAGTTGTTAGGCCAATTCGATTAAATCTTTGAGAAGAGGCAGAGGAATTTGAAGATTGGCTCTGCGATTACTCGGATTCGGTTGTAATTTTGATAACCAGGGTTGTACCCACAGTTGCGGAAATATTTTGACCGAGATCTTGGTTTGGAAACCTCGACTCGATTGACCATAAAAAGCGTTTACCTCGGGGTTTTGTCCATTCATAGGGCCGCGCAGAGATGTGTGTCCTCAGCGGCTACAAGTCGACAAACTACGGAGTATCTTGCCTCGTATGTTGGGCGCGTTGACTTGATAGTTAGGTGGAAGCGGCATTGACCGAACATATGGCCAACTTGGTTACTGATTATCGCAAAAGCGAAACGAACTCTGTTGAAGGCGATTGGTGAGGATTTAATTTGAATTTTTGGAAATACTAGCTACTTGTTGTTGAAGCAACGAAATCAAGCGATTCTGCATATTTACTTCTTCAATCTTCGGTGCGAGATGCTTGGATGGCTTGGTAGGATGGAGCATAATTATACTTTGCTATATCCTCAAACAACGCCCATCCTTCTTGTGGGGTCTTCTTTAGAAATGTCCCACGGCTTGAGTATTTGACCATACCCTTGGTCATCTCGGTTAAACCAACATGTAGAAAGTATTAGCTTGCCTTTGCAAGTCTAATCCGTGATGAGGGCATTTCTAAGCAAAGATTTAAACCTCTTAAAGGCTTCAAAGAAAGATTCATTGGGCACTTTGGTGAAAGTATAAATATCACTAAGACATTGGCGATCTTAGATGGAGGAAAATATTGACTCGAAATTCCCTCTCAATTCCTCCCGTGTTGTGATAGACTCAGCGGGTAAAGAGTCATACCATTCCTTGGCTTCACCTTTCAAAGAGAACGGAAACAACTTAAGTTTAATGACATCCTCACCAACACCTTGTAACTTTGTAGTACTCTGATTTCAAGAAAGACACGAACATGGGAGTGAGGATTTTGGATCGGTACCGTGAAAAATAGATGCATGTTGCATCATTTGAATCGAGCGCAGTTTGAGCTCGAGCGTTGGAGCCTGCAATGGTTTGGTATGATAACTCCGGGATTGACTCTAACCATGCACAGTGCGGCATAATCGGCTAGGGTCCTTGTATCGTCGACCATCTTGAAGACAAATTCTTCAATTTACGTCACGAATTTCTCTTCCAAATTTCCTTCAAAAATTTGGATGCGAGAACGGATTCTTCGGTGATTGGGCGAACTATAGATCGTTCGAGCTCGGGATCAAAGATAAGAGTGCCTTGTTTGCTCGAGTTAACATAAAGCTGAGTCAAGCGAGAGAAAACCGAGCGACAAAAAAAAATGAAGCGAGAATGAAAGCGGACAAAGGCGAGCGGGCGTTACGAATCGAACGCTAGTTCACAGCGAAGCAGGCGGCCTACGTCCGAGCGGGCGTTTTGCACGAGCGAGAGCAAAAATAGCGAGCGAGCGGGAAAAACCAGATTCTTAAAGCCAAAGACTTAGACTAAAGCTTTTATGATCATCAAAACAACAAGAACACATCAAAAGCAGCAAATCCCCGGCAACGGCGCCATCTTGTTTGGAGATTTTCTTGCATCAATCATTCAAAACAAAAACAATTTATATAAAACCAATACTTATTATGCAAACTACCTCCTAACCGACCGAATATCGGGTAGTAGATAGTATAGTAAGTTGAGTACAGGTATCGATCCACAGGGATATACTTTTGATGATGTTTTATGGTTTAGATTCAACGGTAGAACGAGCATAGACAGAGAATCAAAAACTGATTCAAAGCTATGAGAGGATCACTCGATTGAAAGAAAGAGCGTTTTAAATTAACTAAATTAAACGGCGGCTGCAAAATAAGAAAAACTACAGTTTATGCAATTAAAAACGAGTAATTCGGGAAAGGAGAGGCAAACATTGGTTCAGCAATTTAATCAACAACAAAAGCTCAATTACAATCAACCAAGAATGTTTTTCAACAAAAGGTGGGTTCACCTTATCAAATGCAAAACGATTAATTTCTTAACAACGTTTGTATCAATTAACGATCCAGGTGTGCAATCCCTCGATTAACGACCCGAACAATTAATTTAGCAACTTTCGTTATGAGCTAAAAGCTAATTGTTCAATCAAGTTAGCAAGATGATCTAGATCCATAAACTTTCATTCATGAAGCATCATAACATCGTTATCTTTCGATGTAAACGACTTGAAACAAATAAAGCAAGCTAATTGATCTAACCTTTGTTGAAGAACACAAGATTAATTATAAGAAAACCAGGATTGTTGATTACAATTGCATCCCCACGTTTGCCAAAAAGCTGTTTAGCTATCCATGGAGTGATTGATTACAATGCTTGAAGAGAAATCCATAAAATCTAGACTAAAAGTGAATTGAATCTACTTTTGGGACTGTTTGAGCTCTGAGAAATCTCAGATTTTCGATCTGGGCAGAAGATGAAATCTAATAATGTGTGTATCTGAGATTACAAGTGACGACTATTTATAGAAAACCTGCAACTCTACAGATGGAACGCCAGTTTCATGCACGGGACGCCCGTTCTAGTTCTGGAACGTGCGTTTGATCTCATTTTCTCGACTTGGACTCTGTTGCACTTGAACGCCCGTTCTCTCCACAGAACGTCCGTTCTGTCTTCCTGCAACTGAATTTGTTGAGATGTAACCGTTTTATCCACTCGTTGATGCACATTTCATCTCTCCTCTAACAACTTTGCTCTTATCTACATTTCCACCTCATCATTTGATATTATCTTCATCTACATCACAATTAATAAAATGCAAAAACATAATATGGCCCAAAATGATATAAAATTTATAATAAAGCCCAAATTAAAGCCCATTTTTGCACTTGATTAATTCGAAAGCAACTTTACTCATTAAATTAATTATAAAGCCCAAATTCAATGCAAAATATTAATAATGTGGGGAAATTTATAGGAAAGTTATCATAAAATTTCATATAAAATAGCCCTTAACAATCACAAACAAATGATCTGAAAGGGGTTTAGCTTGCCCAATCACTTCTGAGAAGAAAGATCTGGAATGTACACCGATTCTTATTAAAAACAACGGTCAATTCAGATCTTTAGTGATTATCTTGTGATGATATAAGGTTCTGATCTAACTTTGGAACAAACAGGACATTCTCAGAGATATATCGATTAGTAAGTTTAACCTTCCCAACACCTTTTGCATAAGAAATGTAACCATCGCCAGCCTTAATTCAGTGAATTTGGTTGCATGGCATATATTGGGTAATAAGGTTTTATTACCGGTCATATGGGAAGAAGCCCCAGAATCAACAATCCAGTCTCATTACTAAGAGGTGAGTAAAATATACTGTTTTAGCATGAGTGGCCATTTCGGGGGGGAGCTACCTTCACGATCTTTGAGCAATAAAGGCTCTAAAAAGCGCAAGAACCGAGCATTCGACTTCTTGTCATTCTCCTCTTCACCGATAAGTTTGCCTTGACTTTCCCTGGTTGGTTTTGAGGTTTTAGAGGGGTTAGGTTTGCCATGTAGCTTCCAACAATTGTCCTTGGTGTGATTTGTGCGTTTGCGGTGATCACGAAACGACTTTCCAGCTTTCTCGGTGGAAGCTTCTGTAAGTCTCATTAACCTTCAAGAGGCGTACCTTGATGGGGTTGTCGGCCAGGGGTTCAAAGCGACATCACTTTCCTCCTGCTTTCCTCATGTTTGACCTCGGCAAACATGGATTTGAGATTTGGAAGAGGTTTAGTAGCAAGAATTCTACCTCGACATCATCAAGAGTAGGATTCAGTCCAGAAAGGAATTTGAATACTCTCTTTTTCTCGATAATGTCTTTAAAGAGTGCAGCATCTTTAACATCATTCCAGGGGTGAGTTTCCAACATATCTAGGTGTTGCCATGCCTTAGATAGTTGATTAAAGTATTGAGTTCTGAGACATATCCCCTTGTCTGCAATTTTGAATCTGAGCTTCGAGTTCATAGACTTCAGATGTATTGTCCTTTTTTGAGTAAAGGTCTCTGGCATTGTCCCAGATTTCCTTAGCAGTGTCATACATCATAAAGTTCTCACTGATCTCTTTTGTCTTAGACCTCGTGAGGATGGTCATGACTTGGTTATTTTCTGTGTCCCATGCTTCAAACTTGGGGTCAGTTTCAGCAGGGGCAGATTTAGAACCAGACAGATATCCCATCTTGCCCTGGCCGGAGATATACATTTTCATAGACCTTGACCATAGCAAGTAATTGTTACCATCAAGTTTATGATTTGTAAAAGAAGAGTGTTCGATTATCCCGGTCTGCTTGGGCAAATTGTGAGTCTTGAAGAAGATGAAACTTCGAGATAATGTTGACATTTTTCTCGAAAAAGAACCGAGTTTTGCAAATGGATTTTAGAACTCAAGTAAGTCTCGATACCATGAAGAGAGTTTGAGAATGTGATACACACAAGAGTAAACTTCAACTTAGTTTATTCATTGAGTAAAAGATGTATAAATAGATACAATTGAGATGGAGAGACTAGCTAGCTAGCTTGGCGGCCACTTGAGTATGTAGATGTGGGCGGCAAGCATTAAAAAAGTAAAAGTAAAAGTTATGTCTATGACATAAAGTAAACTAGAGTTTGACATATTAATTGTTTATATGACTCACAATTAATATGTCTTTTACAATTAATTTTACAATTAAATAAGGTGTACAAAATATTATGCACGAAATCTGAGGCTCGAATCTGCTGAGCACCTGTTGAAGCCTCGTGATCGAGTCTATTGAGTAATATTTCCACATACGTATCTTATCTAAAGATGACTAAAATACCTTTTTTATGAAAAAGGTCGTAAACTCTAGAAAAATTGTCTAAAGCCTAAACATACCGATGTTTGTTGGCTCAGGACAATTAATGCCACAAATAATTGTTTGTTAATCTCTACGACTATTTTTAGAAATAGTCAAGTTTACTCAGTGAAGTGCATAATTCGGAAAGCCCGAAAAGTTCGAGCCAATACGAATATGAGATTGATGAGCTACTTACGAATTAATCTTCAATTGGATTGAAGTAATTAATACCTGAAGGGTGTTTCAGAAGTTGTCTGAAAGGAATAAGATTCTCCCTTGAAGGATACCATCTTTGGGATACGCAATTAGATTATGTTCCCAAAGTGGAAACAACACTTTATATGATAAAGGCGTGACGCAAGCCATGCGATGTATCCCGTACCCGTTTCGGGATAGTGCCCTTATACTTAACCTAGTTCCAAAGAATAAAGGTTGAATAAATTCCATATTAGATATGGAAGAGGATAATGTCGAATCTATCTTAACCGATAATTTGAAGTTGTCATAGGCAAAGTCAGAAAGGCTTGGAGCCTAGTACGACATATGCAACTTTGTGGAATATCTTAGCAAGTACGCTTGATATTGTTTACTTGTCCGCGGAGCAAAATGTTTGTCTCCAAACATGCTGTCTTCTAAAGGAAGTGTTTCTTCCAAAAGAAACAGTGGGAGTAGATTTAGATCTCAAATGTAGTTTGAGAACCACAAAGATATATTCAACCAATGGGACATGAAGCGGAGCGCCACATAACGATGAGGTGTAGAACACCGCTTTCGAGCACACAAAAAGTTCTGTAAGTCTGTGGATAACCTCAAGCCTGAAAAGGCTGTTGGTATGTTCATCTTGAAGAATGAATATCTCACGACTTATGAAAGAATGTTTGAGAGGCAAGATTGAGAGATATGGCTAGGAGCCATAATATCTGAATTAGATTCCATCAGTGACAACCAGGTTGTGAACTTAGTCTGTCTTACTTAAGGGGAGTGTCCCTGAAATGCTGACATGGATAGTAATATGATTACCATAAGGCTATAGTGACGGTGAAGGGTATGAGGTGTAAACCTTGTAATTGTCTTTATCTTTGCCAAAGTGCCCGATTCTATTCGAGACTATGCTTGTTATAACCCGTATCATGACTATATGATAGTGTTGAAGGCGTTAGGCGCGAACAACTCGATGTTCATAGACAATAACATGATATGTAAGCCCACGAGATCCATTTATGGACTCAAACAAGTTTCTCTAGACAATTTCTTTGTTTGAAAATCAAAGGAGTTTGATTTAGTCAAAAGAAGGATATGCCCCAATGTGCAAGATGGATAGTGGGAGTGTGTTACGATTTTTTAGTAAGGTATTATATATCTCTCGAGAGAGTTATCACCCCATGTCACAGTCAATTAATGTTTGGTAGTTCAAGGTCTTTCCGAAAGCACTTGGATTGGCATTTCTTATTTTTAGAAATAAGAATCTATAGCGATAGATTTAACTGCTGTTAGATTATAGTTTACCTATATAGATGTGATGCTAAAAGGAGTTTAGCATAGATCACGACAGGGGATACTGCTAGTCGGTGTTCTCAAGATCTATCTATGTTAGGACGTTAGTCCTAAAGATAAGGTAAAAGATGATGCTTATGGAAGGTTTCCTTCACTACTGCGATAGAAACCATCATAAAGGTAACGTTGGATGTTCATAGTCCATGAACAGTCATGAGCAAGTATGAAAGTAAATTTAGTGAATGTCGAGAACATCCTTAAACAAGTTAAGGAAAGTTTCCTAGTTTATTGAAACTTGGAATTAAATAAACGTAGATATCAGACGTATATCCCGAGTCTTATGAAGGCGAGTGGGAGCTACGTTCTGGTTTTGCGTTCACTTTGAATAAGTGATACAATGAGTGGAAATGTTCTTAGCGATGGGTCATCTTTGTAAATTCTACAACTAGGCCAAAACACAAGAAGTGCCTTAGAGAGCGCGAAATGAGCAAAGATACATGGATCTAGAAGGTTCATTCTTGAACCTTGTGCGGTTCTTCCACCTTTCTATATAGCCGATATAGTAAGTGGATTCATTGTTTGAAGCAAGGACCAGGGTCTCGTCAGAGATTCGTGCGTGTGTTGAGGCGGTTCCTTTGACTTGGTCATTTGGAACGTGATATGAAGATAGTCTGAGTCCCCACGGATGGCGATCCGTTCATGGCTAGGGCTGGTTGCGAGTATTGCATGAGATTCTTGTGTTTCAACTTGGTCTCGTGTGTATGCAGTGATTGGTTTTAGGCCAAGTGGGAGATTGTTGAAATAGTGTCCTAAACCCAATCGGGTTGGGCGAGGATCCGACCGGTCGGAACATTTCTACTATTTCTTTGTGTTTATACATATATTAAATGGCTTTTATGTCGTCATATATACATTCTTTTAAAGAACCAATTATGAATTGTTATATGATAACATCCTTAGTATTAAATCGTGATAGAGAAACCATGATAGGCGATTATGGTTGATGAGATCTCTAATCACTTTAATAAGTTTGACACTTAAATGTCTCTAGGTGATGTACTATTTAACAGGCATTGATAGTATAAAATGCAGACTAGCACGTATTTGATGTCTTCGTCTTTAAGAGGCGGGGATAGATCTCGTCTATCGAAGTGTAGGGACACTTGACCGTATGCGTGGACATGTATTAGAGAATGCGTCGTTAGGCCGAGCCACTTACACGGATAAGTGTCACACTATGTGACGGTTGTGTAATTATCCTCGGACCGAGTCTTCATGGCATCACGGTGTGGATTGTCATGCTTTGACACTATTGAGGTTTCCACAGCCACGGGCGATCATGCGGTAGTGATTGGGTATGATCTTTGAAGCATCACGGAGTATACATGATTGGTCGTCCGGGAATCGCGTATCCTTTGATTGGGATCGAATATCCGAAATGGCCTTCTTATAAGAAATGTCGACTCTCGTGAATCTTTGCAAAGTGGGAGTAAATGAGTTACTTCGAGAGAGCATGATATCCAGATTATAAGATACGGTCGTTAACGTTTGACACTCGACGTCGACCGTATGGATATTATTACAATGATAAATTGTAAGTTACACGGTAATCTGTTTCACATGAAAGGTAGTAGTCATTGCATTTGACTCTTCCGATGATTGGGGTCACGGTGTGTTGCTAGGACGCTATCCCGTGATCGTTAGGTATGAAGGGCATTTTAAGTAATTTGTACTTTGTGTCTACGGCCAACATATTCGGAAGCCTATCGGGTCACACACATATGAACATCTAGCCGGATTAAAATGTGGTTATAGATGATGACCAAATAAGGAAAGTTTATCTCGAGAGTATAAAGGTTATAGTGGTAAATTAATATGGTGGTATTTATTTATTATGAATAAATTAAATACAAGATGTTAATAATATTATATTAATTAAATAATATTCCGGAAGCCAATTTATGGCTAAAGGTGGCGCAACTTATAAGTGTATAAGATACATTTGGATTGTGCAATTTAATTAATGGTATTACCATATATTAATATTAGATATATATTAATATATATACATGTATTTGTATACATGCGTGTACCATGCATATATGTGATATGCATGTGCACTTGTGTAATAACTATATTTGTATATAGATTTATTTGTGTATTATATACGTGATATATACACATGTGTAAATTGATTTATGGTAATAAGATAAATATTGTCAATATATGATCTTGACAATATCTTGAAAATATTCAATATAAGATATTGACAATATTCTAGATTTATTTGATATAAGATATTATAATAAATGAGATAAATCAATCAATTATATTTTCCTTATTTTATTGGGAAAATGTTTTCTTCTCATCCACACCTCTTGGGGCGCCACATCCATTATAAAAGGGAGGTGGGTGTCAAGCTCTTTTGTACAACACAATTCCAAGAACTAATACTTCTTGTGTAAAATAGAGAGCATCCTATAGAGAGTTGGAGAGAGGGGAAAAAGGCCGGTCTAGCAACCGGAGTTTTCCAATAGCAATCCATGATGGGATTCCGGCGGGGTGTTCGTGTGGACTAGCGGTAGAGGCCTAACACTTGGGCGGCTCTATGTAGAACTACTCTCCTTAGACGGTCAAAGCGCCGATCTTTAAGATCAACCAAGGTAACCACCGTCTACTACTTGTTTGTTTATTGCTTAAACGAAGTCGATCTTGGGTCGATAGGAAATAAATTTTTGAATTCCGCTGAGTTCCCGCGTATATTTCCTAACACCAAGAAGAGGCATTCTGATGCTTCGACTTTAGGTATGTTTATGATTGAGATCAATATTGCTTCTTCTAAGTCTAACCACTAGGTATTAGATGCTAGTTGTGGTTCTCATATTTGTACGAATATGCAGGCACTAAGAAGAACTAATCAATCTATGATCCGTGAATTGACTAAGACTCAAAAAAGATCTTAGAGTATGGCAGATTACTTATCTTTGATGAAGTGTTTTTTAGATGGCTTGGTTACCCCATATCCAACTCTGAAATGGTCTTAGCTACCTTAAATAAACTCCCTAGAGAGTATGAATCAGTGATTGTGAACATCACATCAATGGTTGAATCCCTAACTAGGAGTGAAGTGCGGGCACAACTTGCCACTCATGAAAGGTTACTGAACAAATTCAATCCTTCTACAACTATGGATCTATCAGGTGTTCTATGAATGCGGCTACTGTAAAAGGAGAAGGAGTAAAGTCAAGTGATCACAACTGCTATCAGTCTTCTAACAACTTTATAGGATCGGCCTTAGGTCAATATCGTGGAGGTAGGAACAGAGGAATAGAAGGAAAAGGAACCTACAGACCTACTTGTCACATTTGCAGCAAAGTGGGCCGCATTGCCTTAACTTGCTACTTCAGATATGAAGGCAATTCCAACAAGAACCCGAAATACCAACAAAAGCATTTCTTAGCTTATATTGCATCCCAAACATGTCATTTGATGATAGGTATGCTGATTAGTGGTGCATCTAACCACGTCACTTCTGATCTTAACAACCTCCACCTTAAGTCTAAGTATGATGGTAAGGATGATATTGTTGTTGGTAGTGGTGAAAAACTCAAAATAGCACACATTGGTCACACCACAGTTTCTTCTAGCACATTGTATCTTAATTTACACAACATTTTACATGTTCCCAAAATAGCAAAAAAAAACTTGTTAGACGTTTCTATGGTGACCTCTGAAAATTTTGTTTTTGTTGCCTTTTCTGCCACTGAATGTTTTTTTAAGGACTCATCAACAAAGAAATTGCTTATAGTATGAACACTCCAAGATGGTATTTATAAGATGGAAGCAGTTCAACACCCTGAAATACATGTTCAAAACATGATCTCTCTTCAATCCAGTCTGACTTCTAGTCATTTAGGCATGTTTAGTACTGTGTCTGTTATAGTAGTGATTCCAATGTATGGCATAGGAAACTCGGACACCCATCCTCTAAAGTCCTAGAACAAGTTCCAAAGACTGTAATCTCCATTGGATGTTTGTCATTATGGTAAAATGCATGCTTTGCCTTTTCCTCGTTCAAATAGTCATGCTAAAAATGTTTTGGAACTTGTTCACACTGATGTTTTGGGTCCCTCATATGTCCAGTCCAGTTTAGAGTACTTTTATTACATCCATTTCATTAAAGATTGGAGCAGATACACATGATATATCCCCTTAAATGAAAAAAGTGAATATATATATATACATGTCACAAGCATATATATATATATATATATATATATATATATATATATATATATATATATATATATATATATATAATACATAATAATAATAATAATACATAATAATATAATACTATAATAATTAATATCTTGTGCTTATTTATTCATAATAGATAAATACCATAATATTAATTTTCACTATAACACTTTATAGTAGAAATAAATAAATCCTCATTGGTTATCGCTATAACCACAAATTAATTCCGGCTAGTTATTTATATGTGTGTGTGACCTGATAGGTTTCTAAATATGTTGGCCGTAAACGCAAAGTGCATTTACTAAAATGCCCTTCACACCTAATGATCATGATTAACGTCTAGAAACATGCCATGACCCCAATCATCGGAAAGAGTCAAATTCTATGACTACAACCTTTCATGTGAAATGGTTACCGTGTAAATAAAATCCTACCGCTATTATACTATCCATACAGTCGTATCTCGAGTGTCATACATTAACGACCGTATCTTATAATGTGGATATATTATCCTCTCGAAGTAACACATTACTTCCGTTTTGCAAAGACTTTCGAGAATAAGACATTCCTTATAAGAAGACCCTTTCGGATATGTGATTTCCGGACGAGCAACATGACTCCTACTATTAGGATACGTGATTTCGGACGAACAACATGAATCCTACGCATGCTTCAATATCACACCCAATCCCTACCGCATGATCAACCCGTGAATAGGGGAAACCTCAATAGCGATCAATCCACACCGTGATTCTATGAAGACTCCGGTCTTAGGATAATTACACAACCGCCACATAGTGCGACACTTAAATAAAGTAAGTGGGTCAGTCTAGCGTACGCATTCTTTAATACACGTCCACATACAGTCCAAGTGTCAATATACTTCGATAGAAGAGATCTATCCTATTTTCATAAGATAGAAGACATCTAATACGTCTGGTCTAATCGTACTATTAATGTCCCATTTAATAACACATACGACTAGAGACATTTAAGTATCAAACTAGTTGAAATGAATCGAGATCTCATCAACCATAATCACCATCATGGTTTATCTATCACAATTTGATATCATGGATGTTATCATATATACGATATCATTATTGGTTCGTTAAACGAACAAATATATAACAACTAGAAAAGTCATTTATTATATGCATAAACATAAAGAAGTAGTAGATATTATCCGACCCGGTCCACCCGATTGGGTTTACGACACTACTTCATCAGTTTGCTCTAGCACAGGCCTGAAAGGGCTTTTGACGTGGGTGTGAGCCGGCGTTATACATGTGACACTTAATAGGCTATTTTGGATCCTCTATTAAATGGGCCAAAGAAGTTCGGCCCAGTTTATAGCCTTATAATCCAGATTGCTTCAGCAAAGATGGTTTTATTTCGTTATGAGATGCTTCCTAGCTCGTTCTATCGACATGGTGCAGGTTCATATCGGTTATGAACTCTCAGCTCGGGGCAGATAATCATCGCCGACTTTAGGTTTCTGAGATGAGCGGTCATGTCATTTAGTAGACCATAACTGCCACAATAATGTCTCCATGACTGTCGTTCCATTATGACACATATTGTATTGATAACCGTCCCATGATCTCAGTTATGCCCCCAGTAATGTGTTCCAAAGCATCTTATCTGAAAGGGTGATCATATAAAAAGGATTCATTACTCACAAATCAAAACTACGTGATTAGCTTGATCCAAATTCTCTAAGTACATAGATATCCAATCCACATTGACCCAACTAAAATTCATCACAAAATCCACCTATCAAAGAAGTTGGATAATCCTCACGAAAATCAAATATCCGCATTAAGATCCATTTTCACTATCGACGATTTAATAATGTTTTTCTCCTCTAAAAAACTTATAAATATATTTTCTCTTCTTTAGGTAGCGATCAAACTACAATTGTGCTAGATATTAAATTTTTATCCAAATAAATCGTTACATGTCTTTAATAATAAAAAAAATCATTACACTGAATCTTTTTTTTTCCTTCAGAAGATCACATTTCTTTTTTTGACATTGAATCACATATTTGAATGTCCCTTCGGGGACATCCGATAAAATTGAATCACATATTTGAATGTATGAACATATGTAAGTCAAACTAATTAATTTTTTAGATTTCTGTTACACGCCTTTACCAAATAATCTAAACACTTAATCAATTCAGTTACTTAATGGATTAATACTTTATATTTTCGACTCTAAAATTCAGATTTCAGAACTTAGGTTTAACAAACGGCTTCTTATTTTTGTTTTGTTTATTTTGTTTATTTTTTTCTGGTTTTTTGTTTTGCGTTTTTATATAAGTTGACCGTGTTCCCGGGGAAATTCTACCCGCATTCTCCTCATGTGCATCGTTTTGTTAGTTGTGCAACATGTGTACAAGAAGACAAATAATAATTTGTCTTCTTATACACATATCGCACACACAACAAGCGATACATATAGGACTTCCCGGAAAGAATTTCCCATGTTCCCGTTGCCACACTATTGCAAGTTGGATTGTGGATTGATTTTTTTAAAACCATTTTTCCTTCGGTAAAAAAAACTGTTTTTTCACACTAAACATGTTTTACATATGTCAAGTGCGAGAGTGGGCTTCGTTTTGACAGTTAACATGCATATCATTCTGACAATAAATGAATTAGAAATTGTATATTATTCAGACCATGTTACATGCCAAGAGCACTAAATTTTCCGGACAATGTTGGGTCTGAATAAAGAGACATTGTTATGTATGCTTGGGAAACAATACGGATCACTTTACAGACTAAAAAATTGTTATACCCGTATGCGGATAAAATAAATATTCAGAAAATAAAAAACAATTTTATTTCCAATTCAAAATATAAATATAATTACAAATATGTAACATAAAAATATAAAATGATATGCAACTGAGACGAGTTGCACTCTGTTCTTAAGACAAATTTGCACCGGCTTGTACCCACGGTTGTAGCAATTGTCTCCTAGGATAACTTTCGATTCTGTTGAAAAGAGGTACTTCAATTTCTGAACTACGTCGAACTCTGACAATGCCCAGAATCTCTTCACTATGAATGCACAAGAAAAGTTTATGCAATGGAATGTATGCTTGTATTCTATCTTGTGTTGTTGCTAGTGTATTTCACTTGTGTGTTTTCCAACTTGTGGAGGCTTGTTTATATAAGCAAGCAGTGGAAGAGTCTCAACAATAAATTTCATTATTGCATAACTCCCACTACTTCAACTTTAATATCAATATTAATGATGACAGTTTCGAAGATGAAAGGTCTCAGCAGAAGATGAAAAGTCTCGACTCAACTTGAAACATTCGATCTGCTTCTTTGAAGGTGCCTTAATTTGAATTCGATTTCGGTATCTTTGAATTGCTTGGTGACCTCGACATTCGAATTTGACTTTCGAGTATTCAACATTTTAGCTTTCAGCTTTCAGCATTCAGCATTTCATCTTTCATCTCTCAGCATTCTAATTTCTGCATTCAGTTCTTGCCACCTGATGAGTTTGTCCAAAAAGATAATACAAACCCAACCCAAGGCCTTAGGTCCAAGAAGGCCCAATTCCCCAAGGTCAACGCGCGCGTGTGTGGCAATTTAAGCAGAACATCGTCTGTCTAAAACCATTCTGAACTCTCTCCATTTCTCTAGGAGCTTATATCAATCATCAACTATCATCATATAAATACTTGACATTGGAACACTCATGTTCCAATGTGGGATAAAGTTTTACACTACTTTATTTCTCATATCTCACAACAACTTAAAGCGTTAATATCTCATTCACCCGTACTCCGAATTAAATGATTTAAAATCCTATTGTCAACTACGTAGCACGTAGTTTCCAATGATTTTAATAAAGTCTCGATAACTTTAATAAAAGTCTTATCGAACTCGCCTTTTAAAATAGTTGTCATAAATGATTAAAAAAATCAATTAAAATTGATTAAATCATTGTTCTTCTATTTTCTCCAACAAAAATTACGTTTTCCGCTCTTATTTCAAGTCAGGATATAACCACGACACTATGAAACTTTCGAAAACATATCGGACCATTATAAAGGCTCTTATTTCAAGTCAGAATATATCAAGTCGGAATATAACCACATTTGGGTAGGTATAATCCTATATCAAGTCGGAATATAACCACATTTTTCTAACCACGTTCGGGTCAGAATAAGCTAAAATGTTCTGACCACATTTGGGTAGGTATAATCCTATATCAAGTCGTAATATAACCACGGTGCTATGAAAATTTCAGAAATGTATCGAACCCTTTTAGAGGCCGAACATTTAGGTTGTGTTTGTTTTGGGTTGGAGTTTTTTTTGTGGGTTTTTTAGATAAAGTGATTGAAGTAATGATTAGAAAGTTAAGATGTTTTTTTGAAATTTGTGTTGATTGAAATGATTGGTGAAATAAAGTAGAATAATGAATAAAATAATGGTAAAAAAATGTAATAAAGTTTGTTGGTCCCTTGGAAAGGCTAACACAAATTTAGAGGGGGGTGAATAAACTTGTCCCTAAAAACTGGATTTTAAACAAATTAAGGTTCAGTTATAACTTGTGTGGAGTTAAGCTGACTGAGCTGAGTTTAAGTCAAACTGACTTAAGCAAAACTGAGTCAACCGGCGGCGGATATAATTCTAGCCTTTTTCTTGATCTTGTTATTCCATGCGAAAGCTGAGTGTGCTAAACTGAATTCTGGTGAATGTCAGTTTGTGAGCTGTGAAGTGTATAACAATCAATTCTCAGAATGCTGTAAATAAATGTTGAGTAAGTAATTAAATGCGTAAAGTAAATGAGGCAAATATTATAGAGGTTCCAGGTGGTGTAATCCTATCAGTCCTCTCTTCCCCGGTGGTGTAGGAGGAAAATTCCACTAGAACTTCTTGAGGTGAGCTGTTACAAAAAGTCCTAAACAATAGTCCTTGGCTAATCCTAGCTTCACTATCTAAACAGTTGTAGAACATATGGAATTGTTGCTCTTAAATTGCTTGAACACTGGTCCTTGAAGGGTTACTATGCCTCTTCACCAGCTACCATCACAAACATAGTCTACCCGACTGCTGTGACAACTATCCTTGGTAAAACCTTCCCGGTTCGCTTCACAGTCTAAACCTTTGATTAAGAATCAAAGTTGGGTTGAGAATCAATAAATTGATTCTTGTCTGTGGTTCTTCTAAGTGTATGATTCTTGATAAATCTATGTGGCTTGAACACTTGGAAGATTTCTTGATAGATCTTGTTATCGCAGATAATGATATCAATTCGAATGAACTTAGACTTGTGCACACAAACTGCTTGTTGATCTTAATAATTCGATATTTATTCTTGGTGCAAAGTCCTCCATTTATAGTGTAGGATCTAACGTTCATTTACTTGAATTCGAATTGTATCAACGGCTATTTGTAACGGCTATATTTTATGACCGTTCTGATGTGTCAGTATTTCATCCAATAAAAATGCTTTCTTTACAACGTTCGACTGTACTATCAGTTTGATGGATGACTGACTTATAAACCTGAGTTTCCTGATCAGTTTTATACTGAGTTCGTCAGTTGTCAGTTCCTTGACTAACTTGGAGCATTAACTGAGATTTTACTCTTCTTCAAATATCAGTACTCCAATTTTTCATCTGATTATAATTGACTTAACCAGAGTACACCATAAGAAGATATCATCTAAGAGTTCATTGTCCTTATGACTCTTAGGTCTTCATTCAAGATCAATAAAGTCAGTCCAGGGCACCACAAACTTGCCTGAATTCTAACTTTATAGTCTCGACATGTAAACTGAGTTTGAACCCTCAGTTCTTCAATCTTCTATAACTCAGACTGTGACCCTCAGATCTTCAATCTTCTAGATAAGCCAACCGAGTTTGTGTCCCTTAGCGAACTTATCTTCTTCTGTTCCATATTGGTGTAGTCTGAGTCAGTTTGTCAGTCAATTTATCTTGACGATTTCCAGTTTTCTAAATGATTTCCAGTTTTCAGTTTCATGACACTCTAAGTATTACAATGCTTGTCTGATGTAACCTATACAAATATCAGACTCTAGTAAAACTTATACATTCAGTTGTAGACATCTTTTAGCTTTTCACTATAACAGCTAGCTTCAGCACTTCATCAATAGGGTTAAGATAATACTTAGAATAAATATGATGAGTTATCATCAAAACATAAATTTTATTTCCAAAAATTTCACCCTTTTTGATGATGCCAAAACTCTCCCTAAAAGAAAAGCTTAAAGATCAAAACAATGTAAAACCAGGTAAAACTGGAAAACTGGATTTCATTAGAATATGCAAAAACTGGAAATGTTACACTTTGTTCAAATTTAATCAGAGGCTAAGCTCTTTTCTGTGCTTTATGTTTAACTGAGATATACTTCATCTCTTTGTCGTGAATACAAAAATCATACTCTAGCTTAGAGTCTTCCTTAGTAAAAGTCTTATTATAGTCCACTTGACTTCCTTTTTTCTATTTTCTCCATAAAATTAACTTTGGTAAAGTTGATTCATGCTTGTAGTAATTTTCAAACTCTACTACATCAGCTTTCATTTGTTCAACTTTGTCTCTGAACTTCAGTTTGTCTTCAATCCTTTTGATTTTCTTATGTTGTGCCATCTTCTGATTGTGATATACGTCAGATAAAAAGTAGTTCAAGGATTCTTCAATAGTCTTGTCCTTGTACTTGGCTTTGATATGATTGTGATCTTTGACAAACTTTAACCACAGATCCTGTGTTATAGTAGCTCTCATTTCTTCAGGTTGACTATATTTCTCAATGAGCTGCTCATCGGTTAATTCCTTCTTTAAAAACCTTGGATCTGTTGCTGATTTATATTTCTCCAGTTCGTCTTCAAGTGCTTCTTTTCTTTGACTAGACTCAGCTTTTCTTCTTCAGCTTCCCCCTTTTTGGCATCATACAATTGATCTACCAAAGCATGGGTTGCTTTTTGGTCGGCTGAGATACGTTGTTGAGAAGCAAGTACTTCTTTGAGCTGATTCTCTAACCCGTAGATGTGCTAATTTAAATTCCAGTGAGCCTGAGCATGTGTTTCCCTATCTACTGCTGTTGAGTCTTCAAGCTTCACCTTGAGTATCAAAATTTATGAAGCAGAACTTGAACTTGAGTTATAAATCATCTCTAGTCTTGCATGAACCGAGATATCTGTTTTTCTTCTATAATCTAGATATCTAGAGATGTTTGTCATAAGACCATTGTATGCATTCTTTTGGCTGAGCACAATCTTTAAGTTCTCATGAACTTTGCTCAATTCTTCCTTTGTCAAAATATCAGAAGGATCATATGTGTCTTCTGTTTGAACTTTAGACTAAGTGATATCTTCAATTACCATAAGTTGTTGATTATCAAGTTCAACAGCTGCTTACTGATTGTTAGTTGTCTGATTTCCAACTGGAAATTCTTCTTATTGAGTTACAGTTTGCAGATCTTGGATTTGAGGTTGAGTATCTGTCTGCCAATCTGTAGTCATAACAGCTTCTTTCCTTGAATTATCATCTTCATCATCATCCTTCTTCTTTAAAGAATCCTTGGGAATAGATGACGTGGCTGATTCTCTTCGTTGGGCTACTTCATTGAATCTACTGAAGCAATTTGCTAGAAACTCTGATATAGGAAATAGAGTATATAGGTCTCTACTTTCAAGTTTCTCCAAGAGTAACTTTTCTTCAGTTCGTAAGATAGCATCACGAGAGTCTTCTGGTTTGAGCTTCATCTTCATCAGCTTGATGATTTTATCAGCTTCAAAAACTGGGGCTAGTTGCTTATTTGAATGGTGCTGAGATTGTTGTGACTGAGAAGTATCATCAGCAAGAATATCTTTCCTTGTAGTTTCAGCTGTCAGTTGTTGTAGTTCCCCCTCAGTTGGTGCTTGCTGACCTGAAGTACCTGGGTATAAACATTTGACAACTGATTTTTCTCTTGCTGAGTCGACTTTCGCTTGACTCCTTTGTGTTCGACTTCTCCTTTGACCACGCTTTCTCTGGCTTCAGGTTGGGAAGTTGTTCTTCTTGAACTTTGAAGCTGCTTTGCAATTAGTTACAGATCGATGAGTTGCGGCTGCGGTTTGTTTTGCTTTCTTCCGCTTCTTTGAGTTTCTCCAAATAGTATTGAATGACTCCACCGAGTGATTTCTTCAGTCGGAATCTGCCAATAGTTATTTGTCCTTCATCTTTAGCTTTCTGCACACTTTCTAATTCAGCTAAATGTTGTTTCTTTATCTGATTGATGACATAAACGGCCCAATTGAATTCTAGTTCGTCCCAGATTATGTTCATCAGATAAGCACTGTCATCGGATAATATATTGATTCCTTTGAATTTTCCAATAACATGTCTGCTGAGCCATCTACTGAGGAGTCCAAATTCTGGCTTGAGTTTATCAATGTGAATACCAACTTCTGCTGGTTCCTTAGATAAGGAAATCTGACTAAGAAAGGCGTCCATTTTCAATGGTAGACAAGCCAAGTCTATTGATGTCACAGGTGGAGTTGTGAAACCGAATAGTGACTTCATGACTCGTTTATTGATAATGATTCGATCTCCACGAACCTTAGTAAAGAAGGAGTCTCTTACCAAACACATGTTCTCCCAGAACTGCAAAATTCCTTCCACATCACGTTTGTCGTTGAAGGTGACTTCCAGAATGCTTCTTAATCCTGGTTGTTTCCGGATCTTCTCGCAGATATAACTTGCCATTAGAGTGTTGTTGCACATAGCTTCATAAATTTCAAATGTATAGACATCTAAATCTGTGATCAATCTTTCTTCTTGAAATTTCTTTGAGGCGGCCATTTCTGGGTTTTGTGTGAAAACGTTTGAATTTTTTGATGAAAAGAAATTTTTGATTTTGTTTTTGAGAAAATATGAGTGGAGGTTGGATATATAGGGGTAATGTACTGGCGGTTGATTGGTACAACTTTTCAAATTCCACGATGGTTTTAGTAACCGATGTATGTACTGTTCGGACAGTAATGGGGTGTACACCCAACATATTCTGACAAAAACTGCGGTAATTAAATGCAATATAACCGCTGTCGGTTTTACCTTATCAACCTTTGACTAAAGTTGACTGATGCTTAAATATCAGTTAATGCTTCAGTTTCAGCTAGTCAGTTTGAAATTTTTGATGTCAATGACTGATCTATTAAGTGAGCGCACCCAGCAGAACAAAGATCAATCCCCTTGATGAATTTATGGCTTAAACTGACTTAACTGACTCTTATTATGCCCAACTCAGTTCTTAGTTTGGCAAACCTTTCTTTGTCCAATGGATTTGTAAAGATACCAGCCAACTGATCTTCAGTAGGTACATAAATAACTGTAATATCCTTTTTCTCTGCATGATCTCTTATAAAATGATGTCACACATCAATATGTTTTGTCCTTGAGTGCAAAACTGGATTGTCAGTTATTGCAATTGCACTTGTGTTATCACACATTATGGGAATTGTTCCTTCTTCAATCCCATAGTCTCTTAATTGCTGTCTGATCCATAAGACTTGAGCACAACAACTTCCAGCTGCTATATACTCAGCTTCAGCTGTTGAAGTTGAAATTGAATTTTGCTTTTTGCTAAACCATGACACAAGTATATTTCCTAGCAACTGACATGTGCCTGATGTGCTTTTTCTGTCTACTTTGCATCCTGCATAATCTGAGTCTGAGTAGGATATTAGTTTGAATTCTCCTTCTCTTGAATACCAAATTCCAAATCCATCTGTATCTTTCAAATACTTCAAGGTCCTTTTAACAACTGTGAGATGACTTTCCTTTGGTTTCGACTGAAATCTTGCACATACACCAACAGTAAAAGATATGTCTGGCCTACTTGCTGTAAGATAGTGTAAGCTTACAATCATTCTTCTGTAAAGCGTTTGATCAACATCTTTGCCTTCTTTGTCTTCATCTAGTCTGATGTTGGTCCCCATTGGTGTAGAAATTCCAGCTGATTTTCCATACCAAACTTTTTGATAAGTTCTCTTGTATATTTGGTTTGGTGAATAAAAATTCCATCATCTAATTGTTTAACTTGTAATCCAAGAAAATAATTCAATTCTCCCATCATACTCATCTGAAATTTGCTCTTCATTAAACTTGCAAATTTCTCACATAACTGTTCATTTTCTGATCCAAAAATAATGTCATCAACATAAATCTGAACAAGGAGAGTGCTTTCTTCATTTTTCATTCTGAATAAAGTCTTGTCGATGGTTCCTTTCATAAATCCATTATCCACTAGAAACTGAGATAGAGTTTCATACCAAGCTCTTGGTGCTTGTTTAAGTCCATAAAGAGCTTTCCTTAGAATGAAAACTTTGTCAGCTTGATCTTTGATCTCGAATCCAGGTGGTTGTTGAACATAAACTTCTTCTTCAAGTATTCTGTTTAAAAATGCGCTTTTAACGTCCATCTGGTATACTTTGAACTTTTTATGAGTTGCAAAGGCAAGAAATAGTCTGATTGCTTCCATACTTGCAACTGGTGCATAAGTTTCATCAAAATCTATGCCTTCTGCTTGAGAATATCCTTTAGCTACAAGTCTAGCATTGTTTCTGATGATATTCCCATCTTCATCAAGTTTGTTTCTGAAAACCCATTTGGTTCCAATGACATTCACATGAACTGGTCTTTCTACCAATTCCCATACTTGATTTCTTTCGAATTCATTCAGTTCTTCTTGCATAGCTAGTATCCAATCTGGATCTTACAAAGCTTCTTCTATCTCTTTAGGTTCAGATTGAGATAGAAAGCATGCAATCATTGCATCTAGTTGATGTCTTATTCGAACACCAGCTTGAGTATCACCAATTGTTAGGAAATCTACGCGGGAACGCAGCGGAATTCAAAAACTTGATTTCCTTTTTCCCAATATCGACTTCGTTTAAGCAATAAACAAACAAGTAGTAGACGGTGGTTACCTTGGTTGATCTAAAAGATCGACGCTTTGACCGTCTAAGGAGAGTAGTTCTGCATAGAGCCGCCCAAGTGTTCGGCCTCTGCCGCTTAGTCCACACGAGCACCCCGCTTGGAATCCCATCATGGATTGCTATTGGAAAACTCCGGTTGCTAGACCGCCCTTTTTTCCTCTCTCTCAACTCTCTAAAAGATGCTCTCTATTTTACACAAGAACTATTAGTTCTTGGAATTGTGATGTACAAAAGAGCTTGACACCCACCTCTTATTTATAGTGTAGGTGGCGCCATCTTCTAGAGTGGAGGAGAAGAAAACATTTTCCCAACAAAATAAAGAAAATATATTTGATTGATTTATCTCATTTAATTTAATATCTTATATTAAATAAATCTAGGATATTGTCAATATCTTATATTGATTATTCCAAGGTATTGTCAATATCTTATATTGACTATATTTATTTTATTACCATAAATCAATTTACACATGTGTATATATCACATATATATTACACAATTAAATCTATTAATATCCAAACATCAAATATATCAATTTGATCAATTGGAATTTACATATGTCAATCACACACATAAATTTAGCCGCCATATATATATTGGATATATATATATATATTAATATCTAATATTAATATTTGATAATACTATTAATTAAATTGCACAATCCAAGTGTATCTTATACACTAACAAGTTGCGC